>OX461812.1:61387141-61987141 GCA_949802685.1 Dicyrtomina minuta | reverse complement strand
GATAATTTATTGTTGTGTAAAACAAAATACCAACTACTAAATTCATCCTTCCTCATGTGATTCCCTTTGTATCTCAACTGATATATAGTCTAGGCAGTTATACAGAAATAGGAAGGAAAGCAGCTACTAGATACTAGGGTACTACTAAACTACTAAATCTGGGTATAATATAGGAAAGTATATTACATGTAATCGTACTACTTGTCGACATATAACAGAATGGAGTATGGATGATAGGTACAATGAGTTATAAATCGTCCGATTATGGTGTTAATGCTAGGATTAAAAGCGTATAAATATAATTTATTAAATAATATAGTAATAATGTAATATAAATATCGTATACCAAGTTAGTGAGTGTAACACACACTATATTCGTCGTTAAATAAGTTGCCAAACATACTATCTACACAGTCCTTTTTTTTCTTAAAAAAAGTGTACTATTTTCATTCCCAAGAAGTGTGATATCTAATAACTCTTACAAAGAAAATTTTTAAAATTATGATGAAACTTTTGTGAGTGGCAGGCACTTTTTGATGTTAGAAAATTGCTTTAGGTAGTGATTTTTGAATTGTTTCAAAATATGTAAGTATAGGTACTTAGGTAGGTGCATTCAGAAAAATTTAGTTAGTGTATTGTGCACCTTGAATATCAAGGAAATACTCATATATAGATAGGTGCCAACATACACTTACGTACGACTAATACTGCGACTACTACGACCTACATGGATGGAAGCATGTTCAGAATGTATTTCAAATTGTTCACTCGGCCTCGGCTGTGTCGTAAAATGGAGCAAAGCGGAAAGGAACTTGTAGAGACAAAAAACAATCAAACAACAGGTTGCCAGTCGTTCGTGGAAGATAGAACTCTTTCCGTATTGTGTAAGTATGTATACTGAAGAAATCTTTTTCCTTTCCATGTCCAACTATAAATACACAAATCGGGTTCCGAAAGATTTATTTCCAAGTGGAAATTCGTTATAAAGAGTAGGCAAGGGCATATCATGAGTGCGAGTGAAGAATCAAAATGGTCCAACTCCAATTAATTAATTTGAATTAAAATGAGCTATGCCAAAAAAGACTCTCAATGAGTAAAATTTTAATTACGAGTTTTTGAGAAGTGCAAAATGGTCTAATAGCATTTTTTTTTAAATTGAAAAATATTCTATTTACATGTTTTTGAAAATTGAAAAATTTTCTATTTACGTTTTTTGACAAGTGCAAACTTTTCCATTTACATGTTCTTGAAATGTACAAAATATTGTATTTACATGCTTTTTAGGATCGTGGTATTTAAATTTTTTGTAGATATGGTGCATTTTGCGTGGATAAAACTGAATATGGGTCATTTTGAGTCTTCACTGACGATATGGAATATCAGTAATACTAGTGTACGCGGGGCATTGATGCGGGGCGAAATGGAGATTGTATTTTTTATGCAGTTTTTGGTAGTGGTAATAAGCTGTAAAGTAGACTGTAGAACCATAAAGGTATAGTATGTAAGTAACCTATATAGGTATAGTACCATTATACACTGAAATCTGTCTGGGAGTGGTGTGTGCTGGAGAGTGGATTGGATGGGATTCAAATCTGAAGATTTTCTAAAATAATCTCAAAAATTGTGTATCATTAAAATTGTAAATATAAATAATTTATATGAATAATAATATCATTCTATAATATCAACAACAACAAAAACTTGAAATTATTCGTATAATTAAATATACAAAGTATTCCAATTAGATTAATTAAATTTACTTGTACGTCATACGTAATTAATGTGGAGGAATACAGATATAATTAATTTGACTGTATCCTTAATGTAGGAATAAGAAAATAACGATGATTATATTATATTATATGATATGACTATTATTATTATAGCATATATACCAAAATACAAAATTTTAGTGACGACGACAGTTGCCAGGGGGGAAATTTGTAATCATTTTTGTTTAAGTTTTTGTCTTTTTAAACGTCAGTCATGGTTCAAATAATTCAAATAAAAAATATTTAATTAAGTACCTATATACATAAATAAAAATTGAAATGATTTAGTTTGATGGTATTATTATCTCCGGCTCTACTAGTAGAAAATTCTCCCTGTTAGTGTACGTAATTGGTTTAAATCCAAAATACATTTTTTTTCATGACTCCAAAGATAACAACAAAAAATAAAATGAATAAATGAAAATAATTATTGATGTTATTTATCAATTTTTGTTTTACGAGGCCCAATTCTTTTCGCAACTCATTTCTGAATTATGTAGCAATGTTACATCATCCAATAATAATGCTACATACATATAACTATGTTAAAAAATGATTATTACTCTGTGTGTAAAATTCGATCTGTCCTTGTCCTTTATATTTTAATTGTAATAATGATTTTAATTTCTCCGCGGATTCAATTTAGAGGATATTGTCATGATTTATTATTATCTACTAATTCCAATGGCAAATCTACACAGATTATACATAACACTCTCAAGTTTCTCTTGAACTCATTTTTTATTTAAGCACACATCATTAATTATTATTCCTCTTATCTCTTCTCCATTTCATTCATCATCATCATTCCGCATGGGAATTGCGGTACTTTAATAATTATAATTAGGCGTACACATACAGACAGGACACAGGTAAAAAGGACACTTCTGATTCTGAACGACATGATCAATTAATTGGTCAATGGTTCTTGGATTTTGATCAACTACTACATATTTAGGTCAATTGTAACTATGAAGTAATAAATTAAATTGGCATTGAAATTACTACTGAGAAACACGTTCAAACAGTACCTATACCTCCCTGGTGGCAATTGAAAAAACCTTGCTTTTTTTCTTTTTTTTTGTTTTTTTTTAAAGAAAAGAATTGAACAATGGTTCGAAATTTGAGTGATTGTGGTTACATAGAAATCCACTGATTTAAAAAAAAGAAGGAAAAACAGAAACAGAAATCGATTCAGCATTATAAATTTATTCCTCAATTCGGTAGTTCAATTGTGTTTGGTTATCTTATCGAACTTCAGCGAAAAAAATCATCATCGTTTACATAATTTACTGCAGAAGCGTGCACACGCAGAGCTTTGGATCATGGTGATATTCTAATTTCTAATCTTCCGCAGTACTAAGTATATGTAAAGCGGTTACAGATTCCGCAGCTGCATAAATATGAATCTCAATGATACAAAGATAAAAATCTTATCAAACAAAATTATATCACACATTTTGAACATGGCGTTATTTCTCATATACGGAGTTAGGTAATACTATGACTATGGGACTGGCGGATGGCGGACACTGGACTTAGATGACTGAATCATGTAAAATTATTACTGGCAACTACCAGGCTAGTAAGGAAGTAAAAGCCAGCAAATTTTTAGATTCACATTACCAGTAGCCTTATTGGAAATACAGCAAACAAATGACAATTCGGACAAAATATATTTTAATTGCTTCTCATAATTTATTTTTAGTTTACTTTGTATACTTTAAAAAACATTTTATGTTGATTTACTGTTACTAGCAATGAATAAAAATCTGTACAATAATAATAACCGAACCGCTGCAGATGCGTAAAATTATTATGATTGCATTATTGTAGTAAAATAAACGTAAATGTGGACGTCGACATAGTGGCCAGTTCAGACCAGAACCAGACCAGACTTTGTAGTAACTTATTTTTGTTTTCTTCCCTTCTGATATATAACTCTTAAGTACAGACCTACTAATATTTCAACGTGTGCGTAGAGTACACATACTTCTACTACGATTCGCCGATATCTTTGTGTGTGTTTGGGTAAGTTATTCAGCTTGCTCTCAGGGCCGGCCGGATAGTGTGGCCAGCGCAGGCAGCCCCCGCTGCTTGAATTTTCAAAAACCGTGTAAATGGGACATTTTGCACTTTTCAAAAATATGTACATACATAAAAATATTCTGACTTTCCAAAAACATGCAAATTAAAGGTTTTGTACATTTCAAAAATATGCAAATAAAACATTTTCCACTTTTCTCAAAACATGAAATAGAACATTGAGCACTTTTCTGAATCAAGTAAAAAGAACATTTTAACCTTTTTTTAAACATGTAAATACAACATTTTGCTTTACCAAAAAACCATCAATATAATCAAAATAGTGGTTATTGTATGGAAACAAATTGCTGCCCAAAAGCAGTTCCTTCGTCCGGCCCTGCTTACTCTACATGTACATCTATAGAAGTGGATTAAATTGATTGAGATAAATTGGTTCATCCTGTTTATAATATTATACTTTGATTAAACTAACTAACTACGTTAACTTGGGGACTCTGAGTTCGTTAGTGACCGTGTTGATTATCCACTAACTAACTCAAGCACAAACTATGCTCAGATTGTGTAATCCAACGACAAAAATATTCTTGTAATTGGATTTCAACTTTAAGTACATGTGTATTAGTAAGAGTGTCTAGATACTTTCCCGATGCTCTAACTATTGCTGCTTATGAAACTAGCTAGTAAATAGTAAGCTACCCCTTTACGACTACGAAATATGATCTCACTTACAATACGCTACACGACCAACTACTTCACAGGTGTAAAAGTTAATACAAATGGCAAAGTTAGAATACTACATATATAGGTGATAACTAAACTAAAATGATTGAAGGAATATTCGATATTTGAATTCATGTGATTCCTTGTGTATTTGTTCTATCTCAGTGGCTATCTGCCCTAATATTATCTAAATCAATATTAACATTAACAAACAAAATATTGGAAATAAATATTGGAAACAAGAACGAGTGCTTATACACTGATGACCAATACACCAGCGTCCAGTACTGCACAACACTTACATCGAGTGATATCAAGAGTTTCTGTGGATTTTTTTTGTGTCTGATTTTCCTGGTTAGAGTCCATAATTCAATTGTCGCATGGGCACGGGCACAGGATCAGAACATATAAAATTACTCACTCGTGATATCCACATCGACGAAAACGAAATCAGCATCAAGAGTTAATTTTGTAATCTACTTAAGTGATCAGTGCACTCAGTTTATAACAGGGAGGGAATCACGATGAATTATCCATTTTATATTTAAGTTCTAGATTTTAATTTAAACAAAATTAAAGGATAGGAATTACCTATACGGATACATAGGGAAATTCAAAAATATTTGTAGGGAGTGTATTAGTAGTGTATATAAGGTTTTAGTTAGATTTTTTCTGGAAAAATGGGAAATCTGTACCCAGAAGAGCGGAGTGACAATGAAGATACGGAAGATCCATTTGTTGAAGGAAGTAGTAGTAAACACAAAACGGAGGGTGGAAATGGTCGAGTTGCAACGTTTGAAGGTCCTGACTATGTGGATGAGAATACTCGTTGTGGCGTGGGCTGCTTCAGTCCAGAAGGTCTCCAAAGATTTGCTAGTAAAAAATCCTTTATCGCCGTCTTCTCCCTCCTTGCTGTGATTCAAGGAATGACATGGGCATATTTTACAGCCACCATTACCACTTTAGAGAAGAGATTTAAAATCAGTTCTCAGACTACAGGTGTGAATTCTACTGAAAAAACAAACAATGTTTATAAAATGTATACAAATACCTAAAAGTACATATAATTATTCCAAAGTAACAAATTATTTTTTCTTTTAAAGGGATTATTATGACCGGGAATGAAATGAGCCAGATTTTATTTTCTATTGTTCTGGCGTATTATGGAGGGCGAGGTCATAGGCCAAGGTAAATCGCACATATACAATCGACAATCATCAAACAATTCCTCTGGAAGTCCCCAAAAAGTTACCCAAAAGTATGGAATTTTTTTGTCTCAACTGGTCGTTGTGTAATTTGTTTCAAAAAATATAAAATTAACTTGATTTTAAGATGGATCGCTGCCGGTGTGTTGTTCTCCGCACTCTCTTGCTTCGTTTTAGCATCTCCACATTTCTTTTATGGGCCCGGAAGTGATGCCCTGAGTTTCACAGAAGAGTATGCTCATATTTATGACACGAGTATCATCAGCTCCCTCACAAATTCTACCCAAACTGGTGGTGCCAGTGGTAATGATTTTATATTATAATTTTCATAAATACAACTACAGCTTGTGGTTGATTTAAAAATACTAAACAAATGGTACGAAGTACGAGTACGATGCATCATCATGACCATACTAAAAGGATTGGTATTTACCTTAACTGTACTGTACTGGTGTTTAATCCTTTAATTCTACAGCAAAAATGAGAAGCAAAGTTCAGTTATGTAACCGTGACGATCCGTCCAAGTCACCAACAGTTGGATGTGACGTCGGAGATGTTTCAGTGGTTCCTCTTGTCCTCATATTTCTATCACAATTTGTATCCGGAATCGGAGTTCTTTTATTCTTTTCCTTGGGTGGGCCATACTTGGATGATAATATGAAGAAAACCAAGTCACCCATGATGTTTGGTAAGCATTGCATGGGAATGAAAATTTGAACTAGTACACGATCACTTATACACCTAGGTTTCAACATAGAATACAGTAAACGAGGTTAACTGAAATAATTATTGGAATTACATAACACAATTTATTATTCTTATGCATGTAAATATTTACTGACAAAACTTAACTTGTAACTTCTTTCCAGGAGTCACAATGTCTTTACGTCTCATTGGACCAACGCTGGGTTTTCTGTTTGCCGGTCAATGCTTAAAAATCTACATCAGTCCGACACTAACGCCGTATATTAATGAAAAAGGTAAGTACTAAAATTTGAATGCGGCGTTGTGCACAATGTGCACTGCTAAATCTGACTAGTCTAGTGAACTGGAAGAAGAGAACCAGTGATTTATTACCACAACTTTGCCGTGTCTTTTCCTTATTTTGAAAACATTCCTTTCCAATAATCCGATATGCAAAGGATTAAACATTTTGTAAATGTGGTAGTCTATAACCAGTGGCTGCAGGGCCGGACGAAGGAATTGCTTTCGGGCAGCAATTTGTTTCCATACAAAAACCCCCATTTTGATTTTATTTGATGGTTTTCTTCGATAAAGCAAAAACTTGTATTTTTTACATGTTTTAGAAAAGTGCAAAATGTTCTTTTTACTTGATTCAGAAAAGTGTAAAATGATCTATTTACCTAGTATACATGTTTTGAGGAAAGTGGAAAATGTATTATTTCCATGTTTTTGAAATGTGTAGTACTAAATAATTTTATTTGCTTGTTTTAAGGAAGTCAAAATATTCTTTTTTACATATTTTTTAAAACTGCTTTATATTCCATTTACATGTTTTGAGAAAATTTAAGCAGTGGGGGCTGCCTGCGCTGGCCGCATTGTCCGGCCTTGGGTGGCCAACCGGTGCGGTGGTCAGCTTCCTAAAATTTGTAATTAGTTTAAAATAACTTAAGTGAATGAAATACTACACTACCATTATTGATTATTGTAATTTTTATTTCCAGATCCAAGATGGCTGGGCGCCTGGTGGCTAGGTAAGATATTAATCGTACCAATAAACTAATACTGAATGTTCTTTTAACAATATTATAATAATTTCGACTCTCCTATATTTGAATGTCTCGCAAGATAAGCGCAAATAAGGACACAGTTAGTCAGAGTCCAAGTAAACAGTTCAATATTGTAAATAATAACATAAATTTAGGGCTAAAAGTATCAAACTTGAGTAGGTCCGTACCTCTGCGCGTCTACGGTTTTACATTTTACGTTTAAATAAATACGATTCACAGGAAACAACATATTTACCCTTTTTGTTTTTATTCAGTTAGTCGAAAAAAAACTTGAAATAACCAATCGCGATCTCTTCACATCCCAGGAACAACAATCAAAAGTCAAAGTCGAACAAATAAGCTCGGCGGCTAATTTAGAACATTAGATGCCTCATAAGCTGAAATCTAATAAGCTCTCTACTCTCTACTCTCAAGTGTCTAAAAATATTCTTGTTATTCTTACGATTAAAGTTGTTAGTTCGTCAGTGTACGGATTAATTTCACATGAAGGCTTAGGTTGTAAGCCGAGACGTTACGTTAGGTCGTCGTAATCAATATGAATGATAATAAATAAGTTTCGACTTTCGACTTTGTCTTGGACAATAACAAGATAGTAAAGGGACACAATTAACAATGTGGCAGCGACAGTTTACTGACAGTTGTGTGTCGCACTATATATAGCCAGGTCAGACAATGCATATTATGATCTTCATATAGCAAAAAAACCGATCTCAAGTGAATTCGGGTTGACTGACAAATATTTGCCCAGGAACCAGCAGGGCTTTTGTAGTCTTGTAAAAGTAACTTGCTTGTTCCACATTTTTTAGAACTTTATTATAAGCTTGCGGCCACGAGAAAAGGATAGAATAGCTAATGAGACAAAGTAAACAAATTGACTGCCAAGAATCGTATAGAGTTGGAGTTGGCGTGGCTTGTAATTAAGAAATACCGGTGGAAGACTTTTTTGCGTTGTTTTATATTTTATTTGGTTTTTATTATAAGTTCTTGTTATTCTGTTCTTCGTTTTCCTTTGGTATTCTGTCAAATGTATATCTTCATTAAGTATATAGCTAACGCCACAATAACATGTTGTCCCCATGTTCAATGTTTTGAATTTAAGCTGAATTCCGTTTTCAATTTCATGTTCCATTAAGAAGTGAAAATGACTTGTGTTGAAGTATCTTGATATTTGTAATTTCAGCTTGAGCTAATTAAAGTTTTGTGAATAAAATAGGTGATTTATATCATTAGAATGAACCTAAAGTCAAAAGGTAGAGATGCGTCTACATTCTACATTACAAATATCGTCTGTGAAGAACCAAAATGACCCACATCCAATTTAAGCTACAATCAAAATGAGCTACGTCATAAAAACAAACTGGTAAAGATACGTAAAATGTTAATTAGGAGTTTTTGATAAATGTAAAATGTTGTATTTTCATATTTGTGAAAAGATGCAAAATTTCTAATTCCATGTTTTTGAAAATGTGCAAAATGTTCTAATTCCATGTTTTTGAAAATGTGCAAAATGTTCTAATTCCATGTTTTTGAAAATGTGCAAAAATTTCTAATTCCATGTTTTTGAAAAGGTGCAAAAATTTCTAATTCCTTGCTTTTGAAAAGGTGTAAAATGTTCTAATTTCATGTTTTTGAAAATGTGCAAAATGTTCTAATTCCATGTTTTTGAAAAGTGCTATTTAAATGCTCTCAAGACATTTGAATATTTTTGTAGATAGTTGATATTGTTTTTATAGCAAAAATGGATATGGGTCATTTTGGTTCTTCACAGACGATATTTACTCATTGAATTATCGTAGTTTCGTGGTATTCGTCGATATTGTCTTTACAAGGACCCCGATGGAACAGTTGACATTTTGTGATTTTGCAATGGTCTCAATAAGTCTCCTCCGATCCGACCTGCTGATAATTGGACGTTAAGATGAGATAATTACAGGAGCATGAACACTAAAGTTTGTTTTGTAGTGGTATAGGGTGGTTCTTGCACATCGGACATCGGTGGAGTTGTTCGGCATCGGCATCGGCATGACATACATGAAGTTTATTTATTCTTAGGTACACATTATTGTCTTATTTTCTGTGACAGGTTGGGTTGTGCTTGGAGCACTCATGGCTGTCACGTCTTGCTTCATTGCGATGTTCCCTCGAGAATTGCCCAGGTAAATAATTTCTACTCTTCCCAATTCGAATTTTCTTGTGTATATCGTCGTCCTTCCCGTTGAGGTTATCGGATAGGTATATTATTAGCTGATTCGTCTTTTCCTTTGTCCTGGGTTTGAGTAAACGCCTAAAAGGACTCCCATGTAGTTAATGTATAGGCTTTGAAATAAAATCTTTTCTTTGAGAATTCTGCTATCGTTTGGCAAGTACCAAATACCGTATATTCTATAATAGTACCTCTCAAACCCAACATATTATAATGGACCCGATCAGTAATAGTTGTTTTACGAATTCGTACTTCTAATAATGATTAAATCCCCACATTATTGTTAATCAGGGCCGGATAATGCGGCCAGCGCAGGCAGCCCCCGCTGTTTCAATTTTTAAAAAACATGTAAATGGAACATTTTGCACTTTTCAAAAATATATTTAAATAGAACATTTTGGCTTTTCAAAAATATATTTAAATAGAACATTTTGACTTTTCAAAAACATGAAAATAACATTTTGTGCATTTCAAAAACATGGAAATAAAACATTTTCCACTTTTCTCAAAACATGTAAATAGAATATTGAGCAATTTTCTGAATCAAGTAAATCGAACATTTTGCACTTTTCTAAAAACATGTAAATACAACATTTTGCTTTACAAAAGAAACCCATCAAAAAAATCAAAATGGAAGTTTTTGTATAGAAACAAATTCCTGCCTAAATGCAATTCCTTCGTCCGGCCCTGTTGATAATTCGAAACCAAGCTGCTTAATTTTAGAGAGTCTGAGACCAGCGCTTTATTACAGAATTTGCGGTAGATGGATAGATAATAGGTATCTAGCTGGATACATTCTTTTACGATTAGATTTGAACAACTACGAAGGACGTACCTAGGTACATAGTATTCTTTTAGCCTCTATATGCAACTACATTAGTATATTGTTATTAGTATGTGCTACCTATACATGTTTATACTTTCGTTTTGGATAGGAGATCGTAATCTTGCTGTCTCTTATAGGTGATCTTATAGATGATCACGGTTTAGTCAGATTGTTCAGGTTTTATATGTTATAGATCGTATTGTAACCATTCAGTTTCTTATACTGTATTATGGAGCATGGGGTTTTCATCCTCCAATTTTGGTGATTAAAAACTCTTCAATACCGTTTTTTCTTCTGTTTGGTCTTTTCTCCCCGATCCTTCTTGACTTTTGTCTCGTCTCCTTCTCGCCCAACAAGGTGAAAAAGAAAAGGAGAAAAAGTGATTAGGACATGTGTGTGTGTATACGTATTACTTGCTCATTTCTTGTCTAGGGCTGCACTTCGGAAGAAACTTACAGCTAATATGGCAGCTACGGAGAAAATGACTAGGGCTGGATCCCAATTAGTTCTCACAGCTGAAGCGACAAGTGAGAATCCAGTGCCTAAGATCTCAGGTACTATAAATATTTTATTCAAGAGAGCTATAGAATCAATGAGGAAATCATACGTAGACAGATAATATGTACGTGCATGTATGCGTCCGTCATATATAATGTCTACTATATGTAATAATTACAGAAACTAATTATACCGAAAAATGTTTATCATATATTACGTCATTCGGTTCACACTATGTCTATAAAGAGCATTGATGTATCATTATATACCTTGTGTTTTTTGTTGTTGCTTTTTTAGATATGCCCAAAGCATTGAAAGCACTTGTGACGAACAAAGTAAATGTGTATAATAACTTATCCGGAGTGTTTTACATTTTTTCAGCAATAGGTAAATTGTAATTTATGTACATACCACATTTCCCTTAAATATTGTATAGAATATTGTAGGAGTATTACTCCTCTATTCATTCACTACTCTATTTGGCATTTGAAATATGTATATCGTGAGTGAAGAATCAAAATTACCCATAGATCCAGTTCAAGGTAGAATTATATAAAACTGTCAAAAAATCACTAAATGAGATAGATGCATAAAGTGTTAATATTATGAGCTTTTTTAAATGCAGAATGTTTTATTTGCGTGTTTTTGAAAAGATATTTTGTATTTGGATTTTTTTAAATGTACAAAATATTTCATTTAAGTGTTTATTGGAAAGTGTAAAAAAAAATTCCATTTTCAGATTTTTTAAACAAGCAAAGTTTTCTGTCTTCAGATTTTTTAAATGTTTAAAATGCTCTGTTTGCTAGTTTTTGAAAAGTGTAAAATGTTCTATTTACATGTTTTTGAAAATTGTCAAATGTTCTATTTACATGTTTTTTGAAATGTGTAAAATGTTCTATTTACATGTTTTTAGGTTAGGACCAAGAGGATATTTTAATTTTTTTTGTAGAAAGTGCATTTTGTTTTTGGCTCAAAATGAACATGAGCCATTATGAGTCTTCACTGGCGATGTATGTACATCAAAAACTTGCTTTAATAAATTTCATGTGCTTGTTCATAGGGTACTGGAGTTACATGCCAAAGTACATGGAAACGATATTTCGGCAAACTGCTGTCAATGCTGCAGTTATTTCCGGTAAGTTATTACGGTTAAGATTCAGGAAGATTGACTTCTTTCTTCTCCTTTCATAAGTGTAAAATTGCACTGGTAGTGATGTGAAAAAATATAATACGGACCAGTTAATTATTTCAATGTGATGCAGAGAATGGGCTCATCGGAGATTATTAATTTATTACAATGAATGAGTTCTACAAAAACTTGATTTCTTTTTTATAGCATAGATAGAAATTTTACATTTCGAATTTTGAAATGAAATGATTATTTGTTTTTTGCAGGTGTTGTAAGTATTGCGTTCCAATCCGTTGGGCTTTTAGTGAGTGGTGCTCTTATCTCTAAATATCGTCCGACCGCAAGACAATTAGCAGGTATGGAAAATGGAAAATGAGAAAAAAAACCGTGAATTATGCTACTGAGAGTAGAGAAAGGGAAGAGTGAACCGGAAATGAAAGTGAATTGTAAATGTGTATCTTTGTATCTATCTACCTCAGGTTGGAATGTATTCATTGGATTTCTGTATGTGATCGTAAAAGCGTCATTTACACAAATGGGCTGTGAATCGGGGGACATTCACTTTGGTTCCAAGGAGGCGGAAGGGTCATGGAATTTAACAGCCGAGTGTAACGTGGATTGTCAGTGTAAGACGAACAAAATGTTTCCAGTCTGTTACAAGGAGAAGAATCAGATTTTTTACTCTGCTTGTCATGCGGGTTGTACATTTCATGAGAATGGAACCATTTCCCAATGCTCCTGTCTCCCAAATCTGTCGGATACTGTCAAACTTGGGACTTGCTCTGAAAGTTGCCTCCTCATGTTCTGGGGCTTCCTGGGTGTGAATGCTTTCATTAAGCTCATCGACAGCAGTGGTCGGATTGGAAATATGCTCGTATCTTACAGGTTTGTTGTTCTGTATTTTATTTCTTTTTGTCTAATAAGTATGTGATTGGGAGACTCATTATATCGTCTGTGAAGAACTAAAATTACCCATATCCAATTTAAGCTGGAATCAAAATGAGCTATTTCATAAAAAAAATGAGAAACATGCGTAAAATGTTAATTCGAAGTTTTTGAAAAGTGTTAATTGTTACATTTTAATGTTTTTTAAAAGTGCAAAAATTTTTATTTACATGTTTTGGAAAGGCGTAAAATGTTCTATTTACATTTCTTTGAAAAGCGTAAAACGTTATATTTACATAGTTTTGAAAATTCTAAAATGTTCTATTTAGATATTTTTTAAAAGTGCAATATATTCTATTTAAATGCTTTCAAGACATATTTCAATATTTTTGTAGATAGTGGATATTGTTCTTAGCTAAAAATGGACATGTGTGATTTTGGTTCTTCCCAGAGACGGCATACTTTATTTAATGATGCCTCATTGTTTCCCTTGTTTCCCTCTATAGATGCGTGGATCCGAAAGACAAAAGTTTAGCCATTGGATTCAGTATTTTCTTAGTTTCTATTCTGGCCATGCTTCCAAGTCCTATTCTTTTTGGAGCAATTATAGGTACGTTTGATTAACGCGTATTGATAATTTCTTTTAAAAATTTCTTAGAAATGCTTTTTTTATTGATTTCTGTTAACATTATATTCTTTTAAATATTAAATGTAGACTCGGTTTGTCTGGTATGGGGAACGAAATGTGGAAAAAGAGGCAACTGCTGGCTCTATGATCCGGAACGTCTTCGCTACGCATTTAATTTGACTGCAGCAGGTACACACCAACAAATTATGTTAAAATGAATCTTTATATATTTCATGTAATATTTAGAATGAACTCTTAAAATTAATATTTGTTTATTTTCTTGCTCTAATTTTTAGCTTTTACGTGCCTTGGAGCAGTATTTGATTGCTTGGTATGGTATTATGTGAAAGATTTAGATTTATATGATGAGGAGAAGAATGTGAAAAATCGAGCAGAAGCAGAAAAACGAAATAAACCTGGATAGAAACTACTCCATGCCGTTTTACATTTGAAAATCCAAATTTAAAAAAAAAAGTTGTTCAGAAAGTTTTAAGCATGCTAATTATTCTTTGATACAACTTAATATTTTATTGCCATTGACTTAATAATATTGTGAGATATAAGTATTGTGAGATTATAATATTGTTACAGGTGTAAGTGAAGTAAAAGAACCTAATCATTGAATTAAAATACATAAGTAAATTATCATTGCTCAATTACACATAGTTAACGAATAACGATGTTGTTATCTGCCTAATTTGTAGTTATAATAAAATGTACAATAATTCTACGTGTACTTGTGCACATTACATATATAGTACAATGGGTAACCTGAACGTTAAAGTTATTTTAAATAAAATTGGAAAAAGTTTAAATTAATTTGCAAATTTATTTAAAATGTTCGTTTGTAGACCCCTCAAAAATATGCTATTATATTCAATAAATATTTTATAATACTCAATTATCTTTTTTAAACGAATTTCATTTTCGTATTTTTGTCCATAAATTGGGATTGTTACCAAATGAACAGATATAAACAAGCAACAAACTATTCATTGTTATTAGGAGTTTCATTCCTGGATGTATACGGAGAAAGTTTTATCGAAGAAACGTGATGTCGAGGGTGAAGTATCAAAATGGTTACCTTCCCTTTTTTTCTTAAAAGCAAAACGGTGTCCTTCCATTTATGACTAAAAGCAAAATGGTGTCCTTCCATTTTTGCTGCAAACAGCGAAACAGCCTTTATGCTGGCGAAGACACACAGGCACAGGGAAGACGCGTAAGACGTATTGTACGGTTTTATTGGGATCATACACAAAAGACGTCACAGAAATTAGGGGTTGTCCATAAATGACGTCCTAGATATACTCCCGTTTCAAGAACCCTAGGACTTCCCTTTTATCAGCTTAACCAATGTTTAACATTGGATGATTTCAATATCCAAGTAAACCCATTTAGTCTACCCGTGGTATCATTTATGGACGATCCCTTGCTACTCACCTACTTAGATACCACCCAATTCAATGCCACTCTAAACAAAAACTAACAGGGCCGGACGAAGGAATTGGTTTTAGGCAGCAATTTGTTTCCATACAAAAACCACCATTTACATTCTATCGATGGTTTTCTGTGGTGAAGCAAAACGTTGTATGTACATGCTTCAGAAAAACTAAAAATGTTCTGTTTACTTGGTTCAGAAAAGTGGAAAATGTTCTATTTACATGTTTTGAGAAAAGTGGAAAATGTTTTATTTACATGTTTTTAAAATGTCTAAAAATATTTATTTTTATGTTTTTAAAAACTGCAAAATCTTCCATTTACATGTTTTATGAAAATTCAAGCAGCGGGGGCTGCCTGCGCTGGCCGCATTGTCCTGGCCCTGAAAACTAACTACCTATTTTGCAAAGTGTACCATAAAAGCTGGAAAATATTATTGTTAGTGAAGAAGCATTGGTGCTTAAGTCTATCCGAATGATTAAATGCACTATAATATTGGTACATGCCTACAATGTAATCACGGGATAACGATGTTTTGTCGGCACAAGAATGTGCAAAATGTATTTTCTACCCCATTAAACAGTAACGCGTAATACCTACGCTACGCCTTCAAAATTAGAACCAAACGTGTCACCCTACATGCACACATTGTTGGGTAGAAAATAGGGCAAATAGTATAGTTTAAGGCTTTTTAGAAAAAGTGGAAGGAAACCATTTTGATATTTTACCCTCGATTTGTTTCTTGAAGTCCTAAGGTTGAAAATGCGACTTGAAAAATATTGAAATTATAGATTTTTCATCCTATTTTCACCCCTATAGTTTTCAACGATGATATTTAATCAATAATAAAATAGGGTAGGTTGTGCGAAAGACGAAATATTGGTTATAGGAAGGCAAAATAGGAAGTCCTTTAGACTATTTTGCTTATAAAATAGGCGAACAAGATAGGTAGGACTTAAGGATGTGCAAAAATATCCTATTTTATAGGAAGGAGTGAAGCGATAAGCCTCTGATTTGTAAATGGATTTCATTTTGATTTCTGGATATAGGTACTAATAATTTGTAAAATTAAAACATTCGATGAAAACTAAAAACTTAAGATATCGTTGCCTCAAGGTTACTCAATCAGATTTCCTTTGTTTCTGAAAAGTAAGCAAGTGTTAAAGCGATAAAGAAAATAGAAACTTCTAGCAGTTCATAACCGCATATAATTAACTATGTGACTACAGCTAAGCTCAAAGGGTCAAGGCAGAGTTCCTGATTAAGATTGTAACTTGTTTTAAACAACATAAAAAAACTGTAAATGATAAAGGATGTTTTTGACTGTGAACATTTTCAAATTACTTTATTAATTTTAACGGTGCAAAATAATTTGTACCCCATTTAGAGGAATCTGTATTAGGCTGTATTATTTTAGGGACATAGGAAGGATTTTATGGGGTTTCCAGAAAATACGCACGACTTAAGTAGGAAGACTGATTTTTTGCCTAAGAAATATAAAAGTAGGATATAGGGAAAAACCAACTGTAGGCATATCAACAAACTTTTAAATAGAATATTCTGCACCTTTCAAAAAACATGTAAATAGAACATTTTGCACCTTTCAAAAAACATGTAAATAGAAGATTTTGCACATTTCAAAAAAACGTAAATGGAAAATTTTGCACTTTTCAAAAACACGTAAATGGAAAATTTTGCACTTTTCAAAAAGGAAATGGAAAATTTTTCAATTTTCAAAAACCCTTAATAAAATTAACATCTTAAGAATCTATCTCATTTACAGTGTTTTTGACATATCGCTCATTTTAATTTTAGCTAAAATTGGATATGGACCATTTTGATTCTTCACTCACGATATCTGACAGTCATATTGCAAAACCACCAAAAACTTGTTTCTAAGTAATTAATTAAATTGACTCATTGAATGGAATCATACATTAATACGGTGTTAATATTATTAAGGATGATAAAGAAAAACTTTCAGACTTCTCACGGGTTGTACTTAGGTAGACAGTATTTCATTCAAACAGAAGTGCGCGCAAAATTGGGTACGGAAAATGGGCAAACTGGTAAAATATATAATTATATATTTAAGTAGAATAAATTAGAATAAAAAATTTCAACATTTGGCATTTACTGTCTTTGTAGATAAAGACAACGTTATTCAAAAATAAACTTGACACTGTCCTCCAATGAGGATAGCCTATAAAAGACTCAGTATACGTAAAAGAACTTGTCATACAAAATAATGTAATTTATGTTTGCTTATGTATAAGGGAACTAGTTTTGAAATTAAGTAATGCATGTAGAATACAAATAATGATGTAAACTTTGCCCCGATTTCTTGAGAACTGATGTTAAACTTTATAATTTTACATTTACAAAACTAAATGGATGAAATACCTACGCAGTGGCTATTATTTTGCTTACTGGCTAATATTGCGCGCAGTTTCAAATTTTGGCTTGTCAAAAGTTTCGGTAAATTATTCTGGTACAGATTCCTGGTACATGTGAAAGCACCAGTGGGTTGTGTCAGGTAAGGGTACCAGCAACATGTATAGTTCGGCATGCCAGTTACAAGCCGCAGTCATACGGACCATTTAAATGTCTCAGTCACACGTTCCAGTACAAACTCCCAGTCACACGCACTAGTCACAAGCACCAGTCACACGCACCAATTATATTTTCAGGTATTTGTATTGTATTGTATTTGAAGGAGATCCAGCAACATGAAGTTACTGAAATGCCGCTCAGGCCAATAAATAGGTCTATTGCAGAACGATCCTTTTTACGATGACTTATGTCTTTATTTATGAAAGTTGCTATGTTTACTCGTTATAAAGTATGCGTGAGCAAGAACGAGAAACTTTCGCACTAAACTTTCAATTACACCTCTAAGCGTATAACTATTTAGTGACTATGACTATGCCTGTGAGTTGCTCAGAATTGACAATTCGATCAGACCATAGCACTGGTATTTATCAAGGGCCGAAGCCAATGGTGGAATTTATACGAATTCCCGAAATGCCAGCACGTAGTCCAACTTGCATGTAATTAAGCGAGACTAATCAAACCTATTCACAAAATACCAGAGATGTTCCAGCAGTTGTTGATAGTACTATTAGCTGGGGTCAACGTGCCTGGTCTGAATCGCGATTATTCTTAAATAACTTCAGTAAAGCAGCAATGTGTACGCAACCACACTGCCTCTTTACCGAAGTTACATAATCTTCCTACTTGTAAGTTCCAACTATATGTTAAAACAGCTTTGATATGTAGATATACGCTATCTCAAATATCAAAGTTGTCCAAGGTGAAGATAAGAAACCTCAACGACACAGCCCTGACACGCTAAACCCACAACTGCTAGGTAGACTCGCGAACGGTATGTTCAAGTCAAAAACCAAAATGGAAAAAAAGACTTTCTGAAATTTGCTCACGAGAACAGAGAAGGACACGTCCGTCGTCCTTGGAGTTGTCAGAGCGAGTCTATTTTCAGGTAAGATGTACTAGTATAATATAGTCCCAGTTGCAACTCACGACGTGATTTATGGAAGACACCTTGGCAGTTTAGCTAATAATGTTTAATTATAACCAGTTTAATGTTGCTCAGACATTAATGATGGCATGACATGTACTTATTCACTCGCATTATCTGCTCCCAAAATATGCATTGCTCTTAAACGGCTCAGAAGCGTTCCGTTCTGATTGTGTCCGCTTTTAGGGTGAGTGTGCCTAATTATGGCCGGTGTCCTAATTGTGGCCACCGGCTGTGTATCTGATACATGTTGGTGAATTACAAAATTTCATTTTTGATTGTAGAGTTCAGTTTTCCATCTACTGATTCTACAAATTTGAGTTTCAAAAGCTTTCAACTACGACGAATTTAAACTGCCGGCCACAATTAGGCACCCTCACTCTATTCATATTTCTTTTAAATGACGCCTATAAAGAGAACTAGACGGTAGTTGACTTTCAAGCAGTGGCCTTACCTGTCAAAATCTTCTGGCTACGCTACTGATTATCTACCTTTGTTAATAGTTATATGTACAGACAATAGAATTACTGTATCCTAAGAGTCTCCTAATAGTACCTCTCTCGTACTATTCAAACTCTCTGCGTAGAATTAGAGACCCGGGCAATGCTAAAAACTGAAAACATGAGGCCTCCACAAAAGTTCATAGAAAACGCCATAAATTCAGATTTGATAGCAAATGAAAGTGTTTACAAGTAGGCAATTTGGCACCTAGAAAAGATAATAAATTATAAAGTTAATTAAATTTTCTCTGCATGAGACGCCTACCCTCCGCCCTCCGCATACTTTTAGGGGCCTGCGTAGCATGTTAAAGGTATGCGGTACTTAGGCATAATATGTGCCGTATTGATTACAGGGTGTACTATTCAAATTCCAAACCCTCGGGCCCGTGCACTATTCTAATCCCGCGACGTGTACTGCGGTACTGCCATATAGAACCGTTTTAAATAGACTAGTGCAGTATTTTAATTCTAATCCTCTCAGACCTATTTGGTAATATAGACCTGCAGGCACTATTATAGGAAATACGGTAGGTAGGTGTAGGGAATTCGGAATCTGTTTTTGCGAGGGGGGGGGGGGCCAAGTATTAGGGTTTATTTTTACCCGCGAGGGACAGGCCTACGCTTTATAATGTAGCATCCCTGCCCACTTTGGAAAAACAAGACACCCCATGTTAAAGATAGCTATTTACGCATTGCTTAAGAGTCCTGTGTTACTGACTGGAAGAGGTTCGCATAAAAACAAAAATTGATTGTGTTAGTATAGTAGTCTTTACCCAAACGTTTAGCTTTTCTATTTTAAAAGAAACTGCATGAGACCCGACGCGACGGCGGCAGAAATTCGGCCCAGTTTGGCCAGCGGTCATCGTGTCAAAGTGCAAATCACCCTTATTTTTTTAAACTGACCCGAAACCAGAATTTTCTTCAGATACGCTTCAACTTACCCGAATTCCAGACACTTTCTGCAACCAGACCAGCGTGAGGAGACACAGTTTAAGTCGTATAAAAGTCGTATATACCCAATATGCAACTGACCATTTGATTTTAGCTTTAATATCATCTAATATTCTCATAGATAATTTCGGATCTGTTGCACTTTCCCGATGACCGTCCACAAAAATGGTCTACATTTCTGCGGCTGTCTGGTCCTGGTCTCTTACAACTTCCCATTTTTGTGTTGTAAATGCCCTTTCGAGTTTCTAAAGATTTGTAAGGGTAATGACGAATACTTGAAAGCACAACCCTTTCAGGCTTCAGCGTCTTCGGTAATCGTGACCATTTGATTTGTCATAATACAAATACTGTGTATAAGTAGGTACATCAATAAAAGCAATTTGTGGAACTACTGCAGATACAGTTCTACAGATATAAAACAAGTGTTATCGAAATCGACGAATAAAAAACGATATTTATTATGGAACAATAGGCGTAACAAATATATAGAAATATATGGGGGGGGGCGAAATAATGGGGACTGAATAATTACAGAGGCTCAAGGATTTGGGACCGAGTACGGTGGGGTCAAGATTAAAGAGACCAAATACTGTCAGTACCATATAAATTAATTAATTAATGAATCACTAATTACTGATACGATAAACTGGTACACGTTACTGGTGCATGTTACTGGCACAACTGCCTGGTACATAGGAGGGAAATTCAAATCTCTTCGTAGTCCTGGTCCTGGCTGCTGAGGGCTCAGAGGGCTGAGATGACTGATTGTGAGATCTGAGATCGAACCGTTGACAGTTTACTTACAATTTCTGGCTCTGGAGATCGTACCGGAGTTTATAGAATTAATAGGCGACAGTATGCAAATCTATTTAAATTGTAAATAGGCATTTCCACTATTTGGCGGCTGGCGGCGACAACTAATAAATACAATACACTGCACTTGCACTAGAAGGAAAAACCAACAGAGACGAGTCGTCTCCGAATACGACTGTGATAGTTGCTAATAGGAAAGAATTCGAGACATTTAAATACAAAATACAGTATTAGATTCATATAGTACTACATAGATTTATCAAATTCAGAAGACAGTTTGAGATTACGTGAGTGAGTGTGACCAGGTTCAGGTATATTTACTAGACCAGTCGCATTACGTGGGGTGATTAATAGTATTTATTTAATTTATATAGTTCATTATTATATAATTACATCACACTACTACATCATTTATAGATCTGTCGCGTTAAATCTGTTAGTATTTTATACATTTTACATTTTTAATTTAATTTAACTTTTGTTTAAAAATCCCTCGTCACTTACTGACTGTTACGGTTAACAATTTAGTACGGAAAAGTATAAATTAGCATCACCCCATTTCGACTGTCAGTAGTGTCGTGTCCTTGTGTAAGTTAATCGTAAATCGTCTTCGAAATTCGCTGATACTGACTGGTGGGTTCATCTGGTGCTCTTTCTCCAAGAAAGATATAATTTCAAATTTGTTATTGCTTTGATTTTTTGAAAACACTTTGTTAGTGAAATGATGATTCTGCCTAAGTAATTATTTAGATTTAGGCTATGATAGAGAATTTAGTTTTATAATGGATTGATAAATGTGAAGTATAGGTAAAGTAAAAAGGGCTTTATCCCTCCTTTATTAAGATCAGACAAAGGGTGTGAAATTCGGATCAACCGAGGTGTCAACAAGGAATTGTGCGGTCCGTCACTACTTACATCTTGGTTGATTTGAATGATCAATCCCTATATTAATTTATTTATTTGCCCAAGTTTTTCATTACAACCTTGCTCTAGCTAGAATACTATTAGTTATCAGTCATCACTTCAGTTTATATTATTGATATATATATATTAAGTGCCGTCTGAAATAGTGCAGTCTTCACAGTCGCAGTCGCTATATCGCTATTTTAACTTCACAAAAATTCTGTGGTACAGCATTATTTATTTAAGTACACTTTTTATCGCTCTGGTGTCTGGCCGTTTTGACTCTATGAAGAAGTTGGTCTGTTATTTCAATTGATAATAAATGCATCAGCTCTTGAAGGTACGAGTTAATATTAGTTTTTAAGTTACAGTCAATACATTAGACTTTAATTAAGTTTAAAATGAATGGATTTATAGTATTTACACCATGTTGGTAGCATGCAACAAATGTTTCTTGTATTTAATAAACTTTTTTTGGGTTTGTAAATTAGCGTATACGCTAATACATAGATCGTGAAGTGACTTTTCGGAATCAGCTACCGATTAGAAGCAGAAGTTTTATTTTCTTAAAACTTCAACTTGGGCATTCATTTGAATATTTTCGACGAATTGCAATTTGTCTGTTTTCCGGTTATCTATGAACCCTCAGCTCAACCCGAAGCTTTTAAATAGATCTAAAATAAATGGATTATATGTATATGCCTGGAAATAATCGCTATCAACAGCCAACCAGTATTACTCAAAATAATCGAACACGAGACGGTCGTCCATTCCAACAAAACTACGGAAATCGCCGAAATAACCTGCTGTTGGGTACTGATCCACCGATATTGTCTCAAATCATTCCTCTTCCTCCATCTGCATCGTACAGTCAATCCAATCAATTTAATTTTCCCTTGCGATCGAACCGAAATTATATAAACCATAACCATCATAATCAACAGAAGCAGCGTTCAAACAGAAATCGAACTCATCACACTTTGCAAGAAGAACCGGAAGTTGACAGTAATACAGCTAGTAGTAATTCTAGCAAAATGAACAACAACTCTAATAATGGTCTTCAGACAAATAACCAAATTGAAAACAACGGGAATGGAAGCAGTGCAGCTGCAACCGTGGTGCAAGCTCAGCCCATGTACAGAATCTTTAAACGAGGAGATACTATTCCAGGAATCTCTAGTCCACGAAGTTTAGCCTCGATAAATAATCACAACTCTGAATCCAACGGTACTAATTCCTTAAACGGCAATGTAGACGCATCACACCAGGACAATAATTCAGAATCTAGCGAGTTTACTGAATCCTTTAATGGATCAGGAGACGTACGTACAGGCGCGGAGCACCTAAATTCTAGTGAAAGTTCGGATCTCGATGGAAATGTTCAACGTAATCAGCGTGCTTCTAGTAGCAGTAACCGAACTCCCATTAGTCTTATTGCTGATATTGCTCGATTTCATGGGATTAAGGCGGAATATCGTTTGACCAATGAAACTGGACCACCCCATGCCCCTACTTTTACAGTAGTTTTATCACTAGGGAATGAGCAGTACCAATCTCAGGGTCCCAGTATTAAAAAGGCTCAGCTTGCAGCTGCAACGATGGCCGTTGAAAAGACGTCCTTAAAACCGCCTCCTCCAAGAGCTCAACCAAAAAAGGCTTTCCACTCAGGTAATTCAGGTAATTTTAATAATTTGCCTCACATTTAATTCATAAATTGTTTTGAAAATGCCCAAAATTGAAACTTAATTTATTCAACGGAATTTTATAATTCATATATTTACAAGTTGCTGTGCCGTTTTTTATTTGCAAGGTGGTGGAAAGCGCTCGAATTGGACTATTCTGCAACTTAATTCGTTAGCTGAAGAGTTGAATGAAAAGATTACATTTACTTCTCAGCCCGTGCAGATTTTAAATCCATTCATTAAAGTTGACCCTCCGTCTCTAGTTGTTGTTAATGTGGGTGATAAAGTTTTTACTGGAGAAGGTCACAATATCAGTGCTGCTAAAAATAACGCAGCTTTATCTGCGTTAAAATCGTTGGTGCAGTTGAAACAAGAAAGAGAAATAACTCAGATGTTGGAAAATAGTGATGCAATATATGACGAATGTGAAGCGCTAGATTCTGAAATCAAAAGTCCAATTTCTATAATACATGAAATGGCTCTAAAGAGGGGATTAAAAGTCAGTTTTGAAATTAAAGATGAACAGGGGCCACCTCACATGAAAGTATTCACAACTATTTGCCAAGTCGGAGCGTTAGAAACTGAAGGGCAAGGACCAACCAAGCAGGTAACTATCATGCTATTGCAGCATCAATACAAAAATTAGGGGTTTCCCTTCTATCGTCATCATCACAAATAATTCTACAATTTATAAACATCATAACATAAACTATTTTTACCATTTTCTTATTCAGACAAATGAAATCTTGGAACAAGGTATGATTTAGTGTTTGAATTTTTACAGCATGCAAAAAAAGTTTCTTCCGAGTTAATGATGACAAAATTAAAGGAAATTCCGATAAAGCAACCAAAAGTAACCTCATTGAAGTCAATTCAATCCGGTGTATTGAAGCCAAAGCCAAAAGTAGCAAGAAAAAAGCCTGCTACACCCGTCATAAAAGAAGTCGACAAGCAAGTCGTTTCACCTATCTCGCGCCTTCTACAGATCGCCCATGTCAAGAAATATAAAGAGCCGGAATTCGCTGTGGTGGTTAAACCAAATGAAAGTGCAGAAGTAGCTGCCGCAGCCAGTAAAAATCAAGATCGTAGAAACAATAGAAAGAAGAAACCATTTTTTACAATGCAGGTAACATGGCCTTTGTATTTGCGAATATGTACTAACAATAAGTATCGATGCCATTTTATTTTGCTGCTAACCATGCTAGGTTTCCACTTGCCCACACTTTATGTAAGTTAACTCTTGTTTCAGGTCACAGTTGGACCATACGTTTGTCAGGGCTCAGGGTCTAACAAGAAGATGGCTAAAAAGGCAGCAGCAGATGCTGCACTTGTAATGTTAGGCTATGCACCAACGGAAGTTAAAGAAATCAAAATTGCGAACGAAAAGAAAGAACGTATCGAGGAAACTACCATCAATTCATTAATAGCAACTGCGATTAGTGAAACCGCGGGGAAGAGGTCAACAGATTTGAAAATCACTACAGCTCGGCAAATCGTTCCGGGGCTTCTTGTCATAAACAGCGAATCCAAAGGTAATTTATTATTACTTGCAAAAACTCTTATGTGAAAAACTTATTTCATGGATTTACGTTGTGTAAACTATGCCGACTTGAGTGTGAACGGTTCATTTTATATTACAGATTCAACAAATTTGTCAGCATCGCCAGCAACTGCAGCCCAAGAGATGGTAAAGGTAAATTCGATGTCCAGTCAACCTGCATCTTTTAAAACATTGGCTGGAATCGGGAAATTGTCATACTTAGCGGAACTTCTTGGAATTTCGGTATCTTATTCTGACTTTCCTAAGGTTGGTTCCATATTCAGATTAATGCTATTCAATTTAGTTATCTAAAATGTGACACCCATCCTGTAACTTTTGCTTATATTTTCAGAAAAACGAATTTTTGAGCGTTGCAAGTTTGGGAACTAATCCACCACATGTAGCTCATGGCATAGGACCTACACGAGAAGAAGCACAAAATTCGGTGAGAGTTATAATAAATATTATGTATATTATATACTATATGAAATTATGTTGATAAGGATAAGCGGTATTTGCGGAGCACTTATATGCTCTCAGTTTATGATACGACATCAGATAAACTTGTATTTTGTCTCTCTCTATGTATTGGGTTAAAATTTTGTTTTTATTATTATAGGCTGCTGTTCAAATTCTTGAAGAACTTTCCACTAGTGGACTTGACAGTGTAACTACAAATTCGTCAACTGCTTCATTCAATGTCAGTTCGGAACAGTAGAAGATTAGCAAACTTAGGATCAATTATCAATACTTAAGTATTGAACTAATTAGTTTTTTGACGATTGCCCATCGCTTTTGAATTCATACTGCAGTAATTCTCAAGTTTTTAATGTATCAGCACATATTTATTATTTTATACACATGAAATGGTCCCGTTTTCTGCATCGAATGTGACTCCACACTAAGCATTGCATAGATGGGCAAATTTTTGTTTGCCACCACTTTGAACTTTGGTTCTTTGACTTTGTCGGCTAGTGCGTCGGAGATAGCCATGTTTATGTTGTTCTAAAACATGAAGCTCCAGCCAAATTTTTGAACTGCGATTCAGATCGTACTGGTTGTATACAGAATAGTCGTTTTTAATGACTGAGTTGGTACAATCAATTATATTGTTTGTGGGTGTTCACCTTTATCATTACTTCGTGGCTATAATTTGGTAGTCACATATACTCGTCTAAACACTCTCTGTAGATATAGGTTGGGAAGTTTTTGGTTTACCAAAATCATAATGGCTCGGACTGTAATTATTTAGATGTAAGTAAACAATAAAACAATGGACCCAATGAAAATGAACAAAGTAATTACAGTCGGAGATTGATGCATGCATTATAATATTTACAGTGATGTTATTGCTATATGATGGAAAATGGATTTAATGTATCTGTGTGTTTAGAAAAGGACCGCAAGGATTTCAACTAATATCTGGCTAGTGACTTAGGTGCAAAAGTTCCTTGAGTTCTTTTAGTATATGAAATCTTCGAATCGGAGTATCAAGCTTAGTAGTAAATATCGAGTCTCACTCGAATATTTAAAATTTCACACGTTATGCGAAGGAAAGCATATATGTCACTGGTTGAGATATTTTGAAATCTGTAAAAACAATATTAACATAACGTTACATTCAATTTAATCGTACATTGTATGAACTTAACGTGATTAGTGTTTGACATATTATTATGTACGTATACATACCATTTATAATAGTAATAACTGGAACAGTAGGTTTGTAATTCTATTATACAAATCGTTAGTTTTACCTATATCTGTTGTTACTGGTATTGTCGTCTTCATCCAGTCTGTTGTCACTGTAAGATTAGTCATTTCTATTACAAACTTTTCCTTGTATCACTATCCGTAATCAGAAATTCGGTTAAGTGTCAGATTAATTGTAGGAAAACAAATCATTTCTCCAATAATGCATACCTTTGTACTTGTTGTACTAGATTAATGTGTAGCGTAGAGTAAGTCGCCATAACTATGTTGTTTGCTGCTGCAATGCAGTTTTAGAAATCATGGTGGACCTTACTCCTCTGACTACGTAACCCTTTGGATGCCCGTATGCCAATGGCAAAGATAAATGGACTGCACATTTCGTTTTTCTTCCAATATATCTTCATTAAGTACATCACGCTATTATGTTGTAAACGTAACCAGACGTATTCTTACTAGCATAGGAAAGTCTTTGCGCTGAATTAAAATAAAATTTAGCACACTCATAAGGGAGCAAAGCTATGAACGCTTTGATTTTCGTGAAGTTACTTGATTAAAAATATTGGGACGAAAAATAGCGATGAAGGTGGCGGAAGGAGTGTGGGTGGTTGATAATTTATAGAAATCGTATGTTGTAACTCGCGCATAAGACCCTTCAGGTGACTGTGTAGCTTTCTGATTATGATTATGGCAATCATGTAATCTCTTTAAATTTAAGTGAATTTGTAAGCTACATTCATGTTTTAAACTTCTCTTCATAGCTTTAAAAAACTGGAACAATATTATTATAAGGCTCGATTATAATGTGGATGACGCTCCTAAATCTTAATGTGCTATTTCAATACACACCGAAATAAGTCATTGTGAATTCATCAGTTGTATTTGTATGACTTGCCATTTTAAATTGTCCTGTAAGTGGCTGTAATTAAATGCATAAGGTGTAAAAAAGACAAATAAAAGCAAATGAAAAAAATTAATTGAGCAAGACCTATAGGTATACGCAAGAGTTTGTTCTTCCATTTACATAATAATATATTTTATGTATTCGTGTGAAGCATAATTTCTATCACAACTAGGATGCATTCATTTGGTTGTTCTTAAAAGTTAAAAAAAATATTTAGAAATGGGTATTAAGAATGGAAAGTGAAAGTATACTATAAGGAAACTGCGTAATAGGTAAATTAACTGATTAGTACTTATGTAACATTAATGTTACATAATTAATTATCTAAACATTATGTAACAAAATTGTGTTAAAGTTAAAGATAGCCATTTAATGCTTAAGAGGGTGGCAAGGTGGTGGGTGGGTCTAAAAATTTAGTAAAGTTGGGTGGCGCCATTTTTTGCCGTCCCCTCACATGACGAGGAGAATAATATTATGTATTACATATAATTATAAGTATGTATATTATGTTGTATTTGAGATAATGTCCTGTGTTACTCACTGGAAGAAATTTTTGCCGAATTTTGACTGCACTCAAATAATTAGTTAACTACCTGTTGCTTCATTGCAACAACAGGCGGAAAAAATATATAATGTGGGGGGAGCGAAATAATGGGGGCTGAATATTTACAGGGGCTCAAGGATTTGGAACCGAGTAAGGTGGGGTCAAGATTAAAGAGACCATAGACTGTCAGTACCATATAAAATTTTATTAATGAATCACTAATTATTACTGATACGATAAACTGGTACATGTGACTGGTACAACTGCCTGGTACATAGGGGAGAAATTCAAATTTCCTGGTACAGACCTGGCTGCTATATGCTGACAGTTGACAGATCGTACCAAAGTCTCAGTGGACAAATTGACTGGACGTGGTCAGTTTTTAATGTGTAAGGGATATTATTTTTTATTTATCGTCACAGTCACAGTGAGCATTGCAATTTCTACACTTTTCTTGGACTGCAATTTAATTGAAGATCATCAGTACCTTCCTTCGATGTCACTTTATCTGCACACTATTAAAAGCCTAATTAAAAACTACACTATCAACAGTATCATTTTTAGATCCTTAAGTGTGAATTCAATACAAGGTCTGAGAGCCTCGAAATCCACAATTGTCATTTCGGCAGTATCGCAATCAAAGCAAACGAAATCGATGATGGCACCGGCACCACGTGTTCTAGGACAACAAGAAGCTATTAAAATTGACGAGGAGCTTTTCAACGACTATAAATTCTCTGTGGACCAACTAATGGAACTTGCTGGTTTGAGCGTAGCTTCCACAATAGCCACTGTGTATAATTCTCTCAAACAGTCAAAAATTCTAATTGTTTGTGGACCAGGAAATAATGGTGGAGACGGAATGGTTGCTGCAAGACATTTAAAATTATTTGGCTTCACAAATGTCATATTGCTGAGTGCCCGTAAACCTACGAAAGATCTTTTTATCAACTTGGTTCGACAGGCTGAATTAAATGATGTCCAGATTAGTTACGACCCTGCTCCTTTCATGTAAGAGATACATATTATGTAATATGCAGGAAATGCATTACTTAATTCATGATTAATTATTAGAAGCATGTAACTTTATTAGTGTGTTATGTATTTAATAACTGGTTACTAACAAGTAATAACGTGTTGGATAAAACAATATTTTTTTTACATCCATTTCAGAAAGGATTCTTGCATTGGCTTAATTGTGGACGCACTATTCGGCTTCAGCTTCAAACCACCAGTCCGACCTAACTTTGAACCTTTAATGGAAATTTTGACGAATGCATATGAGAGAAAGACACCTATCGTGGCTGTGGACATCCCGAGTGGTTGGGACGTGGAAAAAGGACCACCGGATAACAAATCCTTATATTTTATGCCTGACACGTTGGTCTCTCTCACAGCTCCTAAATTATGTTCACATCATTTTACTGGGCCCAACCATTTTCTTGGTGGTAGATTCGTCCCGAGAGGATTGCAAGAGAAATACTCCATGAACTTGCCAGAATATCCTGGCGTTGACTGCATTGTTCGTTTGTAAAATACTGCTCAAACTTTATTACAAACTCAAATAATAAAACACGCTATAAAGTACGTACTTGTCTTACATAAAAATTTTTTTTGAGAACTAGTTTTGAAATAATGGTTCAACGTCAATGATTGATGGTGTTCATAGTTAATAAATTATTTTATTAATACGCTCGAACAATACAATACGTGTAGAGTTGACGTCATTCATACATAATGTACCTAGTATACTAACAACATATGATTTAGCACAAGGTGTAGTTAGAAAGTGTATACAACGAATTCAAGTCATGTGTTATTCGCAAAAACTGGAATCAATTTTAATGTGCGAATTAGTTATTTCCGTATTTATTATCATCAGTCCACCTTTTCCTAGTAGGTTGAAACTTACATCCAAGGTATCGACACAGCAGGCTGCAAATTAAAATATTACAAATTGCGTGCGACATCTATTAAGCCAGTGACAGTAGGAAAAATATATACGCATGCATTACATAGGTTCCAAGGCGGCATTAAATACGAAACTTACAATTAATGGTTTCAACGAATTCCTTTTTGCTTCTAGAAAAGAAGGCAGCTGTTAAATTACAGTCTCGTATGGAAAAATGTTTTAAATTCTTGAGAGATTTAAGGAGTTGAGATAACAGCTCTATTATAGAATTTCCCAGTGGATTATGACTCAAAATTAATGTTCGCAAACCTGTGGGCTGTAGGTTAATAAAAAAACACACTTTATCATAATGCCCAAAAAATTAAGACGCAGGTTATCCTACGACAAAAACATCTAAAATAAGGCATTTATGGCAGCACATTAATTTGCGAGTGAAGCTTACCGGTCTATAATTAAGATCTTGCTTGCGCGTGAGGTGTTTAGTAAACACATCCGAGAATACTGTCAGTCCATCACGTGTAAATCCATTACAGGAAAGATCCAACTTCTCGAGATTGGGAAGCGTGGTTAAGGTACGACAAAATTTCTGTTGCAACACGGGTTTTTATTACTACTTATACACTTATAATATTCGCTACTGTTGCAATGTTTGTAAAGGGTTTATATCCCCTGATATCTTCATTAACAAAAAAACTACTGTAATACCAATTTATACAGCTATATAATAATTAGTCAAAGATACTAAACTATGAAGACTATTCACCTTCACACCGTCGTCCCGTAAAGTACAGCCAGACAGGTTAATTTCTCGTAAACAGAAATGGTGTTTGATGGACAAAAACAACGCTTCACTGATATTACCACGCAAAGAGATGTCGACGAGAATAAGAGCTTCCGATGATTCACACCTCTGAAGGGCACTAACTACATCAGCAACTGGGTCTATTATGAAAAATAAAAAAAGTGAGTATCTAATTGATGGAGCCAACTGATATGGCGTTCGTTTCATAAAAAATATTTAAAATTCCAATTTAACAAGTAAAGCCAACAGTCAGCATCTTCTTACAGGCATTGGTTTTTAAACATGCAGACTCAAATCTTTTGTGCAGTTCCACCATTGTGCTATTTTCAACTTTCGCAGTGAGCTCCGTGTCATTTTCAGAAATTGCAATCCGAATCGAATCCGTTCCAGACAGTCTTGCCCCATCCTTGGTCATTAAAGTTAATGTCAATTTCATGCCACTGCCAGATTCTCTAGGATACCAAAATCACGACAATTAATTATACATAGCAAAGCATAGCACATAGACAGAACTACCTCAATATTTATTACTACAATGGCAAAAATTAAAAAAAATTTACTTATGGTATCTGTTGGCAGTTTCCTGGCATAACCAGTCAATGGTTTTATCTTGCTCAAGAACAGGAACGAGGATCTTAGTTCCCATTATGTCAATCTTCAGTCTTAACGGAGTTGTGGATGAATTGGTGAGATCTAATTTACTGAACGAAGGTTGCTTTTTAAGACTTGAGGATGAAGATGATGACTGCGGTAGAATGAGAGAGCTATTGTCTATATTAGAATTACTTAGCCGTTTAAATGGCAATTTAGACTGAGTTGACTTTTTGCGGCTTAAACCCAAAGAAGATCTACTCGTGCTGCTGCCTGAGCGGTTGTTAGAAGAAGAACGAGCATCTTGTCTACTAGAGGAAGAATGCCTGGAATTAGACTGGAAATCCTCATCTCCGTCACTTTCATCGGAAACTATTGTTATACTATCCTCATCTTCCCCTCCCGTGAATTCAATGCCATTACTTTCCATATAGTCAATGTTGTGTGGACTGCGAGCGGCACTAGTGGATGGAAGTGGACTTGACACCTGTACTAGATCATCTGGGGTGTCATTAAAATCAATAATATCACACAATGGTTCACTACTATCAGGGTTCGAAGATGAGACAGCCACATGCTCTTCTTCACTTTCTCCTCCAGTTTCAGAGTCTTCCCCACAGCCAGAACCAGGAAGTCGGCCTCGTGCAAAATCCATCTGAGCAACAGTGTTTCTCTTGCCCTCTTTTCGTCGCCGTGTACTTCGATGGTCGTCAAGCTTGCAATCATCAAATGGATCCCGTTTCCTTTTATTGTTGGATGTATCAGGTGCTGCGTTTTCATCAGTAACAAGCCAATCTCCACCGACATATTGACTCTCAGCGAGAAATGCTTCTTTAGGTGGTGATCTAGACATTGAGCTGTGATTCCGGGATGAGCGTTGTTGAAATTTCCTGGAATCCTTTCTACGTATAGTATTTATGGCTTCACTATACTCGTCAACACCTGCTCGACCTTCATCCTCATCTGGATGGACAACACAGATTGTAACTGGAACAAGGTCATCCGAGACACTGGTTTTCATTAGCGAGAATTCTGGACTTGGTTCCCGCCTTTTAGCAGCTTTCCGTAAGGCTATTTTCTCATCCTTCTCCGTGTAGATTTTACCCGCTGATTAACAGAACAAGTTGTCAAAAATAACATTTTAATTACTAATCTGTGATAATATCTCGCCCTTTATTTTAATAGTAACTGCAAGATTTGGAATGTATATGAGATGACTGCTATAAAAATACTTTACAACTCACCTCTTTTCATCTTCTCCATGATACAATTTTTAATTTCCTCACATTCTTCTACCTCTTCCTCGGTGAGATTCTTATCTTTCCGCTGTGATTCACACCAACCCACAAAGATGTCTATGGGACGGTTGCCCTAGGTATAAATAATTAGATATACCATTTTTAATTTGAAATAGTAATCGTAATTATACTGAAATTTTAGTATTTAAGTAAATGCAATTAAAATTTGACATTGCGATCATACTTCTTTATCCCGTATAAGAACACTGGCCCCATGTTCTAATAAAGCTCTCATGACTGAAATGTGTCCATTTAAAGCAGCATCATGAAGGGGTGTGACTCCATTGCATTTTTCACCTCCCATGTCATTTACATTTGCCTTATTCTTGAGCAACTCAACAACAACCTCGTAATGACCGAAATTACAAGCTTCATGCAAGGGAATCCAGCCGCAATAGTCCCTTGGATTTACATCGTGTCCCTTTAAATTTATCGACAATTCAGATTGTTATCATTATGTAAATAACACACAGATTTATGCATAGGTTTGGAACTTATTACATTTAAATCTTACCTGAGCAATTAGTCGGCGTACGGCTTTGACATTTCCTTTCTGAGATTCTACATGCAACCGTGTTTCTCCTTTCTCATTCCGCTGTATTTTCAATGGTTTGCAAGTCACAACATTTTTAGCTTGATCAGAATCATTTTCTTCATCTTCAGATTCACTTCCTGCAGCTACAATGATGATACATATTAAAAATGAAAATTAAAAAAGGATTTATAATTACTGCTAAAACTACAAGGGACGGTATCAAGTAACATTACAATTTTCAGTATTAAAAAGTAAGAGCAATTACACGATAAATCATCCAAATCGATATTTTCAATATCATCCGATAGATCTATCTCTTGTGAATCATCTTCCAGATCATCTGATGACTGTGAAGATTTTGGTTTCAGCACCTTTGACAAATCATCAGCTTTCTCCGAGTATTTTTCTTTCACAATCAAAGACAAGGAAATGATTATTATAATACTCGTTCAGTATTTAGTCAACCATTGAACATAATTTTAGCATGTACCCAAAGTAAAAAATATTGTATGAACAAAGGAACAAATTTACCTGCCAATTTATTATTCGAAATCCCCTTATAGTACGAAGAAAGACTTCTAAAAGCAGTAATTTGCTTCTTTGGAAAATCTTCTGAAAGCTCAATTGCTTTATTATGGGCCGCTATAATATCTTCTTTAGGACATTTTCCTTTTTCTAAGCATTCCGTGATGTTGGTCTGAGTTCGAAATTCCTGCCCAAATAAAAAAAAGTAAATTAATTTGTGATGTTTCTGGACAATGGAATCAGAAATCTGTCTGAAGTATGCAATCAAGCCAGATCGTCGCTGTTAAATAGAATTGCAGCGTCGGATAATCCAATTATCGGCACAATATATAATTCAAGAATCTTAGCTCAATCCTATTTAGGATGTAAATAAAACTGATAACGTCCAGTACTCATGATTGTTCAGCCAACTATGTCACTACAATTATACTTTACACTATATCAATATGTCTAGCATCTATAGACTCTAATCCCATATTGTATTCTGATCCAATTCGTAATATTACTAATTAATATCTAGCCTATACTTTTTTCCTCCATAGTTAGTAGTCTCTTGTCTTTGTTATACCTCTGGATCTCATGGTCTGTCTTTAAGAAATAAATAAATAAATAAATAAATAATTTAACAATCATAATAATAGAAATAAAAGTTAATACTACAACTGAAGGTGCTTATCTACTTCAATGCGGTTTCCCTCCAAAATTGTGATTTCTTTTTGAAAATACTTCAAAGCATTTGAATAGTCGCCTCGATCTTTGTAAGTAGCACCAACAGAGTAATACAGGGCCGCCAATGGTTTCCCTTTCAACCCAAACTTTTCTGCACTCTGAAATCAAAAATGAAATTGTGAAGCATTTTTGCTCATAGTGCTGTAAATTATAATTAACAAAGAAAAAATAGTTTAGGTTACAAACAAAATAGTAGTCGTTTGTTTACCCTTTTAAGTAAAATAACTTACCTTTATTGACTCTTGGTAACTTTTAATAGCTTCACGAAAATTTCCAAGCGTAACATAATTATCCCCCTTTAATTCAAAATAGGATTTAAGTTTCAGATTATCTTTCTTGTCCGATTCATAATATTCGTCTTCCGCCTTCAGAATACGAACACCTACAATAATTGTAAATATGTGCATTAAATTAAAGCACACATGATGACGATGAACCTATTTTAACAACTCAGTGGTTAATTAATATTACCTGCTATTAATAACGGGTCCAGTTCTTCTAAGATATTTGACATAGTTTCCTTCTTTTTTATTTCTTTTCGAATCCTTTTCAATACATTGACTCCTTTTTCCATTTCATTGAGTAAGAAGAGAGCCCTTGCTTCTAAAATACGGGCTTCCGCAAGAGTGACTTTATTTCCTAAAACTTTTGCAACTTTACAGACTTGCTTTGAAGTCTCGTAAGCTTCTTTAAACTTTTCCATTTTTACAAATGTCGTATACATGGCACAGTAACAGCGATGAAGAGTATCCGTTAGACCATGATATACTGCGAGAGAAACAGACTGCAAAAAAATAATGCAATCACTAATAAAGGAATTGCAAACACTGCAAACTGCAAAGTGTACATAAAGTGAAATCTTGTTTTAATAACGGAATTGTCCAATACTGTGAGGTGCAGTATAATTGTAACAAAACGTGTACCTTTTCCATCCAACTAACAGCCTCAGCTGGGTTATCTTTTAAATCGCAAGTTATTCCAAGGTTAAGATAAGTTCCACATTTCATTTCTGCCAGTTCCTTATCTTTGACAACACCCTTTATCCTGCAATCAAAACATAATTACTTAGATAGAGAGAGAATTCTTAACTGTGGTCACCGGCGGTGCAACTGAAAAGATTCGATGTATACATTACAAACATGCACTTGTATTTGAAGTTTAATGACTGATTCTCAAACTAATTCTAAAAACTCTACTGTTTTAAAAGCGTTAAACTTGTTTAATACGAATTTAAGCGGCCTGCCACAATACGGGTCACTATCACAATGCTGTACTCAAGAAGTTTTCAATTGTTTCTATAACGTACGTTCCAGATGATAAAATTTCGTTAGCTCTAGTAAACTGCCGTTCTGCAATTTCCAATTGTTCTTTGCGTTTAACATGAGCAAGGGGATCATTGGCTTCATTATCTGTATATTTATCTATCAGTCCAAGCGATATTCGACCAAGTGTAATGTGTGCTCTCTGCTCTTCAACTAAATTTTTCTCTTTCGCTGCAATCGCTAGAAAATATGTAACAATATAACATTTATTGTAATTTTCTAAGAGAAAGAGTTAAAATAAAGAGTTAGCAAATGAAATAATAATGGGTCAAAATAATAATATAATGTAAAAATAATAATAAAATAACTCTTCGATGTATAAATAAAAATTTATTGAGGTGGAAAGTTGGAAAGCTTACCCAAGTATCTTTTAATATATTTAGCGGCCATTTCCTCGTCTTTCATGTCGATGTAACATTCACCAATGTTACGGTAGGCAATAGCGAGGCTTATTTTGTCATTAGGGTTGTGTTTAAGACTAATTTTACCTTCTGCCTGCATTATTATGAGCAATGTTACACATATACAATATTAAAATGTGATAAAACAGGTCAGAAAATCTGATAAATAGCTTGATGTTATTTTTGTTATCGTTTAATAACAAAACTAATGCAGTTTAATGTCGCAGTTATTTATAAAATTAAATTATAATTCTTACCATATGCTGGTCTAAAGCGTCTTTAAATTCTTCTCTCTGCCTATAAATGTTTCCGAGCTGATTATGAAGGCTAGCCAATTCCTTAAAATCTCCTTTTGAAGTTGCTTGACGAATACCTTTAATCAGATCTGTCATAATAAAGTAGAACCATTTAAAAAAAACACTCACATGGGAATATGAACTGAAAGTTGAATGACGTAAAGAGGACAATTATTGTCACATGTCAAGTAAAAGAACAACTGACACTTGACATTACAATTGCTAGTACTAGTATCAAGTATAGTACTACCAGCTACGTCCGTCACACGCAGCCATGACCTGAGTTAGCCAGAACAAATCCTGGTATGTACGTCTAAAAACTGTTCATTTAATTAAAATATATGAAAGATCAATTAAATATTTAATTTGAAGTACACTTACATTCCATCTCATCCACCTGGTCCATTTCTTTCCTCGCTCGCTTCTTAGGCATGTTGTGGTTCGTGACTTCCAACTTCCAGGTAAAGAAAGGAACTGATACACTGAAAAATGATTGCTAAAAGAATGAATTGAAAGCGTGACCTTCACCTTACACCAAACTCAAGACAGGATACAGGAGCATTTTGCCTTTAAAATATATTGTATTGTTTTAAACGTCAACAATTTTTATAAACGATTTGGCGACGCGAAGTAACTTATGACTTAAGTAAGTAGTAAGATGTTTTACAACTTAAAATCACCCCAAACGCATTATCACATCAGTCACATCACTATTTGTTCCAATTTAATTAAAATTAACTGAAAAAGTTCCAAGCTTGACTCAATACATTTATCAATGAGGTTTTATAATCGTCGTTCGGGCTGTCACTTCACTCGACTGGGATCTAATCTGATCTCCTCCGACTCCGATCCATTTCAATTTTCAATCTTCCGATTTTCCAAAATCCAAAACAAGTTTTTTCTTGCACGGCTCGACGAATTTCCCGCATTCCATTCAGCGCCATTTTACTGACCAATTGAAAATTTCACTATACTATACCTTCGTACCACCTTAGAGTTATATTTTTGTACCTTAGAAACGACCCGTAAATGATGTCATCCAACTTTCCCCTCGTTTAGGACCGCCCCATCCCCATGCCATCTATCATATTTTACGTAAATGACCATCTTTAACATAGCGTGTCGAAATACTGAACTAGAACTGCTCACCCCATCCATAACATCATTTACGGACGATTTCTTACCATTTTATGTTGTGGTGCCTTTACTTTTTTAATGCTTGATTTTCATGTGCCGTACAAAAACTGGAATTAATGAATGAAGATTACCTATTTTAATTAGCTACCAATAACAGAAATCCATTAACTAGTCAGCTCTCAATGGATAAAAAAAATGCAGAAAATGACCTTCCATCACGAATAATTATCGCCTGTTGACTTTTATAATAAAATAATAATAGAAATAAATGGAACGACCTCACTCCAACTAATACACAATTAAAATAAATCAAAATCAAAGTATATCCTTTATTCAGGTTTTACTTATTTTATTACAAAAAACAAAATTGGCAGTACATACATTCACACAGCATTTTTATTGTGAGCTATCAACCCACGGGTAAAACAACTTTGTTGGTTGAAGTTGAAGTGCTTAAACGGAAAAGAACATCAGTATATAATGTGATCTAAACCAAGCAATGTGGATCTGATTCGTGGTTTTCACATTGAAAGATTTAATCAGCATTCACGTGTGATGGAAAAAATGATTTAAAAAGTTGCATTCTACTTTTAGAGATTTGTTTTTTCATTTTGGGTGATGTCGTGCCTATTTCTGAATCCGAATTATTGTGATTTGGGTTTGGTTTAACTTTTTTAGATTTAGAAGTTAATGGCTGCTGCTCTTTATTTTTTCGTGGAGTCTTCGTTTCTGTTTCTGATTCCGAATTACGGTCATTTGGATTTGGTTTGAATTTTTTGGAGTTTGAAGTTGATGGCTGCTCTTGCTTTTTCTTTTTTCGCGGAGTCGTCGTCTCTGTTTCTGATTCCGAATTACGCTCATTTGGATTTGGTTTGAATTTTTTGAAGTTTGAAGTTGATGGCTGATCTTTCTTTTTCTTTTTACGCGGAGTCGTCATTTCTGTTTCTGGATCCGAATTATTGGGATCAGGTTTTGACTTTTTGGACTTAGAAGCTGGGAGCTCCTGCTGAAGTGAAGTTTCATTGTCTCCTTCGAGACTCTCATCAACTGCAGTTTCAGTTGCTGTTGGCTGATTTGTTTTCAACTTTAACTTTTTGCCTTTTTTCAAAATTTTATTTAATCCAACAGATTTGGCGAAGAATGCTGTTTCACGTTTGGCAGCTGAAATCTCAGCTCTCATTATTTGCTGCCGACTTATTCTTTCGTAAGCAAGCCTTTCATTGATGTGGATCCATTGTAAACTACAAAACAAATAGTCATGTGTGAAAACAATGAAGAGCAACATCTACATTTGTAAATATTACTGAAATAAACAATACGTAAACCCTTTAAGCTTGTTTCTTTTCTTTTACTAATGCATTTGTGCATAGATGTAACTATTCTTAACTTGAATAGAAAAAAACATGACAGAATAAAAAAATGCACTTAGTGTTTGTTGCAAATTTTGTTAAAAAAATTAAACTTTTGAATTTTGTACATTGCTATTTTTGAATGAAATAAACGTGGTAGTCTAGTAGTTATACATAATTTGATACTTATTCTTGCGTACTCCTGCATACAATATAATTACGGTAATTATATTTACAAAATTATTAGAAATATTGAAATTCATAAACTCTTAATTCTTACCCAACTAAATACTTGATGTTCCACAAAAAATCATATGTTTGTTTCTTCTTTTTGCCACCTAGAGGAGTGTTATTTAGAAGCTGAGCTACTTCCCGAGCATGCCTTCTCCTCTTGAATTCAATCCACCCTTCGGTAAACGTTCGATTTTTCTTCCCTTTTCGACTATTTTCTAAACATTTAAATTAATAAAAAATGTTACTACTTAATATCCATATTTAACATACACTAAACAACTAGTTGGGCTCTCAAGTAAGTAATATAATTAAGTCGTGAAGGAAAGTTAGGGTAAGAATTGAACACCCAACATCCAACATCAGCATCAGGAAATCAATACAAAGATAGTTAAGTCTTACAGAGAGAAATGTTGAATGTTTTAGGCCATCCAGGATCTAGGATCGAGGAAATTGAGATATCATAATCATAATATTACTTATAGAATTAATTTAAAGAGACACTTTAGTCATTAGTGATTTTCTTACTTTCCGGCTGGAGGAACGATCGGTCGATTTCTCCATATTGTGAGAAAAAATCCCGAACATGTGTCACGTTCATTTTAGGAGGAATACAAGATAAATATATGACTCCCCTTTTGTGTTCTTTCTTCACGGGAATAACGGGAGCACCATCTCCTTTACTTCTGGATGTTTTCCCTTGGTTTCCCTTTCCCTTTCCTTTCAATTTTGGAGCAGGTTCTACTTTAATGGATTCCGTATCTGACTCCGCGTCAGAACTCATTGTTGATTTTAATTTGCAATTTGTAGTTTTGTAGTATAAAATGAAGAATAATTCTTGAATTAATTGTTGAAACTTGTGCTCTGTTGCAAGAAGAAGCAAACCAACTTCGACTTCAACAACTTCAACGACTGAACGACAGTAACGACAACGACACGACTCACGTGCACGGCGACGTTTGAAGTTACCGCCAATTCATCAAGTAAACCTTGGCTGTTGCACATTAAACTGTGGCCCAGATGCCCATAAAAAATAAAAATAAAATACCTAATTTACTTTTACTTACTTAATAATAGAGTACTTACAAAAAGCTGAAAAAGCATTTTAATTTTTTAATCCATACCTATATGCAAATAATCTGTTAAGTTATTTCAGTTAATTTTTGGCAATTATTGATATAGTTGATTCTCGAAATAAAATTTAGGGGAGTAAAATATTTAGTACTACTATACTACTATAGCGTACTACTTTACTAATAATTGCATCTCTACTAAGGCAATTACTACTTAATTAATAACCCGATCACATAATATAGCAAGCAGGTCAATGCTTTTTTTGCTTAATCACCCTTAGGAATCATAAAGCATTTTGGTGACTTTTAGAATTTTTGAACTTGTATAATTACAATCCTAAGTGACTCAAAAACATTCCAGGTAGGGACAGGGACCAGGGCCGGCGTGACGGGTGGTTCAGGTGGTCCACTGAACCAGGGCCGGGCTCCATTAGGGGCCGGGCTCAGGCTTACTAACAAAATAGTGGGGCAAAAACGTATACAATTTTAGACAGTGAGGGCCGTAACAAGGAGCTAGACCATGGCCGGGCTACATGTCGCACCGGGCCTGACAGGGACTCTAGTGACTCAGGTGACTCTACACATTTTACAACTCTTTGCAAATTAACTGCTAATTTAGCGTTTAATTAAAATACGAAAATACGTGGACAAACAAGAGCCAGCAAAAAAGCTTTAAGTCCACAACTACAGGAAATACGGTAAGTTCACGACACGAAAAATCAATACCCTATATATAGCTATATATATGTCAAACTACCAATATGCACTATTGCGCCAGCAGTTTACAGATTTATATAATCATTCCCTCTTTTTGTTTGTAGGTCTTTAAATTGCTTCTTTCTAAATAGAAACAAAATCATTTTGAATATAATTAAAACTTAGGGGGATATATATATAGTTTATGGGAATCCAAACCGGATGCAGTATGCAGTAAAGATTAAATATACGTGGGCAACGTAACGTGGGTACTTAGGTACGTATTACATACTTTGCCCAACCGAAGCTCAAACATGATCCGATGGCCGATGGAATTCCTTTAATTTTGTTTAAACGGTTCACCACCCATATAACTACATATATATATTCCTACCACTGTACGAAGTCTTTGAATCTTGGACTACAATGGAAATAATTTAATTTGACGTAAGTGTTGCCACCAAAGTTAATATGGTGGAAGCGGAAATGAAAAATAGACTGTTCAAAGAGTTCAATAAAATATTTTACAAAGCCACCGTTATACCGGGCTTCTTGCTGTAATGGACAATTTTGCAATGACCAAACCCAAATTGATATTTAAATTAAAAGTACTCCTGAAACAAAAATGCCTAAATATTGTGTATATCTAATCTAAAATTAACTAAACTTGAAATAATTTGTGATTTCACTATGTTAATTGTACGCTGTTTGAAATTATAATTAAATTTCATCTCTACTGCACAGAATTTAATTACTCTCAAATCATAAGGAGACAGTACGAATTACATACGAACAAAAATGTCTTTGCTTAAATTGCTAAAAAATTAGCTTGTATTCAGGGCCGGATATAATCAGGTCAGCAAAGGCAGCCCTCGCTGCCTGAATTTGAAAAAAAACATGCAGTAAATGGAATATTTTACACCTTTCAAAACATGTAAATATAAAATTTTTGACTGTTCAAAAACATGCAAATAAACTTTTTTTGCACATTTATAAAACATGGAAATAAAACATTTTCCACTATTTTCCAAATATGTAAATAGAATATTTTGCATATTTCAGAATCAATTAAATTGAAAATTTTAAAATTTTCTAAAAACATGTAAACACAACATTTTGCTTTACCACAGAAAGCCATTAATAAAATCGAAATGGTGGTTCTTGTATGGAAACCAATTGCTACCTTAAAGTAATTCCTTCGTCCGGCCCTGCTTGTATTCCGTATAATATAATCACATGGCATAACGTGTATCGTCGAGTCATATAGTCTGTGAAGCACCAAAATGGCCCATATCCAATTTAAGCTAGAATCAAAATGAGCTATATCATAAAAACAAAATGAGAAACATCCGTAAAAGGTTAATTAAGAGATTTTGAAAAGTGTAAAATGTTATATTTACATCGTTTTGAAAATTGTAAAATGTTTTATTTACATATTTTTTTAAAGTACAAAATATTCTATTTAAATGCTTTAAAGACATATTTAAATATTTTTGTAGATAGTGGATATTGTTATTAGCTACCTACAAATGGATATGGGTCATTCTGGTTATTTACAGGCGATATGAACGGTGAGCATTAATTTCAGTGTACAATACAAGGTCTGAATTATTTACCTAATTAGGGGAATTATGTATAGAACCGAATAAAATCTTCAATTCTTTTTTAGAACATAAAGTATACAAGCATTTACAGGAAAGTGCAAATCCTATCTGTATCTGTATAAGCAGACAACTTTTGTTAACTTCCACCAAGTTCAAACGTTGCATAGCTACCCAATTTTTTGGGGTAAACTATGCGTTAAAAAAGTTGGATTTAATTGCTTTCTAGTATAGCATAAGTCATAACATAACATATTGGAAAATGGATACATAATCGGCTTTAGAACTTTCAGAGAAGTAAAATTGTAATTATTATCGTTCACCAGGCCCTATAGTATCTAAGTATCTACATAGCTAAATATTGTATATGCATAGGCAATCAAAATTGTTAAAAACAAGTCTTCGTTATGTAAACGTAAATTAATGAATGCGCTGTCCTCGCAGGGCCGGACGAAGGAATTGCTTTTAGGCTGCAATTTGTTTCCATACAAAAAACCGCCATTTTAATTTTATTGATGGTTTTCTTTGGTGAAGCAAAATATTGTATTTACATGTTTTAGAAAGGGTGGTACTTTAGTGCTTCAGTGAGATACTCGAAAATGGAATGGAATGACCAAATTTAAATTTACTTGTTTATCCAGTCAAAATTTAATTTACATCCAGTGAGAAATTCTTCACGTACATACTTTTTCCTACAGCCATATATTTAGAGACAATTTAGCCCCACATTTTTGTTTTATCTAATAAACCAAAAAATTAAAATGAAGTAATTATGAATTCAAGGTCAGAGTTCATAAAAGGACAACAATTTATTTTTGATTGGCGTCAAGAGCTGACAAGGTGGTCTATCTTCCTATGTGTAACTAGTGATCGAAATGGTCTGGTCTGGTCCTGGTTTTATGGTCTGGTCTGGTCCGGCGGCCGGACCAGACCAGACCAGACCACTTCGGACCAGTAAATCCCAAAATAAAAATTTTCTGAAAAATTTCACCTATAATTTTGCTCCGGATTTTTCAAAAAATAAATATCACTCATTAAAAAGAATTGATTTTGAATGTAATATATAAATATATATATACATAGTTAATTAAACAAAAAAGAGCAGATAACGAAACTATCCCGCTGAAATTCCTTAAAATTTTTGCATATGGTCGGACCAGTAAAATCTGACCTGGTCTGGTCTGGTCCGAAAAAGTCTGGTCTGGTCCGAAACCCCCGGACCAGACCAGACCAGATTTTACTGGTCCGGACCAGACCATTTCGGTCACTATGTGTAACTTTTAGTTAAGTTGTGGCTATTGGTAATTGTTGCATTTAACTGTGATATCTAAATTAATTAAAAATGTAAGTAGCGGTGTATGTATGAAAAAACGGGCTTTTTCACCTCCCGACGAGGAAGAAATTGACATGCCGCCGTGCATAGTACAAAAAACAGTACATATCCGCATATCTACTCACATAGTATTTACTAACTGTAAGTGTAGGAAGTCTTGAGTTAAAGTGGACGAGGTATCAATCACGGAATGCTAAAATTCTCACTTTTTTAGCTCCTTTTTCGCATAATTAATAGCATACTTATTGTTAGTACAGGGCATAAACGGTGTAATTAATGTTGACTGGACGGGGGGGAGTCGAATATTTTGGAGCCGAATAAATCCAGGGGCCCAGATTGCAGGGGCCAAATACATCGGGGCAGAGCGAGTCATTAATGCTAATTGTTTTGACAAATAAATTATTATTATAGCAGTATTTGTACAAAGTTATTTTCAATAGAACATTTAGTATTACATTTTAAAATAACCTACTAAGTAATATCACTGGAAAATAAAATAATTTTTGATTAAGTTACTGAAGACCTTCACTGGAGAATAAAGTAATTGCTAATACAAGTACTTATTAAACAAGGAATTCCACTGAATGTTTAAAATAATTTCGCTGGAGTTAAAAGTAATATCATAAAGCGAAAAAGATTATCCCTTTTAGAAAAGTGCAAAATGTTCTTTTTACTTGATTCAGAAAAGTGCAAAATGTTCTATTTACATGTTATGAAAAAGTGGAAAATGTTTTATTTCCATGTTTTTGAAATGCGCAAAAAAAATTTACGTGTTTTTGAAAAGTAAAAATTTTTTGATTACATATTTTTGAAAAGTGCAAAATGTTCCATGTAGGTAAATGTTTTTTGAAAATTCAAGCGGCGGGGGATGCCTGCGCTGGCCGCTTTATCCGGCTCTGGCTGTCGTTTTCGTTATTAGTTTTTGTCTCTAAAGAATTAAATTAAATCAGTGTCATTCGTATTATTGAATCAGGAAATCCCCTATAAAATTAGAACGACAACGAGGCTGTAAAATTACTACATATTTGACCGTTTTTGTCATTTCATTCCCTATATTCTCAACTTGTCAGAGTCAGAAACTGGAAAAATCGATATCCGGCAAAGTTTATTACCACTAAAAAATAGAAATAAATCCGGCATTGCATTTTGCATTGGATAAGCAACATATTTGCCTTATACTAAATACGTAGTCAGAATCAGCCACATGAAGCAATAACTAACTAGTACATAAGTAATAAACGCATTCACAATTCCTAGAATGTTCTTAAAGCTTATAACGTTATAACATACTAACAGATGAAACTGACGTGGTATTTGAGGTATTTAGCTGCACAGCTCATGCATCAATGAGGGACGAGGGAGCATGATCTGTGAGAAGATTCATCTTCATCATCATAATCCAAAATCGAATGCAACGTTCTTCCACTCATTCTTCAGTCAGCATGCCAGTGCACGGGATACGGGGAAGGTGAGATTTTCGCGATTGAAAATTGCAAAAGCATGGGATTTTTTTGCAATGCTACTTCAGCATGGGAGAAGCATGTGGAAGTGAGGAGAAGGTTCTAGAGAGATCCAGCATGCTTCAAATGTAGTGTTGTAGGTGCGTGTAGAAGAAGAAGGAAGTCAAATGAACTTGTTCCACAACGTTCTGTGTACGTTGTAAAGGCGAAATACCTCGTCCTCATTTTTCATACGATGATCCTGCCTTTAATCCCTGTGCAATTTTTTATGCTTCTCATACATTAACATACGTCTCCACACTAAAACGATACATAAAAGGGAACTCACCCACCAAGTCTAACAAACAGTCACACTTCTCTCGTCAAACTCTAAAGACTTGTACGGTTACGGTTACGGTTTCCGGAAGGCAAAGAGGCAGCGGAAGCTTTGGGAAAGACTGAATCTGAAACTGAAAACTTTGAAAATTGTATTATTTAATCTGCCAGTATCCTTGCTACTTACGAGAGAGAGAGTATTCGTGAACTATTTGAGTCTCGCATTTAACACAATATAAATTGACGGATTTCCTGAATTCTGAAGTCACTCCAAAGTTCTCTATTATACTTCAGTGAAACATTTATTTCTGATTAAATCCGCACTAATACGAAACCATAAAGGACAGGAAGAAAGGTAGAGGGAAATTGAACACAAAGCTCAAGAAACTATACTAATTGTTGTCAAGACCGACTGACTTCCTCAACTATTTTATTATTGTTCGCCAGTTCGGAGCTATATATTATAACACACACAAGTTTTCTTACTTGTGATCAAGAAAGTACAATATTTTAAGAAATTAAATCATGAAAGCACCAGCTCCAGCAATCGGAATTGATTTAGGAACGACCTACTCCTGTGTGGGGGTCTGGCAACATGGAAAAGTTGAGATCATTGCCAATGACAACGGGAACAGGACAACTCCCAGCTATGTGGCTTTTTCGGATACGGAGAGACTCATCGGAGATTCCGCCAAGAATCAGGTGATATAAATCAGTTCATTCATTATGTCCCTTTGATGTATGATCCTTGAACGGTGCAATCGCTGATCGTTTTAATTATGTGTAGTAACTGGCGTAATAATGAAATAGCTATTGCTCCAAATTCTCACGTAACTGCTGATTCTTAATCATTTTTTTGTAATGAGAGTGGGAGAGACAATTATATGAAGGCCCTTGGGCCGGATAATGCGGCCAGCGCATAGGCAGCCCCCGCTGCTTGGTTTTCCAAAAACATGTAAATGGAACATTCGAAAACATGTAAATGAAACATTTTGACTATTCGAAAACAAGCAAATGAAAGTTTTTTGTACATTTCAAAAACATGGAAATAAAACATTTCCAACTTTTCTCAAAACATGTAAATAGAACATTTTCTGAATCAAGTAAAAAGAACATTTTGCACTTTTCTAAAACATGTAAATACAACATTTTGCATTACCAAAGAAAACCATCAATAAAATCTAAATGGTGGTTTTTGTATGGAAACAAATTGCTGCCTAAAAGCCATTCCTTCGTCCGACCCTGTTTCCCTGTGATTGTCAATTCATAATTTAACAGTTTGTTGGAAGCTATAATTAACGATATTACTCTCTCTGTACATATAGGTTGCAATGAATCCACGAAACACAATCTTTGATGCAAAAAGATTAATTGGCCGAAAGTTTGATGATAAGAAGATACAGGAAGATATGAAGCACTGGCCCTTCAAAGTGATCAATCAAGACTCCAAGCCTATCCTGGAAGTTGAGTTCAAAGGTGAAAAGAAGCGATTCAATCCAGAGGAAATTAGCTCCATGGTTCTCACAAAGATGAAGGAAACAGCTGAAGCGTATTTGGGTCAACAAGTTCAGAGTGCAGTCATCACGGTCCCAGCCTATTTTAATGACTCACAGAGGCAGGCGACGAAGGATGCTGGGGCCATTGCTGGTTTAAATGTGCTCCGAATTATTAATGAGCCCACCGCGGCAGCCCTTGCGTATGGACTGGAAAAGAATCTGAAGGGAGAGAAGAATGTTCTCATCTTTGACTTGGGTGGGGGTACTTTTGACGTTAGCATCCTAACAATTGACGAAGGCTCCTTATTTGAAGTTCGCTCCACAGCTGGGGACACCCATCTGGGTGGGGAGGATTTTGACAATCGTCTCGTGAACCATTTCGTGGAGGAGTTCAAGAGGAAGTTCAAGAAGGACTTGTCCTCCAATCCCCGTGCCCTTAGACGTCTCCGAACAGCTTGTGAGCGGGCAAAGCGTACCCTATCTTCCAGCTCAGAGGCGAGTATTGAGATCGATGCTGTCTTTGATGGCATTGACTTCTACAGTAAAATCTCCCGGGCTCGCTTCGAAGAACTCTGCATGGATCTCTTCCGCTCCACCTTGACACCTGTTGAGAAAGCAATCATTGATGCAAAGATGGATAAAAGTCAAATCCATGATGTGGTACTCGTGGGTGGATCGACCCGAATCCCAAAAGTCCAGAAACTCCTCCAAGACTTCTTCCATGGGAAGGAGTTGAACAAGTCCATTAATCCGGATGAAGCCGTAGCTTATGGAGCTGCTGTGCAAGCTGCAATTTTGAGTGGAGACACGAGTGAAGAAATCTCCGACGTACTCCTAGTTGACATTGCTCCTCTATCCCTGGGCATTGAGACTGCTGGCGGTGTCATGACCAAGATAATCGAACGAAATAGTCGCATCCCGTGTAAACAAAGTCAGACCTTCACCACGTATGCAGATAATCAACCTGCCGTCACCGTCCAAGTTTGTGAGGGGGAACGTGTCCTCACTAAAGATAACAACCGTCTCGGAACATTCAATCTCACCGGAATTCCACCTGCACCCAGAGGAGTTCCTCAGATTGAAGTCACGTTCGATATGGACGCTAATGGAATCCTGAACGTCTCCGCTAAAGACTCGAGCACGGGAAAATCCGAAACTATCACTATTAAAAATGACAAAGGTCGGCTGAGCAAGGAAGAAATCGAGCGAATGGTGACTGAGGCGGAGAAATACAAGGCTGAGGATGAGAAGCAAAGGGACAAAATCGGAGCTAGGAATCAGTTAGAAAGCTATGTATTTGGTGTGAAGCAGGCCGTGGACGAAGCTTCCAGTGATAAACTGAGCGATAGTGAGAAGCAACAGGTCAACGGGAAATGTAGTGAAGTGCTCAAATGGCTCGATGCGAATACTTCAGCGGAGAAGGAGGAATACGATGACAAGATACAACAGGTTCAAAAAGAATTTCAGCCCATAATGATGAAGTTGCATGGGGGCGGGGATGAAGGTGCTGGTGGGGCCAATGGATTTCCGGGAGCTGGAGGATTTCCCGGAGCAGGGGGTTTCCCTGGAGGAGCTAATGGATTCCCTGGAGCAAACGGATTTCCGGGATCTCCTCCACCCAGTTCAGAATCTAAACATTATAACGATGGACCAACAGTTGAAGAAGTTGATTAATAATAATTATTTTATTAATAACTCCTAGAATAGTATTTATATACAGCCCCATCAAATAGTTCCTGACTGACAATTCCATTTTAAAACATTATATAGTTCATATTTACTATTTTAAGTAACTACGGACACATTTACTGTATTTCTTCTTGTTAAGTAGCGTCTCTTGTTTTTTATATCTATATTTAAAAGGAAATACACAATGCTGTCCTTAACGCCACTTGTTAAATGTAATATAATTTATTACAAATTATTTTTAAAGATCTACACAAAAATATTGATGAAACACGTAACTGATACGTAGTGTTACAACTCTTACTTATAGTTTTTGGGCTTATGGACTTATGAACTAGTCGACTAACTAGCATGAGTTCATCTCGCAGTTCGCAAAAAAAAGTATGGAAAATAAAAAAGCAATTTCTTTGTTTGATTAATAATTTCAAGTGCTGAGCTTTGACTCTCTTCATCCAATCATAGAATCTCATATAGCAAAATAAATGAAACTTTTTCTTAAGCTGGTAAATTCATGGTACTTACGTCTACATACTTAAATCAGCACAACTTCTTCGAAATTAGAAACTCATGATTCGTACATATTTTGTGTCAAGTAACCTCCCTGCTGTTCTTATATTAGGTTCATGGCTCATGCTATAGTCCAAAATTATGTGTCGCTTTTAAGATTTTATAAATACCAAGATATAAATATGTACACTAGAATTAAAGATAAGGTTCTCTGCGATTCTATCATTCTGAGATTATATCACAATTTTCTCTATACATAATTTTTGCTACCAAATTCACTGTCTCTCGTAAAAGCATATAGCATTGTCAACTCATCATCATCAGGTGATATCAGGGACGTATAATGCAGCCAGCGCAGGCAGCCCACGCTGTTTAAATTTTCAAAAAACATGTAAATGGAACATTTTGCACTTTTAAATAATATGTAAAAAAGAATATTTTGACTTTTTAAAAACATGCAAATCTTTTTTGGTACATTTCAAAAACATGTAAAATAAAACATTTTCCATTTTTCTCAAAACATGTAAATGGAACATTTTCCACTTTTCTAAAACATGTCAATAAAACATTTTAAACTTTTGTAAAACATGTAAATACAACATTTTACACTTTTCAAAAACATGTAAATAGAACATTTTACACTTTTTTAAAACATGCAAATAGAACATTTTGCACTTTTCTGAACCAAGGAAAAAGTACATTTTGCACTTTTATAAAACATGTAAATAAAACATTTTAAACTTTTGTAAAACATGTAAATACAACATTTTGCACTTTTCTAAAAACGTGTACATAGAACATTTTGAACTTATCTAAAAACGTGTACATAGAACATTTTGCACTTTTCTGAAACAAGTAAAAACAGCTTTTTAAACTTTTGTAAAACATGTAAATACAACATTTTGCACTTTTCTAAAAACGTGTACATAGAACATTTTGCACTTTTCTGAAACAAGTAAAAACAACTTTTTAAACTTTTGTAAAACCTGTAAATACAACATTTCGCTTTACCAAAGAAAGCCATCAATAAAATCAAAATAGCGGTTTTTGTATGGAAACAAATTGCTCCCCGAAAGCAATTCCTTCGTCCGGCCCTGGGTAATACTACATTGGTCAAGGCCCTTTTATCCTTTTTAATTCTATCCTGCAATAATTGTGCACATGATATATGAGAATACAATTAAAAATTACAGAGGCTAACCCTCTTGTGTAACTATAAAGGTAGTAAAACTAAAAATAAACTAATTATAATTGTAACCCGAGCCCTAATGATAAGGAGTAAGGGAATGAATAGACTTGATAATTCACCGAATACGGAAGTTTTTGTAACTCTATATCCGTCTTTGTAGCATATTATATATATGTAGTTACAGTCAACATTTTAGACGCGTGGAAACTAAGAATGGGCTTGTGTGTTAGTTGTGTCGTGTGGTTTACTTAAACTTCAAGTAGGTACTTCAATTTACCTCCCAATTCCCCTTATTTCTTACTGAAAAAGAATTCTATGTACACAAAATGCAACAGTAAGTTTTTAGCGAAAACACAATTTTGCTTCGGATATATTTTGACATTTTCTAACTCGTCTTCTTCCTGCTCCGATTACTGCCGCACAAGCATTAAGCCTTCTCAGGCCACGATTATACGAGATACTATACATAGATACTAACAATTCACAGCTCAAGGCCACCACTGTATTTTATCATCCCGTCATTCATCATTACACACCGAGCTTTCTTATGAATGCAAATGCATAATGCATCCGAGGCCCGGAGGTACCTGTGTAAAATAAGCCAGTCTTTGAAGACGGAGTCTGTGCTCTGCGGGATCACACAGGTCCCTATATAGAATCTTGACAACTCAATTCAACACAATTCAGAATCTCCTATATGATTAATTAGATAAATCACATCTCCACAATTTGGATATCTACTGTGCTCAACTCCGAATTCGGATTCGGTTCGGATTCGAATCGAACGCAACAATTCCCAAACCCACACCCAAACGGAAAAGCAGGTATCATAAATTTTGCTCGCTCATCTCCCCACGAGTCAGTTGGCTTGGTGGTCTGTTCACGAGGCGAGCTAAAGCGACAACCGAACGCTGGAAAAAAGTAACTTTCACAGTGTCACACAGGTACTTATAGTACGTGGAATTTAATTTGTCAATTTACACTTTTGCGTTAAAATGACATTCAACATTGGTTGAAATTACCAATTTCTTAAGATTTGGGACATACCCGTCCCCAGTCCCCGTCTTCTGATTGTACATGAAAAAAAGCAATTTAAATTCAGTGTTCTTGGACGATTTTGTTTTCCTAGAATAATAAAACTAGGGTAGGGTCGGGTAACTGTGGTAGGTCCGATAACTGTGGTAGCGACAGTTTTCACCAGGAAAACATCAGAACTGGCAGTAAAGAAATTTCTTGCATAGAAGAGCGAACCCTATTCTTCGATGCAATGTATTCTTTTACTGTCAGTTCTGATGTTTTCCTGGTGAAAACTGTCGCTACCACAGTTATCGGACCTATACCACAGTTACCCGACCCTACCCTAAGCCAGAAGAACATCGGGAGTTGAAATTGGAAAGTGAGTTATAACTTGTAACGTCCTCGATGAGAAAAATAGTTGGAGCAAAAAAGGAAATTCCGGTGTTTCGTTTCAGCAGTTGACATCTTTGGAATTTTTTTGGCATCTTGACATCGGAAATCGGAACGCAACACTGTTTTTTTTAACTTTTGAGAAGTTGACTGTTGACTCGTTGATGACAGTTGACATTCTGAGTGGGAGTCGGATTTTAGTATTGACTAACTTATCTTTAGCGTAAGTTTCTACCAAAGAAAGAAAATAAATTGTGAGATTAAAATAGTAAAACAAAGTTTTGAAGTCGATCGCAATGGGGACAAAAGAAACAGAAGCAGATACGTCCGCTTCGTTGTTAAACACATCTAAATTAGCTATTCCTCACTATGATGGGCCGGCACTGCCGGCAGAGTTTACGAATAAAACTCAGCAAGAAACTATGACTACGACCGACTATGTACAATTAGTTACAACAGTGAAAACATTTATGAAAAAGTCTCTTAATGGGACTTATGGAACTGACACGGACACGGATACCGGTACCGGTACTCCGGGTACACTACCCACACTCCCGACTCAGTACACGGTCGTAAGTCCAGAAGCCTGGAATGGAATCCTCGTCTACAGTTTCATCTTTATTGTGGCTGCTGTGGGGAACATCACTGTGTTTATGTTTCTCATTAAACTACTTCAAAGACGACGCTCCCCCATGTACAAACTCCTACTTCATTTAAATATTGCCGATCTCCTCGTCGTCTTCATTATCATACCCTCTGAGATTGGATGGAGACTGTCCATTGGGTGGTATGCAGGTGGATTTAGCTGTGAGTTCTACGTAATGTTTTTTCTATTTTGTTTTTAACTAAAAGAATAAACTTTGTTTTTAACCGTGTATTTACATAGATATTCATACTTATATGGTATAACTGAATAGGATCCTGTAGGACGCGGCCAGTGCCTGTACCGGTACAGGTACAGGTACAGGTACAAAGAGTTTGAACAGTCAGCAAGAAAAATAATGGCTTAGCCCTGGTTCCTGATTCCGTTTACAGCGGAGACTAGAACTGTCAAGCTTCACTTGTGTTGCCTAAATATACACACTTTTGAAGAGCTTTGTTTGATCCAGACATTGCTTTTTTAGTTGGAAAACCTAGACGTGGAAATCATTGGTATTGGTCATTGGTAGTACTGAACAGGTCTATAACTATAACTCGAAAAACGAGAGAAAAAAGAGCTACACTGACTTCGCAGAAGTTCAACAAAGGATTCACGACCACGCACTCTAAAATCTTTGTGTTACATAAAACAACAAAAGGAACCTGTTATAATATACCACCTGGTATAATACTTATGTGGTTGCTCACAGAGTCAATAGCTTCTCTCGTCACTAAACAATGTTTGATTGACGTAAATCTATAACAAACTCCAAAAATATATATCGTATTCTCTCATCATTGTAAGACTTGGAAGTTTTGATATTTCCCGGTCCCATAGGTATCTCCTACACAGCTCACAACTGTTTTGCAATATTTTGCATCGTCTAAAAAGTCATTGTCATTTCTAAAAGTGGTTCAGATCAGAATATAATATTGTGAAAGTATTTGCTGACAATTTCAAAAGTCTATATCAATTCAAAAATTCAAACATTCCAGGAATTTCTTTTTAGGTATAGTGATCCTAATACCAAACCCGTGTAAGCTGCTAATGAATGCATATTATGTACTTCACTTTACGAATCTCGTATTATTTTCCTAGAATTCCTATACTTTATACGAAGACTTTGTTTTCAAAACGCGTTAAGTCCACACTTTACCCACTGGACTTAACACGTTTTTCTAACATACTCTTACTCTTAATATGTATATCATTAATAATGAAGGCCTTAAAAGATCAATAACCATTTTCAGCTACAAACAAATTGCACTATCTACAAAAGTATAAAAATATCATGATGTTGAAAGCATTGAAATACAGTTGGGAGTGATAATAGCTACTAAGAATAAAGTTTTCGTTTGTTTTTGCAATGAAAAACTTATCCTTGCCAACTATCACTTCCGGCTACCGCCACAGTAGAATATTTTGCACTTCCATTTTCTCAAAACATGTAAATAGAATATTTTTCAATTTTCTGAATCAAGTAAAAAGAACATTTTGCACTTTTGTAAAACATGTAAATGGAAAATTTTGCGATTTTCAAAAACATGTAAATAGAAAATTTTACACTTTTCAAAAACATGTAAATAGAAAATTTTACACTTTTCAAAAACATGTAAATGAAAATTTTTTACGCATTTCAAAAAACATGTACTTAAATAAAAAATTTTATACTTTTTGAAATCATATAAATAGAAAATGTAGGTTTTAAAAAAACATGCAAATACAACATTTTGAACTTGTTAACTGCACGTAATTAACATTTTGTGTATAGCTATCTCATTTATTGATTTATCTACATAGCTCATTTTGATTCCAGCTGAAAATGGAGATGGGTCATTTTGATTCTTCCCTCACCACGATATCACACAGACCTTCGGACTTTGGACATTCGCGCGAAAGTGTTAACTTGCATACCCTAAATTACCGAATTCCGAATTCCCAGGCATTTACTAATTTTTTTGGCGTTTATTTGAGACCCGTAGCTCATTCGGTCATTTACGGTATTTGGGTAATTTAATTTTGAGACTATATAAGGGGATCCGTACACCCGACAGATACTACGACGAATCTCGTAAATTTGAAAATCTATCGATAAATATATAATCTGAATAGTTGTACTGCAATTGCATTTCTAATCATGAGTATACACACACGTGTACAAAATATTACAAACGGACCTCCACTGGAAACTTCATTTATCACACAAAAGTCACAGTAGTGCAGTGTGAAGTCGTAGTCAAGAATTTTCCTTTGTACTCTACAGTTATTGCACATTCTCGAAATTCCAAAATTGTATCTGATTGGGACTTGATTTTCACATCATAAAATAAATGCTTTCATTACGAAGCCTTTGAATTTGAATAATGTTCAGTTGACAATAAGTTGCCTTCAAACTCAATAAATCCGCTTCCTTGGAAACTGATAGTAATGTAGAAAAGAATGAACTTGTGTCATTTGTCTGTGTCAAAGTAGGCTATAATATATTCTGTACAAACCAATACTTCGACATTCCCACCAGGCACCAGGACTTTAAAGTAACCAATGACTAACTACAATTCAGACAATGCGCTCGTGCTGGTGGAACTTTGGGATAATATGGTTACGTATTGAAATTAATCAACCCCATTTTCATTTGTACACTTACAATTTTATTAGCATTCAAACAATTTATTTTCTCTATAATAACCGATAGTGTTTTTAATTAGTCATCGTTTAAGTTTGGTCGTGTGATTGGGGTACATAATGAAAACAAATGATGAAATTGAAAATGAAAAGTTTGGAGGACACCAGCGTCTGCTTCAAGTTTGAGCATTCTCAAGTAATTAATTAATTACTTTACCGGTACTCCGGTACCGGTACCGGAACCGGATTAGTGTAAATGACAGTCTCGGCGTAGTAGTAGTAACATACACAGTTCCTTTCCGTATTTTCCAGTCCCACCATTTGTAGCACTTTGGGGCTTGGGGATTATAAGATACTTGCTGTATAGGATTGTTTGTCAAGGTCCCCGGAGCCCGGAGAGATACTTTTTACCTGCAGTTGACACTGTTCCGCTCTCAGGTTCATGACCATGACGTTCGCATCTGTCCCTTTCGGTGTGGACGTCGACGTCACTGTCATCTAAAAAGGAAATCATTCATCACATCACAATACTATATATCCGCTATAATATACCGAAATTAAAGTTTGAAAGTGTCAGAACACATTGTTCAGGAAATAGAAAAGCATTCTAAACTACGTTGCACTTGACACTTGACAAAAAATAGTCTCCAAGGAGGAGCACCCGCGGTGCGCGGCCCGCACGCATCAAACTTTTCGTCTGCGGCGAATATATTAGTTGTTTTCCATTGAAATTACTGAGGAAAGAAACATGGATTTGATTTTAGAAATTTTTGGAAAGACACGAATTTGCTTTTACAGCTCTCAAACTCTCAACCGAGCCAGGGCCGAACGAAGGAATTGCTTTTAGGCAGGAATTTGTTTCCATACAAAAACCACCGTTTTGATTTTATTCATGGGTTTCTTTTGCAAAGTAAAATGTTGTATTTACATGTTTTAGAAAAGTGCAAAATGTTCTTTTAACTTGATTCAGAAAAGTGCTCAATGTTCTATTTACATGTTTTGAGAAAAGTGGAAAATGTTTTATTTCCATGTTTTTGAAATGTAGGTACAAAAAATTTATTTGCCTGCTTTTGAAAAGTGCAAAATATTTTATTTGCATGTTTTTGAAAATTTAAAATATTCTTTTTTAGCTACATATTTTTTGAAAATTCAGGCTGCCTGGGGCCTGGGCTGGCCGCATTATCCGACCCTGAACCGAGCAATTCGATCCCTGAAATATTAATGTATGGATTTAATTGTAGATTCAGTAGAATGTAAACTGTACATAGTGAACAATACTAATAGAGACGTGTATGTATGAATGTGGGGCAGGTAAATTGGTTCAATTCATCCGAGCCTTTGGCCTGTACCTGAGCTCCCTCATCGTCATCTGTATTAGTATGGATCGCTACTACGCCGTCCTGTATCCTCTCAGATCCCTAACCGCCACTAAAAGGGTTAAAACCATGATTTACGGCTCATGGATCGGAGCTGCAATTTGCTCCATACCACAAGTAAGTCAAGTTTAATTCTGTTGCACTTAATAACTATAAATTAATCATTTCCTCCTTCCTGGCTTTTCCCTTTTTTCCAGCCCCTTCTACAGTTGTTGACAATACAAGGGCAAATTAACGAAAGGTTGCTTCCTGTTTCTAGTCAATTTCCTAATTTCACTCACCTTTCAACTTTAAAATCAGATATTAAATATAGTGCATTAATTCACGAGAAAATGGTCTTGAAATTGCTGAGGACAGATATTTTATGTCGTCGCCGACCAGCGGAGCAGGCTCTTTATTATGCTGTATACGACATATCGTAAATGAAGAATTAAAGTAGTTCAATTATATCCAATTAAATAGAATTAAAATGAGCTTCGTCAACCCAAAAAAAATGAGATACGAGTTTTTGAAAAGCGCAAAATGTTTTATTTACATAGTTTTGAAAAGTGCAAAATATTACATTAACATGTTTTTTAAAGTGCACAATGTTTTATTTATATAGTTTTTAAAAGTGCAAAATATTACATTAACATGTTTTTGAAAAGTACAAAATGTTTTATGTCCATGTTTTCTCAAAATGCAAAATGTTTTATTTAAATATTTTTGAAAAGTGCAAAATATTACATTAACATGTTTTTTAAACGTGCAAAATGTTTTATTTACATCGTTTTGAAAAGTGCAAAATGTTTTATTTACATGTTTTTGAAAAGTGCAAAATCTTTTATGTCCATGTTTTCTCAAAGCGCAAAATGTTTTATTTACATATTTTTGAAAAGTGCAAAATGTTTCATTTACATGTTTTTGAAAAGTGCAAGATGTTGTATTTGCATATTTTTGAAAAGTGCAAAATGTTTCATTTACGTGTTTTTGAAAAGTGCAAAATGTTCTTTTTCCATGTTTTTGAAAAGTGCAAAATGTTTTATTTACGTGTTTTTGAAAAGTGCAAAATGTTTTATTTACGTGTTTTTGAAAAGTGCAAAATGTTTTATTTACGTGTTTTTGAAAAGTGCAAAATGTTATATTCATGTGTTTCGTAAATGTGCCAAATATTTTTTTGAGATGTTTTCAGGATCAAAAGATCTTTTATGATTTATATTATGGTGCATTTTTCCTGGGTGAAAATTGGTATGGGTAATTTTGAGCTCATTCTTCGCGATATGCATGTAATACAATAATTTAAGACATGCTGGGAGCCAGTAATGTCTGTGTTTGACAGCGTATGCATGTCCCAAAATGTTCTTGTTCAATTTCGGCTCAAGTCGAATTAAAAAATGTGTTTTCAGTTTATGGTATTTCGAGTAGCATCCCACCCGGACCACATCCCATTCCTTCAGTGTGTCTCGGATAATTTTGGAGAAAGGGGTGAGATTGCAAACGGGATTTTCAATCTCATCATCTTGTACTTCCTCCCGCTCCTCTTCATCGTCTTCGCGTATGGAAGTATTCTTCGTCGAATTTCTAAGAATGCAATTGCAACAGCTGGTGCTGGAGTAGGAGGCTTGGGTAAGAGATGTTCCATGCTGCACTCTGAGTGTTAATTTAAGTAATCATAACATTTAATGTCGGATTCTAAACGTCCCCTTACAGACGGCGTAGGTGACGGCCTCTTGAATCACCGCCCCGGACTGAGATAACACATTAGATGACTAATTTAGCTAGCATGCATATTCAGTGGTACAAATGTTTTAACAAAGCTTCGGTATATTTTACTGATTTTGCTGTTATGGTTGTATGTAGCACACAGTGTTGTTACAGCTGAATGCCCTACTCTCCAAAATTTGAAAGTTACATAATTTAAACATATGTCCAAGTTAACATCTAAAGCTGCTAGCGTGATCTTTCTAGATTGCAGTTAAGATTGTTTCTAAGCGTGTAGGTGGGAACCCGGTGGAAATTTTATTAAATTCGGAAAGACAAGTAATCTACATAATAAATTATTATGCCTTCATAATATGAAGTATATATCGTCTGTGAAGAACCAAAATGACCCATATCCATTTGTAGCTAAAAATAATATCAACTATCTACAAAAATATTCAAACATGTCTTGAAAACATGTAAATAGAACATTTTACACTTTTCAAAAACATGTAAATAGAACATTTTACACTTTAAAAAAAATGTAACTAAAACATTTTACGCTTTTCAAAAAATGTAAATTGGACATTTTACACTTTTCAAAAACATGTAAATAGAACATTTTACACTTTCAAAAACATGTAATTAGTAAATTTTACGCTTTTCAAAAACATGTAAATTGGACATTATAAGCTTTTCAAAAATACTTAAATAGAACAATTTTACACCTTTCAAAAAACATGTAATTAGGAAATTTTACACTTTTCAAAAAACTCGTAATTAACATTTCACGTATGTTTCTCATTTTGTTTTTATGACATAGCTCATTTTGATTTTAGCTGAAATTTGATACGGGTCAGTTTGGTTTTTCACAGACGATATGGGTTTGCGAATGATATATAACTCCACGCGTATAGTTTATGTAATAAACATTTGACGTATCTACTCATGTCATTCAATGTTTTCTTGACATGGTTCATTTTAATTCTCGCTCACACGGGCCTTCCTTTCCATTTATGTATTATGTAACATATATGGCTCCGCCAATAATTACACTTTATGTAAGTGTGTGTTACATTTCACTTGCTTACATTTAATGTCGGGACACCCATCATGACTCGTGACGAGAATGACAGAATTCTTTCCCAATAAAATTTCAGTCATACTCCATGTCAACGTACTAACCAATTTAATAACGAACCTACCAAGATCATATTCATGTGGTCTCAGTAGACTTCTATCCTCATATTTCTAGAGCACTTAAGTGCATTGTTATTAGAGTAACTGGACTCATATTACCGACGTTTTTAAAAACACCATTTGACCATTGGCCATTCAGGATATCAGTCTGTTACCGCGCTGTATTTTGTTTCATGAAGGATGTTTCGATTTACAACTAAGAAACCCCCCTAAAACACCAAATGTGAGAAAACTGTCAACTTTCCTTTCACCTTCACTGTGTAGTTTATTTGCTTATTTTTGACTATGGATTAGTGTGGCGTAGTCAGACGCGAGAGTCTAGTGTATATAATTGCACGACGAAAATTTGAAAGTTTGAAAGCTGAAGTCCATTTTATAACAAAGCAGCTCACCTTATGTCCGTTCAAACACGATAACATATGATGTATTATGATGCTGTGTTATATTGTAAAAGTGTGTACTTGACTGCACTCTTTCTTATCCCACAATTGCCAAACGATCTTCCAACACTTCTATTGTGGAATGTGAGAAGGCGCCGGGGATCAAAAATCTGAAGAATTATATAACTATACACATATTATAGTTACATGTTGCACTACTTAGGAATTGGAAGATATCATCCGTGAAGAACCAAAATGACTCATATCCATTTTTACCTAAAAACAATATCAACTAACTATGTACAAAAATATTCAAATATGTCTTGAGAGCATTTAAACAGAACATTGAGCACCTTTTCAAAAACATTGAATTAGAACATTTTGCACTTTTTCGAAAACATGGAATTAGAACAATTTCCACCTTTTCCCAAACATCGAATTAGAACATTTTGCACTAGTTCGAAAACATGGAATTAGAACATTTTGCACATTTTCAAAAACATGGAATTAGAACATTTTGCACCTTTTCAAAAACATGTAAATAGAACATTTTAAACTTTCAAAAACTCGTAATTAACATTTTAGGAATGTTTCTCATTTTATTTTTATGACATAGCTCATTTTGATTGTAGCTTAAATTGGATATGGGTCATTTTGGTTCTTTACAGACGATATTAGCAAGACTCGAACATCCCTAAGGATCTCACAGTGCATACATTTTTATTTCTTCATGTGTGACGCGGTCCCGCGTGGGTTCTATGCAAAATTTGTAGTAAAAAGACGGAAAATGAAATTCTGCAACTTTCCTTCATAGCATATGAATCCTGAATAGTAATTCCATTCTATTCTTGTATTCTGTTGAACTATAAGCCTAATATAGAATTTTCTTGGAGGATTGAAATTAAAAAAGAAACTTTCGTCTTTGTTAAGCTTGTGCAAAAAGATGCATTTCTGTATGTTTTTAAATATAGATGTAATTTTATTATACCGTAATGTAGTGAAGTATATTATGTTTCCAGAAATCTCTGCCTCGCCTATAGACACTTCAGTCGGTATCCGACTGGAAAACCGTCCAGTTTTCAAACCGCCGCTGGTTTTAATTTAGCTAAATTAACAGATATTATGAAAGATTCCACTCATCAACAAAGTCTTTCTTGAGATGCAATCTTGCTAAGTAAGGTATGAATATTAATACCGTCTTGAGAGGAAATCTTTTTCAAGTGATATGATGATGTTTTACGCGTGTGTAAGTACGGAAGGTGCTTTCTAAATTAACTGATTACATTAGCGCGCACTTGATTTAATTGGAATTTTGGAATCGGATCAGAAGAGTGCAATCATCTCCACAGTACAATACAACTTTTTAAGAAAACGTATTCAACTATTTCCAAATTTCCATATACGATATACCATAGCCATAGCCTGTACACTCTACCGGCCAGGGCCAGATAATTCGGCCAGCGCAGACAGCCCCTGCTGCTTAAATTTTCTCAAACCATGTAAATAGAACATTCTGCAGTTTTCAAAAATATGTAAAAAAGAATATTTTGACTTTTCCAAAACATGCAAATAAAATATTTTTGTACATTTCAAAAACATGGAAATAAAACATTTCCCACTTTTCTCAAAACATGTAAATAGAACAATTTGCACTTTTCTGAATCAAGTAACATTTTGCACTTTTCTAAAACGTGCAAATATAACATTTTACTTTGCAAAAGAAAACCATGAATAAAATCAAAATAGTGGGTTTTGTATGGAAAAAATTCCTGCCTAAAAGCAATTCCTTATGGATATAGTAGGTAAGTACACTGCTACTTCAAACCAAGAGGAATCAAGCTAGTAATAAAACTATAGAAAATATGCGAAACAAACAATTTAACAAACCCACTGCCCGCAGTGAAAAAGTCTTAACGAGGTAACTTCCAACAACAACAACAAAGGGCTCAAGTAATTAATTCACCCGTGAGGAAATCAGCTTAGTTAATTCAGCCATATTACATTGAAAAGACATCTTTATAGTTTACTAGACTTTCCTCCTTTTTCCCCTATCTCCTCATCTGTCTCTATGGTCTCTATCTCCATGGGCTGGGAGGAAGAACACAACATAATTATTACGCAGATTTTAATGAAGTGACTCTTTTCAACATTATTGACAAATTGTAAATCATATATGGAGACCAAGGAAGGTACATACACCTATGGGCCTGCTCAAGCTCAACCGACGTAAAATGCCACTGTTAAAAGTGACTCTTTTTTTCCTCTGCCAAACTTGAAAAAATACGTAAACTATACGCGTGGAGTTATATAATAATCATTCGCAAACCCATATCGTCTGTGAAAAACCAAAATGACCCGAATCCAATTTCAGCTAAAATCAAAATGAGCTATGTCATAAAAATAAAATGAGAAACATGCGTACCATGTTAATTACGAGTTTTTAAAAATGTGCAAAATGTCATACTGTTTACATGTTTTTGAAAAGCTGCAAAATGTTCTAATTCTATGTTTTTGAAAAGGTGCAAAATGTTCTAATTCCATGTTTTTGAAAAGGTGCAAAATGTTCTAATTCCATGTTTTTGAAAAGGTGCAAATGTTCTAATTCAATGTTTTTGAACAGGTGCAAAATGTTCGAATTCCACGTTTTTGAACAGGTGCAAAATGTTCGAATTCCATGTTTTTAAACAGGTTCAAAATGTTCTAATTCCATGTTTTTGAAAAGGTGCAAAATGTTCTAATTTCATGTATTTGAAAAGGTGCAAAATGTTCTAATTTCATGTATTTGAAAAGTGCAAGATGTTGTATTTGCATATTTTTAAAAAGTGCAAAATATTCTATTTACATGTTTTTGAAAAGGTGTAAAATGTTCTATTTACATATTTTTAAAAAGTGCAAAATGTTCTATTTAAATGCTCTCAAGGCGTATTAAAATATTTGTGTAAATACTTGATATTGTTTTTAGCTAAAAATGGGTATGGGTCATTTTGGTACTTTTTTACAGACGATTTGCGAAATGTAATGTATGGAAATGACCATAATATAATTGGATAAAAACAAGACGGCTGCCCCGTAATGTAAATAATTTAATTACCAATTCAACTAAAACTCATGCGTAATAACTTCTACAAAACCGAACTGTTTCCGAAATGGGGATGCGGATTACATTATTTTTAGTACACAAATGAAACTTATGTGCTACGATAATGAAAATGTACGTGGTGGGGACGGGGAATTGGGGAATTAGATGATATAATTGTTTTTGTAAAACTCTCCAAATCTATGACAGCTTTATTATTCCCTCTGATTTCTGTATAGGTTCTTGCTCCACAAATTTACCATTGAGAAGATATGGACCTGAAATCCTGTCTCGTGCCAGGACGAGAATCACACTTCTCACCGTGGGAATCATAATGGTATTTCTCATATGTTGGACGCCCTACGTTGTCATCGTCCTCTGGGAACTGATTGACAGGGAGTCCCTCGTCAACTCAAGTTCATATTTTCAAGATTTTCTTCTCACTATGGTCGTGGCCAACTCGACAGTGAACCCACTCGTCTATGGATGTTTGTCCCGGAGGCCCACTAGGAGGGCTGTGACTCGTGGGATGGAGTCCAATCGGACGGAACTAAATACTTTTAATTAAATCTCATCTGGAAGAGACAGAGCTGAACATCCAATGCTTTCCTCGTTCCCAGCTCATTAATAATATTAGAAATATTATAATTACATTTTGTTTCTGGTTTTGTTTTTGTGGCGTCACTAATAATTTTGTACTTTTGGCAATATGCTTTCCTTGTCTCGTGAAAGCTCTCGAGCAAACATTCAATTCAACTACTACTTAAACTTTACACATAATATAGGAAATTGACAAATTGATTAAAATTTGAAATCTTTAATTAGATATAGTTTTCTAAAACCTCAATTAGGTACATATCAAAAGAAACTAAATACTTTTGTACGAAAAATATTATATATATGTATGTATAGCATCACGATATGTATAAAATATAATCCAAGGGACCACACCACCACACTATATGACTTTTAGCATCATACTCACTATTCAGTTGATATAGGTTGCTTCCCGCTTCCCCCCCCCCCTCCTCTAAACGTGATTGATGGACACAGGGCCGGATAATGCGGCCAGCGCAGGCAGCCCCCTCTGCTTGAATTTTCAAAAAACGTGTAAATGGAACATTTTGAACTTCTCAAAAATATGTAAAAACAATATTTTAACTTTTCAAAAGCATTCAAATAAATTTTTTTTGTACATTTCAAAAAGATGGAAATAAAACATTTTGCACTTTTCTCAAAACATGTAAATAGAACATTGAGCACTTTTCTGAATCAAGTAAAAAGAACATTTTGAACTTTTCTAAAACATGCAAATAGAACATTTTGCTTTACCAAAGAAAACCATCAATAAAATCCGATCTAAATGGGGGTTTTTGTATGGAAACAAATTCCTGCCTAAAAGCAATTCCTTCGTCCGGCCCTGGATGGACATCCCCAAATAGTGAGGCTGTTGGTCAAGGTAAATGATGTAACGGGGAAACTCCTCGCACTTAATAAGATTGATACTGTATCCGATAACAAAACAATTAACTATATGAAAATGAAGGTGATAACTGAAAACTTGGACTGTCGATCTTGAAATCTTGAAATGTAATTTTAAGAGAAAATTACAGGAAATATCCAAATGTGTAATTTTGTTATCGCACTTCTTAGGTATTATTACATGTGGGTTAATTGCTGTTTGTGCATAGGTAACATAATATTATGGTGACAAAGGTAATAATGATTTCAATGTCATCTTCCGCATTCCATCATTAATGTGTCGATTACAATAAGTGAAATACGTAATTATATTTCTGTATGGCAACGTTTGATGTGGTGCGGTTATCGTTACTAGTCTTAAATATTTGTCTATATTATGCAACTTTGTTTAATTAACCATATAACTGTGTAAATTCAAATTTAATTCGGGCTACAACTATTGTAAATGAATCACTATCAGTGCTTATACTGTATATTGTAATAATACAAGCACACCGAAACTGAAACCGATGTTGATGTTACATCAGCGTATTATAGTATATGTAAGTAAATAAGTAATTAAGATATCTTATATTCCTCCATCAATCATGTAATGCTCAGAAGACAATTGCATTATGTATTCTTGGGTTTCAATGGAGAATAAATATTGTTTCGCTTAGTAATGATTCTAACTATTAACTACTGACTGTCACTATTACTCACTATCCGTAGGTGTTTATCACATAATATGGTTGGTATATTGCTAGATTTATCTGGTGTGAAGAATCATAATGACCCATGTCCAAGTTTTGCTAGGATTAAAATGAGCTATGTACATAAAAACAAATACTGAATGAGATAGATGCGTAAAATGTTATTTACATCTTTTTGAAAACTGCACAATGTTTTATTTACATGCTTTTGAAATATGTGAAATGTTATATCTACTTGTTTTTGAAATGTGCAAAATATTGTATTATCATGCTTTTGAAATATGCGAAATGTTCTATGCTTTTGAAATATGCGAAATGTTCTATCTACTTGTTTTTGAAATGTGCAAAATATTGTATTAACCTGCTTTTGAAATATGCGAAATGTAAGTAAGTACTTGTAAGTCTAAGTAGTGTCTAAGTACTTGTTTTTGAAATGTTCAAAATATTGTATTAACATGCTTTTGAAATATGCGAAATGTTCTATCTACTTACTTGTTTTTGAAATGTGCAAAATATTGTATTAACATGCGAAATGTTCTATTTACACGTTTTTTTTCGATCATGGCATTTAATTGTTTGTCGTTGATGGTGCATTTTGAGTCTTCTAGAACTATGTAGCATTAGTAAGGAATTAAAATATCGGAATGTAATCTTTCCCGTGATCTCTGAATGGAAACAAATGGCTGCGGGATTAAAGATTCAGAGCTCATTAGATTGGGGAAAGTGTCACTTCAAAGCTACCTAATAAGCAGTATGCAAGATCAAGATGTGTAAGTAGATAGTCGTGCATAATTCCTATATATATAACTGCATGGGATGCACCTGCCATCCAATCATCCAACACATCTAGCAGAAGAGGGAATTACACCGAAAGACTTACAGAAGCAAAATCGAGCAAAACACCCTTGATCATTGAAATGTTGCAAAAGGTATAATTTCATGCTTGTAACTTTAATTGACTGGACATTGTTCTGACTCTGATTACTGTCTATGCTGTGTAAAAATCTAATTAAATTTATTGTATTTTTTGGTGTCATAAATAGGGCTCTGCCGGCTTCTTACTAGTCCAGCTGACTTCCATTTGTTTCCTATTCATGGTACTGAGGGAATCCCGTGGCAGTCCAGTCATAGGTGTCATGGAAGAAACCGGCCATGAGCATGGGAACAAACAAAAAACGATCTTACCAGATGTTGACCATCATGAATTTGAGACGAAAAGTTCAAGGGCCGTCACCGTCGATGGAATTAAAGAAAGAAACGGGAGAATTCTAGGGTGGTGGTGGGGGAATAATAGGCGTGGACAGCAGGGTCAGGGTTGGAATAATTGGAGACGTCGATGGGGTAATGGATGGTATGGATTTGGTGGTGGTGGGGGCGGTGGTGGGGGAGGAGGAGGTCTTGGAAGATGGCGTCAAAACTTGGGATGGGGTACTAATTATGGTGGGGGTTTAAGTAGACCATGGGCAAATTCATGGACATGGCCAGGAAATAGAAACAGCTGGTTTGGTTCCAGTTCCAGTTGGTGGCCTTCAAACTGGTTTAATAGTCGCCAGTCATTCTTCGGACTCGGCTAATATTAAAATCATTATATTTAAAAAGTACTTTCTTAATAATATTTTTTTTCATAATAGTAGTGTAGGTTGGATTTACCTCAATGAAATTAGAAATCGTTTTAGATAATAAAGTACAAATAAATCTGAATCTAAATTATTATATTTAATTAATTCACAATTTTAAATATGTATACGAGCTCAACACTAAATGCATGATAAAACACAATAAATCATTACTTCGCATAGCTATGCATAATATCGTCTGTGAAGAACCAAAATTACCCATATCCATTTGTAGCTAAAAACAATATCAACTATGTATCTACAAAATATTTTAAAAATGTCTTGAAAGCGTTTAAATAGAATATTTTGAACTTTTAAAAAATATGTAAATACAACATTTTGCACTTTTCAAAAAACATGGAAATACAAAATTTTACACTTTTGAAAAACGTGTAAATACATCATTTTGCAATTTTCAAAAAACATGGAAATAGAACATTTCACACTTTTGAAAAGCGTGTAAATACAACATTTTGCACTTTTGAAAAAACATGTAAATAGAACAATTTACACTTTTCAAAACCTTTTAATTACCATTTTACGCATGTTTCTCATTTCGTTTTTTTTATGACATAGCTCATTTTGATTCTAGCTTAAATTGGATATGGGTCATTTTGGTTCTTCACAGACGATATACTGTTCAGCATCACCACGTTGATCCTTTACCAATTAGTCACAGGTGAGTCGGTCGCACATGCGATGATTTACGCACAAATGATTTATGATAAATCCCAACATTCTCAAATTCTCACTAAGTCAGCCCTTTGGCCCTTTTGGTTACACTTTCTGTTGTCAAGTCACCCCCTGTTTTTTGTTGTTTCCTTAGTTGGAATTTCAAATTGAATTTTTTAGAAAACGTGTAAGTTGCTCAATTTTTTAAAGTTGCATAAACAATAATAATAAGAAAAATTATTTATTAAAAATTTATTAAAAATTTATTAAAAATTTATTAATAAAGTTGAAAGCATAAAAATAAATTTTATTATTAATATAATTGCATTTTTATTCTGAAAGGCACAATCTGAAGACAAAAATAATTTAAAGAAAGAAAAATAGTTTTTCAGAAGTATAAGGAACGACTCCTTCCTGTATCTACTAGCTGCTGTATATAGTACGTAGTAATAATAGTAATTTAAACGTGTTTTTGAGTTTTTTTTACAGTTTTAGAATAGTTTTCAATTATTCATTATTCCTCATCTCCTGCATACCTTGTTATTTTGTAATTAACCTGAACGCTGAAGGTTGAAGTCACTAATGCAATATGGTACTGTTGTGATTACACAAAAAAGATCAAGGACTAAAACCAAAAACCAACAATGGAAAAGTCTTCTAAATTAAATCGCATCTTATTGGACGGGCCATTACCGTTGTCAAAATTAAAATTTTTGCATTACTTACGAGCACTGAAAACACAGTTTCGACAATTTTACAAGCGATGTACGTGTAGCAGTGGAAGCGGGAATAATGGTGATCCGACTAATGCTACAAGTAAGATTAGAAACGACGAACAATCTTGGGATTTAAGTGAACAATTTCCATCAGAGACAGGAGGGGTGGCTACTAATGCAAGAAGAATACGTACAACATGTGGAGTTAGTCAAAGCAATGGTGTATTAGCCGGTTTGAAATTTAATGCTAAATAAATTATTAAGCTATATAATGGTTAAAAACAATATACACGCTTAGAAAAAATATGTGTGAATTTACTACTTTACTGTTAATTTCTAACTGATTTCATTGTTACTTTCCGACATCCACATAGTACATACTAAAAAACTGCTAACCCTCAGTCAACAGGAATTTCAGTTAGAGCTTTACCAATAATCCTGGTATGCTAGGCTTACCGAATTCACTGTTGAATCACCTAACAGCTAATCCTGTTGAATACTAACTATTCCCCCCTCCCCCACTCTCAAATACTTTAAAATTTACTGCTAAACCTGTTAAAGTTAGCATCTAAACCTGTTAGCCCCATCGTACAAGATTCTTGTTAAGGTCTTTTCTAAGCGTGTACCTACCAATATTACATTAAAATTATATGAACCACACGGACTCATCCTCTTGTATAGATCTATTAGACGGGGATTCGTCATGTTCAATCAGATACTCTCCGAATGAATTACCCTACTGGTTTCATAAATGGGAGACCGAGACGGGTATTGGCCTTAATTTGATTCTGCCATCTCCACCCCCGACACCAGTCACAGTCACGAATAACGTATTGAGGTCGTCCCGTCCAGATGGAGATTTCTTGCTCAAAGTAATTCCAGCACCTTTAGAATTTCAGGTACCTATAATTTTTGTGGAATTTGTTTAACAATAAGTGTGACTGATAATTGACATTATTTCAATTTCTAGGATCCAATTAATTCATCAACGTCTCGAGAGTCCAGAATCCCGCCCACAATATTTCATCGTCGTCGTTACACGAAGCATCGAAATCCTTTTTGTGAACAACTTCATCATCGACAACAGAATAATTCATTTCGGCTCTGCCATGCCATCTCTGATACTTCCATTCATCAGGGTAGTAATATTCGTTACGTGCCAACAAATTCTGCGGGTGCCGGTACCGGTAACGGCACCGTGACTGCAGTCCCTGATGATACCAGATTGTTAAGTATACCCTCACTTCATTACTCCGCCTACTCAAAATACATTGCATCATCCCTTTCTTCAAACTCCAGATCCACACCCAGGCGGCCAAAATCTCATATAAGATTTCGCTACACTACACTCGATAAAAATAATGATAATACTACTAGCAGCAAAACGAAAGTAAACTCTGCCACATCAAGAATGGTTAGTAGGCAGAATAGTAGTAGCTGGCTGAAAGGATCATTTTTGCACGCCTCAAGTCCACTCAATTGTTGTGCCAATAATTTTGATAAAATCAATAGGAATAAAAATATCCAATATTGCAATAACCGCTGTCGAAATACCTTTGACTACTCCAACTCCAGTGGTTCGTCAAATATTATTTGGAGGGATTTACCAAAAAGCATCTCCTTAAATATTAACAGTGAGTGGTCAAGTACATGTATATATATCGTCTGTGAAGAACCAAAATGACCCATATCCAATTTAAGCTACAATCAAAATGAGCTATGTCATTCAAGCAAAATGAGGAACATGCCTTAAATGTTAATTAGGAGTTTTTGAGAAGTGTAAAAATTTCTATATACCTACATGTTTTTGAAAGGAGTAAAATGACCCATTTACATGCTTTTGAAAAGCGTAAAATGTTCTATTTCCATATTTTTTAAAAGTGCAAAATATTCTACTTCCATGTTTTTGAAAAGGTGCAAAATGTTCTAATTCCATGTTTTCGGAAAAGGTGCAAAATTTTCTAATTCCATGTTTTTGAAAAGGTGCAAAATGTTCTAATTCCACGTTTTTGAAAAGGTGCAAAATGTTCTAATTCCATGTTTTTGAGAAGGTGCAAAATTTTCTAATTCCATGTTTTTGAAAAGGTGCAAAATTTTCTAATTCCATGTTTTTGAGAAGGTGCAAAATGTTCTAATTCCATATTTTTGAAAAGGTGCAAAATGTTCTAATTCCATGTTTTTGAAAAGGTCCAAAATGTTCTATGTAATTCCATATTTTTGAAAAGTTCAAAATGTTCGATTTAAATGCTCTAAAAAAATTCTAATATTTTTGTAGATAGTGGATATTGTTTTAAGCTAAACATGGATATTTGTCATTTTGGTCCTTCACACACGAAATTTATGTTACAAAACAGAAAGGACTTTATAATTTAAATGATTTGCAACAATTCGGATGGAAGTACAGACGATTTTTTAAAATAAATATGTTTATTGTGATTGTTTGTTGTACAGGTGGGTATGTTGAGTCAATGTTTATTCCATCATGGAGCGAAAATCCTTTGAGAAAAGCACCATTTTTCCCAAAAATTAAACTCGTGGTCAATTGGGCGGCTTTGAACCTTCGAAATGAAAGAATAGAATTAAAGAGAAAGAAACAGGAGGAGCTTGAGCGAAGTGACTTGATGTCAAAAAAGAATATCTGGAATCTTCGGAGACGAGTTGGCTGGATGAAAAGGCATCTAATGGAGGAAAAACGTATTCGGTGAGTTGCATTGAAGGCTTTGTTGACATCCGATTCTTTAGCAGGGCCGGACGAAGGAATTGGTTTTAGGCAGCAATGTGTCTCAATGCAAAAATAACCATTTTGCTTTTATTGATGGTTTTCTTTGGTAAAGCAAAATTTTGTATTTACATGTTTTAAAAAAGTGAAAAATGTTCTTTTTACTTGATTCAAAAAAGTGCAAAATGTTCTATTTACATGTTTTGAGAAAAGTGGAAAATGAAAATGTTTTATTTACATATTTTTGAAATGTACAAAAAATTTATATTTGCATGTTTTAAAAAAATTGAAAATGTTCTTTTTACATATTTTTGAAAACTGCAAAATGTTCCATTTAAATTGTTTTGAAAATTGAGGCAGCGGGAGCTGCATTATCCGGCCCTGTTCTTCAGGATGTGTTATGTATAAAATTGTACTGTGCTTTTTTTCGGTTCTACTGCAACCTTTAAAAGAGTGTTGAAGAAATTAGTTTCTTTAAATTTACGTATTTCTTTTATTTTCTTGTTGATCGCTTCTGACATCTGAAGGAATGTCGAAATTAGTGGTGACGTCTGTAGCAGATTTCAATTTATACACTGGCTCAATGAAAATCATACCCATATTAATTCGGTAATAAAAAAGGAAATTAAACTTTTTATGTTTTTATAGCCAATTTCGATTCGATATGGATTAATGGATTTTATGCATTCATAAATACTTAGAACTGCATTTTGCTCACATTTTGTTAACACTAACTTTACACATACAGGTTGGCAGATTTTTCGATATACAAGACAAACGAGTCGTGGCAATTAAAATAATTCCTGACAAAGTGCTGCCTAGCATGTTTGATCACCTCAAGTTAAAAATGGGTGCTTTGAGAGAAATCAAAACATTGATTGTAAGTTTCTGTCTTATACTAGTTAGTATTTGAAATTCTAAAAACAAAACAAAAAATACCAATTTGGGAACACATTTTGAATCCAAAGTTTCATTTTCAGCGACTTGACCATTTAAATATAGTACAAATTCTAACGTATTTCGAACACGGGAATAAAATTCACGTGGTTTTTGAAGCTTGTGATCACTCTCTTCGGTGTGAGCTCTCATGTGCAAGTCAAGGTGTCCATCCAATGGTCGCACATGGTGTCATCCATCAAATCATTTTGGGACTAGATCATTGTCACACCAAGTCCTACCTTCATCGAAATCTCTGCCCGGAAAATATCCTCGTGACTGTGGATGGAACTGTGAAAATTGGAGATTTTAGTAAAGCAATCTACTTAAAAAAATCCTCTTCACGTCGGGAACCTTGCTCACCCGGAACAGTCACTTATGGTGCTCCAGAATTATTAGCACTGGATCCTTACTACGATGAATCTGCTGATATCTGGTCCTTGGGTTGTATCCTTGTGGAACTTTTGAGGGGGAAAGTCCTTTGGGATGGGTCTACTCCGGAAGAACAGCTTATTCTAATACATAAAGCTGTAGGTCCTCTGCTACCCCATCATGCTGAAGTTGCTATGATCAAAGATGAGGGTGGGGAGCCACCCGTGAAATGTTTGAGCAAATATTTCCCAGAACCTCCGGCGGGTGAAGTTTATTCTTTTATTGAGGTTTGCCGCCACACAGATTTAATACTTGAAGTTTTTGTTTTATGATTTCTTTTTTTTCTTCTGAATGTAATTTGAACTGAGGTCAGGGCCGGTGCCGGATAATGCGGCCAGCCCAGGCAGCTCCTATGCTGCTTGAATTTTTGAAAACTATTTAAATATTGAACATTTTGCAGTTTTACAAAATATGTAAAAAAAATTATTTTGAATTTTAAAAAACATTCAAAATACATTTCTCTTTGTATATTTCAAAAACATGGAAATAATACATTTTCCAATTTTCTCAAAACATCTAAATAGAATATTGTGGAACTTTTCTGAATCAAGTAAAAAGAACATTTTGAACTTTTGTAAAAAAAAATGACATGTAAATACAACATTTTGCGCATTTCTAAAAACATGTAAATAAATTCTTTTGCACATTTCAAAAACATCCAAATAAATGTTTTTGCAAATTTCAAACACATGCAAATAATTTTTTTGCACATTTCAAAAAGATCCAAATAAATATTTTTGCAAATTTCAAACACATGCAAATAATCTTTTTTGAACATTTCAAAAAGATGCAAATAAATTTTTTTGCACATATAAAACACATGTAAATAGAACATTTCCCACTTTTCTCAAAACATGTGAATAGAACATTTGGCACTTTTCAGAATCAAGTAAATCGAACATTTTGCACTTTTCAAAAACATGTAAATACAACATTTTGCACTTTTCAAAAACATGTAAATACAACATTTTGCTTTACCAAAGAAAACCATCAATAAAATCAAAATAGTGATTTTTGTATGGAAACAAATTCCTGCCTAAAAGTAATTCCTTCGTTCGGATCCGGTCCTGACTGAAACTGTTTTGTATCCTATATTTTATTCTATAGAAATGCTTTGAGGTTGATCCAAGCAAAAGGCTATCTTCCAAAGGGTTACTTGCTCATGAATACATCAAACTTGGGAATAGGTAGAAGAACAATTTTTATGAACAAAAAACAATTTCACATTTCCAAAATTACCGCGAAACTTTGAATTTTTTAATTCTATAGTGTTGAATTTTTTATTTTGTTATAGTGAGCAGGCCTGTCAACCAGACGAAACTACTACTACTACTACGACTACGTTGCCAAGATTTGCATTGTGGGAACTTCGTCCGCACACGGTTCCTTTACTACCCTGTTCCTCAATTAATATCGTGCCCTCCATAGATTCTGAAAAGAACAAAGACCTCAGTAGTAGGAATAAAGAAAATATTGCTCCAAATGAAAATGACTCGCAAGACTCAACTACATCCGATCTTTCCAAATCTCACAAAATGAGAACTGCGACAGCTGTGATGAAACCGAAGGCAAGTGTTGTATTCTCATCCGGATCCGAGCTTGTGTCCGACAGTAAATTAGATGGTTGCATTCTTAGAGCGAGAAGAAGTCCACCCTCCGTCCTTTCGCGTCCCCAAGAAATGGCTAACGTAAAGAATCAACTCAATGGGATGGACTATAAAAGTTTGTGGCAGTGCTTTCAATCTGCTGAAATTTCCGCCCCAAAAGCTTTTTCTCATACTTTAAACGAAGTTTCACCTCTGAGAAAAGCGTAAAAAATTAATTTCATTTATAGACACTATATACTTAATTGTAATTCTGCACATAGACAAAATGCTCCATTAGTTTTAAAGTAAAATACCATATTTTTTTTTGTTATTTTTTAAGGAATGAATTGAGAAAGTTTGCAAAAGAGTGTAGGAGGCCATTTGAAAACTTGATAAATTCCGGGGATTTACTGATTGTTCGGCCTAATCTTTGTGAAACGTTTATTTGTCATGATGCAGATTCTTTTAAAAACGGTCTTCCAACTGGTCCTCGGTCACGAATGCAATATATCATTAATGCTCTACCTCAAGCTAATTGGTATGTATCAGAGGATTGTAATAAAACTCCATCTGTATAGTTGTATGCCGCAATGTTATTTATAATAATAACTGAAACTAACTGAAAATTATATAATTTATGGGCTTGTTTTATTATTACTTAAGGAGCACTGTTCAGCTATTTACAACTTATTTGAATCAATGTGCAAAAAAGAATTCTAAAACGTTTTGTCAGTATCTTGGAGCTTTGATTACCACGTTACTGGATCAGGTTCGTAGTAGTACTATGTATATACGTATTACTCAGGGTCGGATAATGCGGCCAGCGCAGGCAATTTTCAAAAAACGTTTAAATGGAACATTTTGCAGTTTTAACAAATATGTAAAAACAATGTTGTAGCTTTTCAAAAACATGCAAAATAAAAAGGTTTGTACATTTCAAAAACATGGAAATAAAACATTTTGCAGTTTTTAAAAATGTGTAAAAATGAATATTTTGACTTTTTAAAAACATGCAAATAAATTTGTTTGCAAATTTCAAAAACATGGAAATAAAACATTTTCCACTTTTCTCAAAACATGTAAATAGAACATTGAGCACTTTTTTGAATCAAGTAAAAAGAACATTTTGCACTTTTCTAAAACATGTAAATACAAAATTATGCTTTACCATAGAAACCCATGAATAAAATCAAAATGGTGGTTTTGTACGGAAACAAATTGCTGCCTAAAATCAATTCCTTCGTCCGGCCCTGGTATTACTTAAAGAAGTACAACGTCTAAATGTGAAATCTTATGCCCACTGTATAGTTCATACATTTTTTTACAGATTGGTGATTCCAAGTCTAAGGTGGCTGGTCCAGCTATTCGGATTTTAAATAATATTTGCGAAAGTAAAGGAGAATTGTTTGAGCCGGTAAAATTAGTTTTTTAAATCAATGGATCTGCAAATCGCTAATTATAATAACAAAAAGGTTATTTAGTAAACCAAAGTTGCATAATGGATTTCGGTGTCGGTAGTAGTGCTAAAGTAATAGCAAATAATCGTAATTCTTTTAATACACAAATATTTTTAGGAGGCGGAGAGAATTATGGAATCGATGCTGAATAAATTAGGGGGTCCAAGTTTTATTGAAAAGGAAGGAAATGAAGTTCTGAAGCACCTAGTGAATTCTTTAAAACCAACTAAAGCCATATTATCTTTGATTAAATTTGGTGCCAAGTTAGTTTCTCGCAAGAGTTTAAATTTTTGTACTTTAATTTTTGCGCAGTATTTTTGTCTTTTAGTTGTTGACCCGAGCTAATTAAATCTGCAAATTTTTATAGCCACAAAACAGCTGCATCCAGGCAAACTACAATCATATTAGTTCACGAATCCGTCAAAAAATTAGAACTGATCCCTGCTTTTGGATTACCCGGAGAACAAAATTCATCCCAGCGTCGACTTTCCACGTAAGTCAACAACGACATTTTTAATAATTACTTTCCATGCTATGCTACTTTTAATACACACTCTACATTCGTCGGTGAAGAACCAAAATGACCCATATCCATTTTCAGCTAAAAAAAATATCAACTATCTACACAAATATTTTAAAATGTCTTGAGAGCATTTAAATAGAACATTTTGCACTTAAAAAAATGTAAATAGCACATTTTGCGTTTTTCAAAAAAATGTAAATAGAAAATTTTGCAAATTTTCAAAAACATGTAAATAGAACAATTCACATTTTTTTTATTCATGCAAATACGCCATTTTGCTTTTTTTAAAAGCATGTAAATAGAACATTTTGCACACTTTTCAAAAACATGTAAATGCAACATTCTACACCTTTTCGAAAACATGGAATTAAAAAATTTGCACCTTTTCAAAAACATGGAATTAGAATATTTTGCACCTCTTCAAAAACATGGAAAATTAGAACATTTTGCACTTTTCAAAAGTATGTAAATACAACATTTCACACTTTTCAAAAACAGAACATTTTGCATCTTTTCGAAAACATGTAAATAGGACATTTTGTTTTTCAAAAACTCTGACTTAACATATTACGCATATACGCTGTTTCGCATTTTGTTTTTATGACATAGCTCATTTTGATTCTAGCTTAAATTGGATATGGGTCATTTTGGTTCTTCACACAAGATATGGGACATGGCAGAATATTTTGTGGCTGGAGCATTAATAATGACATTTGATTGTTTTACCAGCGCTGTATTTGACATTTCTACACGATTCTTACGTGACTCGAATCCTCACACTCGATTGACAGCACGAGATATTTATCAGCATCTCATGAGCCATCCCGGGTTTTGGTATTTGTACCAGTCAGCCGTGCCTGAGGAGAAGCGGCAGTGGGTGAATCGACTTTTGGAAGAAATCCGTCGCTGTCAGATCATAGCCAAGAAGAACTTGAAATCATGAGCAATAAGGAACCGAAAAAGATGGAAATGCCCCATTTTTCCGCGTTGCATTGGCCGGTTGCCAATTCGGTTTTTTTCATGTGCGAGATTTTTATGCTCTTACTTTTGCAGATCAGTCATCACTGTGCCTTATTACTCAAACAACGGAGGGGCTCTTACACTTTGTCTTGACTTTTGATTAGTACTGACTAATAAATTTTTTGCTACCAAAAGAAAATAATTTCTATTTTTTTTAAAAATTCTGAATTGGTTTATTTTACTATTTAATAATAATAATTATTAGAACCAACAACAACTAAAATAATTTTATTCATCATCAGCTATAGAACTTAGTGTGTGGAACCGTTACCGTTTGGGGTGAGCGGGTTATTGAGATGATGAACTTGATTGCTGATCACAGTGTAGTTGTTGTAGTTTTCATACGGGACGTGCTCAGAGATTGTGAAGGGGTGTCCCAGATAATCTTTGACAGGGTCGTAGGACTCCTCCCGTTCCCGCTCCCGTTCATTTGATTCAGACTGAACTATGATTGTTGGGAGCTCCTCTCGTTTATCCCCAAAATCCGCCAGGGACACTCGGCGACTATGAGTTTCTTGTAGTATTGTCATAAAGGCGGAGGCCACCACAGTTTTCGCTTTGAGTCTCTTCCACCTTGTCGCTTTTCCAAGTGTCTTTATTTTGTCGTTGATGACCACGTGAGCTGTTTTTTATAATGTATTTTTTGCAGGATTAACAATGGAAATTATATACACCCGTAGAAAAATATGGGGGAATGTACTACTTTACTGTTAATTTGAAACTGATTTCACTGTTACTCCGACATCCACAGTCCACAGTAACAGTAAAAGCTGTTAACCGCGGTCAACAGGAATTTATGTTAGAGATTTACCGATAATCCTGTTATATAGGCTTACCGAAACCAAAATCACTGTTAGATCACCCAACAGCTAATCCTGTTGAATGATTTTATTGGTTAAAAAAACACCAAAAGTTGGATTCGAACCCGCAACCTTCGTCAAAGTTACCTTCCAGCCTTAACCACTGGACTGAAGCAAGACATTTAGTAATGGGACACTAGTTTAGCATACATATCGTCTGTGAAGAACCAAAATGACCCATATCCATTTTTAGCTAAAACCAATATCCACTATCTACAAAAATATTCAAATGTCTTGAAAGCATTTAAATGGAACATTTTACACTTTTCAAAAACGTGTAAATAGAACATTTTACACCTTTCAAAAACATAAAAACATGGAATAAAACATTTTACGCTTTTCAATAACATGTAAATAGAACATTTTATGATTTTCAAAAACTCCTAATTAGGAATTTTACGCATGTTTCTCATTTTGTATTTATGACATAGCTCATTTTGATTCTAGCTGAAAATGGATATGGGCAATTTTGGTTCTTCACGGACGATATACAGTGTCATAAATGTTTTAACAGGTTTACTGTAGATTTCAACAGATTTGCTGTTGGGTTTTGTAACAACAACGCTGTTATGACTAACCATTTCTCTACTCTAAGATATTTTAAAATTTACTGATAAACCTGTTAAAGTTAACATCTAAACCTATTAACCCCATCGTACAAGATTCTTGTTAAGATCTTTTCTAAGCGTGTACTTTTTGGAAATGTTTTGTTAATTTTAGTTGAAGTAAGACTTCATTTTTTACCATAATAAGGCTTTAATACTTACTGGGATTGGATGCGCCGACATACTGTGCTTGTTCTCTGACTTCTCGAATCTCAGGATATGAACCAAAGACGGCAAGAGCATTGGTCAGCTCAAATTCGCTCCTCAGTACCAAATGTTCCACGAAATCTGCTCCGAGCAACTCCTCGTGTGGCTCCATTCGAATTGGAATTAGTTTATTGATGACCTGAAAATGATTGCTGCAGTGTCTCAGAATGTTGACATTATAAAATTTTGTAGTATTTCAAAAACGAAAAATATATTTGATTTACCCAAAGTAGACAAAAGCTAATACAAAATGACCAGATGACTATGCACAGTGCTCCAAAAAGTTGTACTTTCATTAAATACCAGTCCCCTCCTGTTCAAGTAATTACCAAAAAAAAACATTATTTTAAGTGTACCCAAAAAGTACATGCTACATGGAAGGTCTGAACCTGATATCGTCTGCGAAGAACCAAAATGACCCATATCCATTTGTAGTTTCAAACAAAATGCACTATCTACAGAAAAAAATTAAAATAACATGTTCATCAAAGCATTTAAATAGAACCTTGTGCATTTTTCATATAATAATTACACATATTAGTTTTCACTTGACCTTTTAAAAATCATGTAAATAGGACATATTGCACTTTTAAAAAACACTTAAATAGAACTTTTTGACCTTTTAAAAAACATGTAATTAGGACATATTGCACTTTTAAAAACACTTAAATTGAACATTTTGACCTTTTAAAAAACATGTAAATAGGACATATTGCACTTTTAAAAAACACTTAAATAGAACTTTTTGACCTTTTAAAAAACATGTAATTAGGACATATTGCACTTTTAAAAACACTTAAATTGAACATTTTGACCTTTTAAAAAACATGTAAATAGGACATATTGCACTTTTAAAAAACACTTAAATTGAACATTTTGACCTTTTAAAAAACATGTAAATAGGACATATTGCACTTTTAAAAAACACTTAAATTGAACATTTTGAACTTTTAAAAAACATGACATATTGCACTTTTAAAAAACACTTAAATTGAACATTTTGACCTTTTAAAAAACATGTAAATAGGACATATTGCACTTTTAAAAAACACTTAAATTGAACATTTTGAACTTTTAAAAAACATGACATATTGCACTTTTAAAAAACACTTAAATTGAACATTTTGACCTTTTAAAAATCATGTAAATACGACATACTACACTTTTAAAAAACAATTAAATATTACATTTTAACCTTTTCAAAAAATATGTAAATAGAATAATTTGCTCATTTTAGAAACTCGTGAATAGCATTGTAAGCATGTATCTTATTAACTGTCTTTTTTTTGACATAGCTCATTTTAATTCTAGTATAAATTGGAAATGGGTCATTTTGGTTCTTTACAGACGATATTATTTTTGTAAACAGTTTATTTTTATAGTTTTTACCTCTTAACAAACCAGCGTGTTCTTTGGTAAAGCCGAGACCTTCATCATTTTCAGCAAATATTGCAACAGCGACAAGGCCCCAGAGGCCACCAAATGCTGTACATATGCAATTCACAAAAATGAGTGAAAAACACTGATCGTAAGTAATGGATTGTCTACAATAAAATCAGTGTTATATTAGTTTTTTAATTGGACCAAACCGTGTACAGCCGTGGCTCCGACTGGATCATCCACTCTACATGCGTCAGGTATCCAGTTCGTCATAATGACGACAATGCCTCCTATAACTCCCACTATAAAAGCATCTATTGTGTGGTACAAAGCACATCCCGCTGTGACGGCCACTAAAGCGCCCAAAACTGGATTGACTATGTCCATCACCTCAAAAATTCTTCCTGGTTTGATCAATGTCCACAGAGATCCGATCACACCTCCTCCAATTGAAGCGATCAGTGTCGTCGTGGCGGCTCTTGCAGCAAACTTCCACTTCGCTCCACTCACACCAAATGTGCTGTGAAGTATTCCATGTTTTAATTCCAACACTTCCAGCCTCCTTTATATAATATCACTAATCGTCTGTGAAGAACCAAAATGACCCATTTCCATTTTTAGCTAAAAAACAATATCAACTATCTGCACAAATATTCAAATATGTCTTGAGATCATTAAATATAACATGTTGCACATTTCAAAAATATGTAAATACAACATATTGCGCTTTTTAAAAATATGTAAATACAACATTTTGCAATTTTCAAAAATATGGAAATACAACATTTTGCACTTTTCAACAGTATGTACATACAACATTTTAACTTTTCAAAAACATGGAATTAGACATTTTTGCACGTTTTCAAAAACACGGAATGAGAACATTTTGCACCTTTTCAAAACCATGAAAATAGGACATTTTGTAGCTTTTCAAAAAAATGTAAATGTAACATTTTACTTTGTTGAAAACATGAAAATAGTACATTTTACACTTTCCAAAAACTCGTAATTAACATTTTACGCATGTTTGAATGTCACTTCGTGTATTCTATGACAGCTCATTTTGATTCTGGCTTAAATTGGATATGGGTCATTTCGGGTCTTCACAGACGAAATCTAATATAATTAAATAGTTAAACTATAGTAACTCAATTTACCTTCCACTATTAAAGGCTAACCAACCCCACCAAAGGATGTACAGTCCAACAATGCAGCTCGTTGGGTTTCCTAAAGGGAGTGCTGCGGTTCCATTTTCATAGCGACCTAGTCTTGGACCGAGCAACCAAGCCGCAGTAAATCCTAGAATACAATTTCAAATAATTTGTATTTTTGAATATAGGTAGCAACTCTGCAAGAAAGTTAAAATTTCGTAGTTAATTGTGGTTTGATGAGAAACCTGAAACACCCCCTAATAGATGCACAGCACCAGATCCTGCTATGTCAATTAGTCCCATCTCGCCAAGGAACCCCGTTGGACCCCACACCCATCTAATTATGTCGTTTTCATTCATTACATCATACTTTGAAAATATTTTTGGAACAACTTTAATTTTTAAAAATATTTAATTTAATTATTATAAAACATTTTAGGTAATTATTATTATACCTTGCAGGAACACAGTAAACCACAGTGTTCAACATGGAAAATATACAGTAGGCTTTAAAATTACACCTAAAATGAGAGCAATCTCCAGTAAGGAATTTTCTTTGTAATTCTCGTATACATTTTTCAAAGAATAGTTAAAGTCATATATCGTCTGTGGAGAACCAAAATTACCCAAATCCAATTTAACCTAGAATCAAAATGAGCTATGTCATAAAAACAAAATGAGAAGCATGTGTGAAACGTTAATTTTGAGTTTTTAAAAAGTGTAAATTGTTCTATTTTAATGTTTTGGACAAGCGTAAAATTTTCTATTTACATGTTTTTAAAAAGGTGCAAAATGTTCTAATTCCATGTTTTTGAAAAGGTGCAAAATGTTCTAATTCCATATGTTTTTTAAAAAAATGCAAAAATTTCTAATTTCATGTGTTTGAAAATTGTAAAATGCTGTATTTGCATATTTTTGAAAAGTGCAAAATATTCTATTTAAATGCTCTCAAGACATATTTGAATATTTTTGTAGATAGTTTTTTAACTACAAATGGAAATGGGTCATTTTGGTTTTTCATAGACGATATGGAACGTCACACAAACATATTATGACCCGCTATGAAAAAGATGAAAATATAGATAGTAAAATTACCTCTCCGCCATCGTCCCCGAGACAATGGTTGTGGCCGTTGTGGCAAATGAAAGTTGAAACATAAAAGCAGCAAAGACGGGACCCATTAAATTATTATCAGAGTCCACTAAATATTCACCAACTCCATAGTATGGCGTCGAACCAGCGTCCGTTCCGAAACTTATGCTGAATCCAAAGAGCCAGTAAGTGAGTCCACCAAATACGACGTCAACAACATTTTTCATCATTATATTGGATTCATTACGGACTGATACACAACCTGACTCCAGCATTCCAAATCCTAAAATTCAAAGTTTGCACTGAAATAAATTGTATAATGTCTAATCAAGGTCATAATAGATTATTTTTTTTATACAACATGGAAAATAAAAAATATTGTAAATAAAAAATGCAATGCGCAGTGTCAACCCGCTTTTTGTCGGTGAATAATAATTTTGGCGTGCAGGGCGGGATAATGGGGCCAGCGCAGGCAGCCCCCGCTGTTTGAATTTTCTCAAAACATGTAAATGGAACATTTTGAACTTTTCGAAAATATGTAAATAAAAAGTTTTGGTACATTTCAAAAACATGGAAATAAAATATTTTCCACTGTTCTCAAAGCATGTAAATAGAACAGTTTGCATTTTTTTGAATCAAGTAAAAAGAACATTTTGCACTTTTCTAAAACATGTAAATACAACATTTTGCTTGTCCAAAGAAAACAATCAATAAAATCAAAATGGTGGTTTTTGTATGGAAACAAATTGCTGCCTAAAACCAATTCCTTCGTCCGGCCCTGACTGTTGGCGTGAGTCTAGTCTATGGTTAAATTCACTCTGTCGTAGTCGCAAAGTTAGTCAGATACATAAAATCGTTTTGTCGTCGTAAATCCATTGAATTTAGAAAAATTATGAAAATAATTGATTTATATATTTTAGACTGTGCGACTTCACTAGAAAAGTCCAATGAAAAATTATTGCTATTTTATATTAGTTAAAAATTACCGGTTTGCATTGTGAAAATAATAAAGGATGCGGTGAGGATCCAGGTTGCATCGTCCCATGTTAAATCGTTGATCCAGGGTCCCTCCCCTTCCCCTGATGGTTTCTCCGTCGTGGAGGTCGTCGCCTTGGTCGTGGGTTCATTTTCTCTCCGGCGACTCGTTCTCTTCCCTGTCGTGTTTTTGTCGCTACTTTTATTAATTTCGTCATTAGAATAAATATTGTTATTATTAGATCGCGTGTAGTTATTACTAGTGTAGTCCTTGTTATTGTAGTTGCCACTATAACTATAATTATAATTCGCTTTTGAAGAATCACTTATTCTTGTAACAGCTGATTGGGTGAGATTGTCTCTATCGTTCCCGTTCCCGAGTTTGTTCACATTATTGTAATAGTAATTGTAATTACTCAGGTTTAATTTTGCTTCTAATTTCTCCTTGTCATCCCCCACAAGGATGATGTAGGGGGAGGAGTCATTTGAATATTTAAAAAAGAGATATGAAAGAGAATCCAGAGCTTTTGTTACAAATGCAGATGGAGACATTGGTTGTAGGTTCTGACTCCTTTTAAATTCAACTGTATTTCCTGGCTCTTTAGAATTAAATCGATTTGGATGGATCCGACTGTGATAGTAGTATCGCTGTTTCGGTTTCGAGTGGGACACTTCCATGTCTGAAGAATGGACAGGGGATGATGTGACCAGCACCGTGAGTGGAAGCAGAAGTATTGACACCAAAGTAATTATTTTTATATTTAGTAAAGAATTATTTTTGAACAATAAAATTACGGCTACACTTAATCCTGGCATTTTAATCTATGAGATGGTTAGCTAATGAATTTCTTTAGATATTATAAAATACACAAAGTAGTGACTGCAGTATGGAATGCAGACTGTAATAAAAAACTGGTTTCCAAAAAATCCAAAAACAATGGCTTTAAAAAAATATTTAATTACAGATTTCTGGATTTTATTTTACTTACTCACATAACCCGTGAACTGACAACTGACTGACTCGTGAAACGAATTCCAAGCATATGAACTGGATAACTGTAATTATTATGCAATGCGCTGACCCTCGTTAATTAAATAATTATATCTGACCTGCACTTTGGACAGTTTTATGTAAAATCGGAGGAGAGTAATTCGAATGCTCTTACTCTACTCTTGGGTGAAACCTAGTGAAAACCTGACACAGAGATCCAATCGTTAAATATGTTGTCTAAAGTATGTAGTTAGGGATCGTCCATAAATGATTTCACGGGTAGGGTGAATGGGTGTGCTTGGATACGGATGGTATCTTATGTCAAATATGGCCGGCATTTACGCAATGGATAAGTGGATGACAGGGGTATCCTAGAAATATAAATATTTCGGTGGCATCATTTATGGACGACCCCCTACCTTCCTGTACCTACACGTATGCTAGGATGACCAAGGTAAATGGCTCTGCAAATACTGAAATTTTAATATGTTTTTTTGCTCTCCAATTTCATGAAATTGGGGCCAGTCGGGTAAATAGTTAATTGAATTATATCGCCTGTGAAGAACCAACATGTCCCATATACGCATTTGTAACTAAAAACAATATCAACTATCTACAAAAATACTGAAACATGACTTGAAAGCATTTAAATAGAACATTTTACTTTTTTCAGAAACATGTAAATAGAACATTTTACACTTTTCTAAAACACATGACATTTTACATTGTTGAAAAACATGAAAATAGAACATTTTACGCTTTTCAAAAACTCCTAATTAACATTTGACGCATGTTTCTCATTTTGTTTTTATGACATATGTAGCTCATTTTGATTATAGCTTAAATTGGATATGGATCATTTTGGTTCTTCACAAACGATATGGGTCGACTTTATGGACTAGACTCCAACTAGACTAATGAGTACTAAGAAATGATACCAACTCGAAAAGTGTTGTGGGATGAATATGATATTAGGAGGGATGACGATCGTAATGAAAACTTCGGACGCAGAGAGAATTACTCATTTCAGAATTTTTTATATGAAAGTTTTTTTTAAGTCTTCTTGCTCTGAAGAATTCTTTACCTATTTTTTATAATTTGAACAAACAGACAGACGGTTCATTTATGCCGGACAAAATTGTTGGACTACAAAATAGCGAACCAGGCGGGCAGCTTCTGCTTTGCCTGGGGAAAATTACTGCATAATTGTGGAGACAATTATGTAGTAATTCAGTTAGTACTTGATCATCGCTGTGACACTGACGGCGGAAATTTAAATGATTATAATTAAGTGTATCATTTGAATAATTTAATCATACGTGTTTCCCACGGAGGTAATATTATTGATATAAATCTATATAGTAATAAATGACTTACATTGAGTCATATCATCGAAATCATCTAGATGACCATGGCATTGGTCTTTAACCTAAAAAGAACTTGTGAATAGAATAATTTGACTTTTTCAAAACCATGTAAAATGAAAATTTTGCACTTTTTAAAAAAATGGAATTGAACATTTTGAATTTTTCTAAAACAAAGATTTGTCCACCAGGGGCCCGAAGTAGATGCTGAGCTTACAGTGAATATTGGCTTTAATAAAGGTGCAGAGCCCTACTGACTCTAGCAACGCTTAATTTAAGGCAGCGCCATGTCTCCTTCTAACTCTCCTCCTTGAATTTCTCATTTTACTTAAAACTGTAGTGGCATGCGCAATTGTATTATTTTGCGGGACGAGGGGGATATTGTAAGAGTGTTGCTGGTACAAGTGGTCTGAGTTTTAGTAGTTAGGTACGATTGATTAGGCTCTGAAACCGCGGAATGGGTTGCCAGTACGAGTGATTTTGGTTCAATATGGTTTGGTACGATTAGGCTAGATATCAATGGTATAGAAGAATCCGTCAGCAGTATCTCAGTCTTAAGAAATTTTGCTACTTGCACCAACACAGACATTGTCGTAAATCTTAATCCTAATTAATTGGCAATGGTCGGATCGTACAAACATTACGCTAAAACTAATTTACCCTAAGGGTGCGCATGAGGCAGAACGGTGTGCAGCCCTGGTCAAACAAAGAATCTAACGCTTTGGATTTGAGGTCCTCTTTTTAACACATAATATGTTTGACTTGACACTAGATAGAGACCTTTACTGAAATAAGAAAAAAATAAAATTTTGAATTAAAAATTAAAATCAATTAGAATTTTTATAAACAGACTTTTATCAGAAAAAGAAAATTACTCTAACTGAATCGAACCACTAACTAATTCACTTTTTTGCCTTTCTGTTTCCTTTGAAAAAATCCAAGACAAGTTTATTGTTTCCACGCTTAAGTTTACATCATATTTATAAAAAATTTATGCAGTTTTATTATTTAACGACGTTTTAGTTTCAGCATAAATAAGAAAAAGTGACTAGTGCAGAGGATTGTAAATGTGATCGCTTTTTGAAATACTTTTGGTTTTGTTGAAGCATAGGGTGTGAAAATTTAAAAGGTTCACCAAATTATCTTCGTGCGCGCTCTACTTTTACTCAAATTATTAGATAAGGTTGTTCAGATTACAGATTTATGACTTTTGTGGATACATCTTTTATATGTACACTGTTAAAATTTATTTATTTTATATAATTGAATAATGACGCTTAAATATAATATGCAATATAAGTTAGTGAATGAATTTCGAATTTATTGTAGAATATTTATGCAGCAAAGCAGGTTTACTGAATTTCCTACTTGCATTAATATTATTAGTTCATCTGAAAATTATGAAATTGGAGTGTTCGTTTTTTCGAGTTCCATATTTATAATATTTATGTAGATCACTTAATATTTGGTTTTGTTTTATAATCACCATTTGTATAGTTAAAAACACTATTTAATAGTATAAATTATTCAACTAAGCACTTAAAAATGTTTAAATTTTAATCAAGAAGGTGTTGTTTTGTATACTGAGCTGTAAAGCTATTGCAATTGTGCAACAGTGACTTAATAAAGTTTTTATATATTGTATATTCGTGCCTAGAATGTCCCACGTACGGTAAGTGTTTCTAGATGGTAGTTGCGGTGGTTTATAAATTCGTCCTACTTTGGTTATGGTTTTGCACTGACACAGAAGGAAGGCAATATTACTTTACATTACTACTCTTGAAGACAGCTGACTAACTAGTGAGTAGGCTGCGTTCTGTCAAATATAAATCAGTTCGGGTAATCCGGTTTTTACTGTTTTAAAAACTTTTTACATTGAAAATCCGGTTTCGGATCGGAGTATTTTTTGTAAGCTGCTGAATCTTGACATTATTTTTTAGATTTGTTTGAAGGTATTTTGTTTTTCATATTTGTTCCTATATTCGCTTCAATTTAAAAATGTTATTCGTGACGTGATGTGATATACTATACCTGTGAACATTACAAATTGTCCAGTCCAGGGGGCACTTAAAAATCTAGCCAGATAAATCAAATACAGAATGCAGTTTAATTGTAGCATAAAAATATTAGTTACTTCTCAATGTAACTTTTACGTACGTACCTACATAGTGTGTAAGATTTACACCGGTTGCACTGACGATGTTCATACACATCACACTTGTTTTAGATCTAAATAGCGGCTGAATTAACCAATTTTCTTAATATAAATTTAATCTAATCAGTTAGAGAGAGAAAGACGATTTTAAACTTGACACTGTCGTCGAAGCGAAGGTAGCCGAAAGGACTGAAGACTGAACTGAATATACTATGCAAATCAAACTTTTTCTTATACCTTTGGTCATGCTTCATGCATGCCGTTTAAGTAAAACACCAAAGACTGAATACATTTTCCCAAAAAATTGAAATGTTTTATGTTTCAACTTTAACCCAGCCATCAGTGGCCATGTATCATATATAGCATATAATGGCACTACTACTTTAGTACGAAGTACGAATTTTACTGTAAACTTTCAGTTTTGTTGAACCTCAAAGAAATGTTACAACTAATTATTGTGTTAAAAGAATAAATCAAAACAGAGCAGAACCTACAACTAGAATATCCTAAAAATTAATTTGACTAAAACATTTTATGCGTGAATATTGACTGATTATGTTTATCTTTTACCGTTTTGAAATTTGTAGATTATTTTTGACGTGCTCTGCATCCCCCAAAACAATTTTTTCGTGATGGGTTCTTTCCAAGGACAAATGGGTACTATTGATTCTGCTGGATGGATTTTCGGATCTATTATTGAGCAGTTAAATAAAATTGAGGGAGCTCTGGCCTTAATTGGATTTTGTTATACCACAAAGTTAGTTATAACTCACGGTTGGAAAATAATTAAAGCTGCTCGATTGTATGTTTATGAGCCAATGTTTGGTTGCAAACGAGACTGGGTAAAAGACTATGGGCGATGGGCGGGTAAGGCAGGTTTATTACTTCTTAAAAATTACGCAGAAAACAATAGTATTATATATCATATATAAGTAAATATAAGTTATTCGTCTAAATTGCATTAAGTTGAATTGAGCATTATTATTGAATGTTTTTTTCTTGGACTTTGTATGCTTTTTAGTTGGGAGTTGGCTGATAAAATACTTAAATATTGTTTTCAGTTGTTACCGGAGCCACGGACGGAATTGGGAAAGAGTATGCTACTCAGTTGGCAAGTAAAGGGATGAACATTCTACTTCTTAGTCGTTCAATTGAAAAATTGAATAGAGTAGCCAATGAAATCTCTACCGATTATGGAGTGGAAACAAAGGTTATCGCAGTTGACTTCAGCGGTGACTTGAAGATTTACGATAAAATAGCAGTGGAGCTAGAAAAAATTGAAGTTGGTTTATTAGGTATTTTATTTTACCATACAATAGAAGGATACCGCTATTCCTTGCCCCCGTTAAAGTCGTCCCCACATTACTCACCCCCGCTTAACTCGCACCCGTGCATTACTCGCCCCCGTCATATTTTATTATACCAATTTAATACTTGAATTGCATTTATTCTTGTTTTATAGTTAATAACGTTGGAGTGTTTCCGGCTTACCCAATGTACTTGACCGAAATGGATACTTCAGTCTTATGGCAACACTTAACAGTCAACGTGGGAGCAGTGACTATGATGACAAGGTTGGTTTTGCCCCAAATGGTTCAACGGAAGAAGGGTGGCATAATCAATATCTCATCTGCTGCCTCACTTGCCCCAATACCTTTAATCGCCACTTACAGTGCAACTAAAGTCTACATAAATTACTTTTCTGATGGGATCCGAAGAGAATATTCAAAATATGGAATTACTGTCCAGTGCTTACAGCCTTACTACATTGCTACTAATATGACCAACTATAGCGACAGGATTGGAAAATGTTCATTTTTCGTACCGTCATCCAAACAGTATGTCAGAGGGGCACTATGCACACTGGGGAAATCCGACACGCTGGCTGGTTATTTTCCTCACGAACTTCAGGTTTGTAGATAGTTATGATATATTATGTATTTAAGTAATTAATTAATTATAATCAATGTTGAATCATTTTCTAACTGCTTTTAGAGTTATGGAGCGATGCTACTGCCAAGAAATACGTATATCAACTTAGGTCGTCAGTACCAGTTGGCTCTTCGGAACGATGTTCTAAAATCAAAGTCGGAGTAAAACGGATGCGGATTCCAACTTTGTTACATTTCTTTTGCAATTATATAGGTTTATAAGGTATGTAGGAGTGCATACATATTTACCACGCCAACTTACAACTGTATTTGTGTAAAGGGTTAGACTTAATTAGACGCTATGTATTAGATTTTTTGACATGAGTAATTACTTGCAAATTAACTCATTGCGCATTGGTCTAAGACTTTGATGTGATTGAATTCACAAGACTACAAGTTAGACTTTTTCCACTGTGCAACGGTAACTAATTAAAGTTCGTCACCCTCTCACTCTTAATGCAATCTCATGATATTAATTTACTTGTCATTTTTTTGTAACTCTTTGCACTGCTTAATTTTGTGTTCCAAAGGGAGGGGGGTTTCATGCAAAAGGGTGCTCTTTGTATTTAGAAGTATGTAGTGGCAATTAAAAGTATTAATTGTATTTCATTACACATAAATTTTACTTTGTTAACTTAGTATAAAATGTAAGGACATTGACTTGCTCAAATTCGTGTAGTCTAGTTTTTAATGATTTGTGTTGATCTGATAACGTTAAGCAAATAAAGACTCATTTACTCTTGATTTTTTGTTAAACACTCGTTATTTAAAGTTGTATAATTGACGTGAAAAGTATTTATTGTTTCGGATACTCGCTCCCAGGTAAAAACCAGTTCTGGTCAGTTTATTTTGTGTATTATAACCTGAAGGTCACCGAAGCAGATACGCAAGAATTATTTTTCATAATGGCAATTCATTTCATTGTAATTATATACCCACAGATATGTGGTTGATGATCCAGTATTTGGAGGTACTTAATTAATGATGAATCCATTAATGACTTCGTAAGTAACTAAATTTTAATAATGAAGGTGGTCGCAGTCGCAGTGTCTTTTACCTGCATATTTTATTTTCGCATTAATAAGAAATTAAATGTAATAAAAAATTAGCCTTAAAATATGAAACAAGATAATCATGGTATTTATATAATAAGTAATTAATCAGTTCACTCATAGCTAATAAAATCAAAAGTACCGAATAATTGTTTACCACCGTCTAAAATGGACATCATACATGCGTATCGTCTGCGAAGAACCAAAACGACCCATATCCAATTCAAGCCAGAATCAAAATGAGCTAATGTCATAAAAACAAAATGAGAAACATGCGTAAAATGTTAGGAGTTTTTAAAAAACGTAAAATGTTCTATTTTCATGTTTTTTAACAATGTAAAATGTCCTATTTGCATGTTTTTGAAAAGTGCAAAATGTTCTAATTCCATGTTTTCGAAAAGGTGCAAAATGTTTTAATTCCATGTGTTTGAAAAGTGTAAAATGTTTTATTTACGTATTTTTGAAAAGTAAAAAATCTTCAATGTAAATGCTCTCAAGACATATTTGAATATTTTTGTTGATAGTTGATATTGTTTTTAGCTAAAAATGGAAATGGGCCATTTTGGTTCTTCATAGGCGATATTCTTCCTATACACTAAATAAATAGGTAGAAAAGTAGAAACTATCAAGTAAGTAAATATAAGACATAATTTGCATTTGCAGCCCAACTTTTTTTATGCTTAAAAAATACTGAAAATATGCTTGGACGCTGATGATAACTTTTACACAGGGACTCCAGTAAACTCAAAAGCTCAATCAAGTCTACCTCAACACGAATGACATCCAAGATCAGATCACTTTACATAAGTACCAAGGTCAGTTTGACTCAATTAATATTCTGCATGTAATACTGTAATATTTACGTGGGAGAGTTTAATTCTATAGTATCTATAGTGCTGATCTAGTGAGCTAGAAGGCTATTTATTTACCATATCAAATTAATACAATTTTTTGGATCATTGATACATGCGGCAAGCAGTGATCAAAGGGTGCACGTGTTCCGCAACGGTATTTATATTTTAGGACAAATACCTACTTTTAGGGATCAGTACGGAGGTATACGTCATATACAGGACTAACGTGGTCATTCATTAGCCACACAAATTGTTTCGTTGTTAATAATAAGTCATTAATTAGTTTATACTTAGTTTCCATGAAAAAAATTGAGAAAGAACACCGGGCTTGTAAAAGGATACATCATCACAACATCTCATCAGATTGGACTCATACCTGGTCAGTCATCAGCGCGAATTAAGTGTAGAAGGTGGAAACAAGTTTACAAACAAATCAACGTCAAAACACAAAACAGAAGGTAATCACTAATCACACATACAAAATGTTCAAGTTTATCATTATTCCGTGTCTGATTCTGATAATGTGAATTATATCAATGAGATCAACGCTAAGCGGGCATTGGTCTTGTCAAACGTCCGTCAAAGTCCAAATTAAATGCCTACGTGTGTAACCTACCTAATAATTATTTAAATGTTGTGTCACGTGAATTTTAAATTTTACAGTCGTTTTCACGTGTTATCTCTATTCTAATATCTACAGCACCAACACAGCTAAATACTACTATGATTTCTTATCTTCCTAAATTCTAACTAAAACTAACCGCTTTCATTTACCATTCTACAGGCTCATGTCACATTCATATAGATATACTTTTACTATTTGGATGTTACACCAGTTGCCAGTTGAGTCATTGACTCAGCCATGTAAATCGCGAGTGAAGACTTAAAATGACCCATTTCTATGTTTAGCTAAAAGAAAGTGTAGTATCTACAAAAACTTAAAACATCTTGATCCTATAATAACTTGTAAATATAATATGACTTTTCAAAAACATGTAAATGGAATATTTTGGACTTTTTAAAAGCTTGTAAATGGAACATTTTGGACTTTTCAAAAACATGTAAATAAAATATTTTGGAATTTTCAAAAACATGTTAATATAATATTTTGGACTTTTCAAAAACATGTAACATGTTTTAAAAAAAATGCCATCACAATATTTTGAAACTTTCAAAGAGCATCTAAATAGAACATTTCAAATATTTCAAAAACATGCAAATAGAACACTTTGCACTGTTCAGAAACATGTCAATAGAACATTTTTCACTTTTCAAATTGGATATGGATCATTTTGACTCTTCACATTATGTATTGTTGATTGTTGAACCTTCAATTATACTGTGTGAACTGACACTGTGATGACTGAGACTGGTCACTTGGTCGGTGCATGATCTACGTAAATACAAAGTATAAATCAATGTTAATCTTCAAAGTAATACACGAAATTCCAAAGCTGAACTACTGAACTAAACTGACTGACAACTGATGGATTGTTGAGTGTTAAATCTTGCATGGGATCATTCATGAGAATGTCTGCTTATAAAGTATAAAGTCTATATAATTTTGATTCGATCGATATCATCAGCGATATAAATTAATGATTACATAGGCAGACGCGGATGCCGATAAAACTCCAGTAGTACTATATAGTTTGTTAAGACCACAACTTGAGAAATTTTGAGACTGGTACTGGTCGACTGAGCTGCATGTGTCGTGTAAGTCTCGGAATATAAATAGTCAAGTTGGTGAGAAGAATGATTTCAGTTCTCCGACAACAAGTGAGACGAAGTCAAGCGATAAGAAACTACGGGAAAATGACGACGACAACACCGAATTCAAATAAAAATTCAGCAGAGGAAGAAGAGCAAGTTTCAGGAAATATATTTAATGGAATTATAAGTCAGATTGTTAACTACCCCCTTGGGGACAAAGTAGTTGATTTTGTGCAGCCAGAAGTCCTGGAAAAACAACTCGAGAGTCAATTAAATGAGGAAGGAAGTCCACATTGTGAGGGAGAGCTGAAGGCTTTAACGGATTTTGTACTGAGCAAATGTGTAAATACATCACATCGATTTTTCCTCAATCAGCTGTACGGCGGAGTTCATCCAATGGGACTCGCTGGCGCCTACATCGTCGAGAAAATGAATACTAATCAGTAAGGAGACAACTAATTACTTATATAAATACTTAAAATACATGCAAAATATAAAAAAAAATTAAAATATTTTTTACCTTAATTTTTTATGCGTAAACATGAACATGCGTAACATGAAAACACGTAAAACAATAACAGTATGCTTGGCCAATATATCCAGTTTTAGCTAAAACCAAAATGCACTATCTACAAAAACATTGAAATATCATATAAAACATTTTGCACCTTTTAAAAAGCATGTAAATACTTAGAATGTTTTGCACCTTTAAAAAACAAATAAAAGGAATATTTTGCATCTTTCAAAAACTTGTAATTTTGTATTTTCGAATTTTTAAAACCATTCAACCAATACATTTTGAACATTTCAAAAAATATAAATGGAATATTTTGCAATTTTCAAAAACACGTAAATGGAATATTTTGCAATTTTCAAAAACACGTAAATGGAATTTTTTGCAATTTTCAAAACCACGTAAATGGAATTTTTTGCACCTTTCAAAAACACGTAAATAGAATATTTTGCAATTTTCACAAATTTCAAAATCGACATTTTACGCATCTATTTCGTTTGGTGTTTTTTTTTGTCATAGCACATTTTGATTCTAGCTATATAAATAGAAATGGACCTTTTTGATTTGTTGAAGTTAAAGTACCTAAAATTATAATCTAACAAATATGAGACCCAAAATAAAAATGTGTTTCCATTTTCTAGACACACATATGAAGTAGCCCCGGTCTTTGTTTTGACGGAGCGAATAATTTTGAAAAAATTGAGAAAATTGTATTTTGGAAATGAGGAAGGTGATGGGATTTTTGCACCAGGGGGTAGCATTGCAAATATGTACGCCATGGTCCTAGCTCGACATCGTGACTTCCCCAACATTAAGAACAAGGGCTTGTTCAATGTTCCACCCTTGGTTGCCTTCACTTCTCAGGATGTAAGAGCTATAAATTCTACACAATTAAATGGCAAATTAGTAACAAAGATTCTTAACTCATTTAATTCGTGTCTCTGTTTAACCCATAGTCCCACTACTCGGTCTCAAAAGCAGCTAATTGGATGGGTCTCGGATTAGACAATGTGATCAAAGTTCCAACTACGAAAGGGGGTGCCATGGAGCCGTTGGAATTGAAATTGGCCATTCAGAGATGCCGTGAGGAGGGGAAAAAACCTCTGATTGTCGTCGTCACCGCGGGCACTACTGTCCTGGGCGCGTTTGACCCTTTCAATGAAATTGCAGAGGTAAACAAGCCTGGTACTGGTACTGGTGGCCAATAATTTAGCAATACCATTTGCTAGTACATAATTATTAGAATAATTATGTCACTGCAAGTTGTGGGTATAATTTACAGATTTGTAAGAAAGAAAATATATGGATGCACTGTGATGCTGCTTGGGGTGGGAGCTTCATATTTTCAGACAGACTCAAAACAAAATGGCTGGGAGGAATCGAAAAGTAAATACGCATAACTATCGTTTGCGAAGAATCAAAATGACCAACCAATTTAAGCTAAAGTTAAAATGTGCTATGTCAAAGAAAATGAGTGAGATGGATACGTAACTTGTTCATTACATGTTTTTTTTTAAAGTGCAAAATTTTCTATTTACATTTTAATGAAAAGTATTAAATTTTCTCATCACACATTTTTTTAAAGGTGCAAAATGTTCTATTTACATGTTTTTTGAAAGGTACAAAATATTCTATTTACTTGTTTTTGAAAGGTGCAAAATTTTATATTTACGTGATTTTTGAAAGTGCAAAATGTTATATTTACATGTTTTCAGAATCATGTTATTTTAATTTTTGTTTGTAAATAGCCTATTTTGTTTTTAGCTAATAATTAAAATGGGTCATTTTGATTCTTCACTCACGATATTTACATAGCATTCAAAAATTATCAATCGAAATTTGCAAATCACTGTGAAGGGAATCATTGGGCCGTGTTTAAAACGACTTTATAGTTTGTAAAATTACAAAGTTGTTTACTTTTTAATTATGTTTAGGTGCGATTCAGTTGTGTGGAACGCTCACAAGTTGCTCGGGGCTCCGCTGCAGTGCTCTGCATTTGTGACGAAGCACCCAGATGTTTTAGCTAAATGCAATTCTCTCACAGCCTCCTACTTATTTCAACAGGATAAATTTTACAATCCAATGTATGACGTTGGTGGAGACAAAAGTAATGAGGAAGATTTATAATTCATTTTAATTATTTACTTCTGTACAAATTATTTATGTATAACTTTTAAGTAATTATAAAAATGAAAGTAGTAGAATGCGCCTATGGTGATCGGGACCCTAATGGTGATCAGTAGCCGCTGTTCAAATGCTTCTGCATTTAAAAATATATATGTGTGACTGATTATATACAGTTGAGATTATAAACTATAGCAATATCAGCCAGACAGATTTTTAAAAGCAATAGCATTTGAATGGCTGCTACTGATCACTATTAGGGAAAAGATCACCATTAGGGCAAAACCCTACTACCATAATATATTGCTGGAATTGTTATTTAAATGCAAGGCAAGTAGAATAATAAGGTACAGTCAATCGACTTGGGGGTCGGTTTCGACGGCGCCCCTCGTTTTTGACGTCATCTGGCAGTCTAAAATTTCTGCCGTAATATAAATCCACACAGGACATATTAACTTCAACAGGTCAAAGGTCGGGCAAACATGGGCCAATATTATTGAACTAGGTGTCAAATGAAAGAGCACAAAACATAGTTCACTAGTGTGAAAATAGCATTGGGATTAGTTTCGAAAATTTTGAGGTAGACAGATTTTAAAATTTGAGAAAAAGCTAATGCTGAGCTTATGGAGTATACAAACTTCGCGCCAACTTTTTCTTCCACCTCACCACCAAAAACTCCCTCTCAAACTTTACCATTGCGATTGACTGTACCTTATTATTCTACTTGCCTTGTTTAAATTTTTAAATGTATAGTATTTTCATTCATATTTTCTTTGCAACTGTCTGTACTTAGGCCTGCAGTGTGGAAGAAAAGCTGATGCTTTCAAATTATGGTTCATGTGGGTAGCTATTGGCTCCAAGGGATTTCAGAAATTAGTTGAAGAGGCTGAAGATGCTGCCAGGTAACTATTTACATAATAAAATTAATTTTTAATTAGACTCCAAAAAATACAATATTGCTAATCGAATAATAGTTGTTCATTCATTTATGTTTTATATGGTTAGTGAAGAATCAAAATGGCTTATATTCATTTTTAGCTAAAAATAAAATCCACTATCTAAAAACAATTAAAATAAAATGATTCTGAAAACATTTACATGGAAAATTTTACACTTTTCAAAAACGTGTACACAGAATATTTTGCATCGTTCAAAAACATGCAGTTGGTACACTTTGCAAATTTTCAAAACTATGTAAACAGAACATTTTCAACTTTTCAAAAACATGGAAGTAGAATGTTTTACACTTTAAAAAAACTTGTACATAGAATATGTTGCATCTTTCAAAAACGTGCACATACAATATTTTTCAATTTTCAAAAACATGTAAATTGACCAATTTTACATTTTTCAAAAACCCGTAATTAACATCTTAAGCCCTTATCTCATTTAGTGTTTATTTGAAGTAGCTCAAGATTTTAATTCTAGCTTTTAAATTGGATATTGACCGTTTTGATTCTTCACTCACGATATATTTTATACGAACCCTAAAAAAACAATCAAATTTCTCGCAGGTACATTACGGAAAAAATTAAATCCCTTGAAGATTTTAAATTGTACTTGGACGAGCATCAGTGTACAAACGTGTTCTTCTGGTACATTCCTCCACGCCTTCAAAATAAATCCCATGACGAAGCTTGGAAGGCTGACATTGGAAAGGTGAAAACAATAATGAAGCATGATGGTTGCAGAATTAACAATTTATTGATGTCCATGATGATCATAATAAATTTAATTTATTCTTAAACAGGTGACAACAGAAATAAAGAAACGGATGGTTCTGGACGGACGAATGATGATTGGCTATGCTCCCCTACCGCACAAGAATGAGCCGAATGCACTACGATTGGTTATTCCAGCATATCCACCCAAGTCACATGAGGACATGGATCAAATTATTGATTTTATTAGACAGATAGGGCATGATCTATAAATGTGTAGTTAATTTCCGTAATTACCTACATATAAAAATGTGCATTTTATTCTCAAATATTTTTTTTTGCTATGCGCCTTCGGTTTCGGTTTGGTATATAGCATATACCGTATATATTATTAGTTCGCAATACATTTAGGGAATGAGACCATAAGTATTTAATTGTCCGTGTGAGTTTATAAAAATATTATTAGTTTGAGAATTTAAAGCATTCCTTGTTGAGCGCCTTTGACGGATTTTCCTTTATATATTTTCAGTCGTAATTAATATGGAGATTATCATCAAAGTACATTTATTTAAGTATTTAATTGAAATTATGTAATCGTTTAAAAACCCTATAATCTACCCAACCGAAGTAATGACAATCGATCAGGGCATTATTATAGTGCAATTAAATGACGTTTGAATTTTTAAATTGTTTGCAACTATTAAATTGAAAACTACATGTCAAATTGTTAACTCAAAGAATAAAATAATTATCATACATAAGAATTAATTACATTATCAGCGACATCCGCCATCAGTTTTTAATTGTAGTATAGTTGTAGTTAGTTTAAAATTTTAATTCGCAATTCGCATTTCGCAATTCGCATGTATTATAGGGGTAAGAGGAAGAAAATCAAAAGATTCAAGGAGCACACAAAAAGGCGCCAAAAAATAATTTGAATGTCTCATGCACAAATGTTTAAAAGTTATACAACAATACAACCAGTTCAGTGCCTCCAAAATTATTTTAATAATAATAGTTAATTTGTTTTCATTGAATTGGTTTCGTGACTCTAAATTTAATTTATTGCTTTTAAACTAGTTTTAATTATTTTTAATTTTTTATATCACGTTCAGAAACGGATTCTTATTAATTGATTTTTTTGTTTCAAGTTTTACTTTCTTTCGATATCTGAATCTGGAAACGGGTTTTGATTTCGTATACCTTTTTGTATTTTTAGTGTATAATTAATTGTGATTTCGTATCCTCTCATTATGACGATGAATTTTATCAAATCACTGAGTGGAATTTCCCGAATTGCAATCGTTGGTTTGGCTGGATGGGGAAGTGGAGTATGTACAGAGAAGTATTTGAGTAAAGGCTCCCTCGATGTAGAATTTTTTAAAGTTAGAGCTGCTAAGAGTTTTGGGGGTGACCAATACACCCCACCGCAATCTACTGGAGTTATTCCAATTGATGAGAATTCGGATAAATGGGCATGGAACCCTGAAAATCAAAAGCAATATCGAATCTCTCAGGTACGCAGGAGAATATTGAAAAATAAATCATAATTATTAGCAAATAATTTATTAAAGTACTGCCGAATTAATTAATATACAACGTTGTTTAGATTATGAGATTTGGCTTCCCCGGATTGGAAAACATAAGATCTTATGATGACTACGTCCTATCATACGACCGTCGTAATCGAGTTCCTCACTGGGTCTTTGAGCATTTAACACGACAGTCCGTTGCCCATAATGAGGGAGTAGATCGATCCAAATGTGACTTTTATGAAGATCCATCATTTCATCCTTTCTTTCGAGCCACAAATAAAGATTATAAAGGAAGTGGGTATGATCGTGGACACTTGGCTGCGGCTGGTAATCACCGAGTAACTCAGAAACATTGCGAACAGACTTTTGTCTTATCCAACATGAGTCCTCAAGTTGGAAAAGGCTTCAACCGAGACTCTTGGAATAGACTTGAGAAACATGTTAGAAATCTGACCAAGTCATACAAGAATGTGTATGTCTGTACTGGACCACTGTACTTACCCAGGTAATCATTTTATTTTTCAGACAAATTATTACGCATTAATTATAGTTCGTCCGACTTAGGATGTAATCTGAAGATGAAATCTTTCTTCATTTACCAGACGAGAAGAGAATGGGAGATTGTATGTGCGTTACGAAGTTATAGGAACGAACAATGTCGCAGTTCCTACACATTTTTACAAAGTGGTCGTCGGAGAGCATGATGGTGGTCATTTGGACTTGGAAATTTATTTAATGCCAAATGCTCCCATAAATGATAATGTTCCACTACATATATTTCATGTAAGTTCTGGTTCTAAAGTCCTATTAATTACTGATTGTTTTTTTTTAAAGGTTAATCTACCAACTAGTATGTATTATTATTGGAATAATTTCTTAATTTTAGGTCCCGTTGGAAACAGTTGAAAGAGGAGCTGGGCTACTATTTTTTGAAAAAATTGAAAAAAATCAGTTTAGAATGGTCAATGGGGCAAAATCCGGCTGGTTTTAATATCAACGAAAAATTTAAGCAATAATTCTTTTAACATTATGTAGTACGCCATTTACAGGTAGCTTATACATCTTATGCTTCATCTTCCTTTAGGATCGCAGACTGCGTTATCAGTTAATATAGTCGAATTATTTAGCTTTTTAGAATGTGAGTAAATATGTTTTCCCGGTGAACTGCGTCAGATATTTCAGTCGAATAGCATAATGTTCTAATGTGAGAATGATGAAATCCGATGTAAATACTATTCGAAATTTTTTATTTTTTAAAAGATTTTAATCTTCACTTTTTCTGTACAAAATAAAATATCGAAACATACTGTGTATGTGTATAGTATTGCATTAAGGAATAAAAAGCGAAATGAGTTTATATATAGTAAATTATTAGATCTTACTAGTTAGTTAGTTGGCCCTTCGAATCGTTTTGCTTTCAATTTTGAACTATCCCATCGAAATCGAAGACATTTGACATGACGCTCTGAAAGTAGCAGACTAAAAATACATTATTTATCGTTTACTTGAAGGGGCTTCTTCGTTTAGTGACTGTATTCATATATTATGTACATGCTGTAAACTATATAGTACTCGATTTTAGGGTAATTAATTACCTTTTTTTTGAGACATCATGTAAATCCCATTTGCTCAAAGTTCAAATAAAATTGATTTTAACAATAATTATTGTTAGTCGACATTTTTACTTCATGCTTTAAACTGATTCGCACGGTATGCTTGTTGAGACTAGGGCTATAATATAGCTGCAATTTTATTACTGACGATGAGACACATCCTGCATGTTTTCCACTAAACGTAAGCAATTACTTTTAATGATAAATTTGTTTATCCATGACCAAATAATAGAAATAAAAAATGCTAAAATTCGGTTTTTATTGCTGCGCCTATTAACTTCCCACATAAACTGCACACAGATGACATATCGTTAAGCGTAAAATGTTCTAATTCCATGTAAGTACTTCAACAATGTAAAATGTCCTATTTACATGTTTTCGAAAAGGTGCAAAATGTTCTAATTCCATTTGACCTTATATGCAATTTAAGCTCGAATCAAAACGAGCTATGAGCTATGTCATAAAAACAAAATGAGAAATATGCGTAAAGTGTTAAATAATAATTATTGAAAAGGGCAAAATGTTCTATTTACCTGTTTTTAAAAAGGTGCAAAAATATCTAATTCCATGTTTTTGAAACGGTGCAAAATTTTCTAATTTCATGTTGTTGTAAATGTGCAAAATTTTCTAATTCCATGTTTTTGAAAAGGTGCAAAACTAATTCCATGTTTTTGAAAATTGCAAAATGCTCTATTTAAATGATTTCAAGACATGTTTAAATATTTTTGTAGATAGTGGATATTGTTTTTAGCTAAAAATGGATATGGGTAATTTTGGTTCTTCACAGACGATATGTGATAAACGAGTGAAGTAAGTTAAAATAATAAAATTGCTACGGAAAGATACACTTTTGTTTGTTGTGTATTTACAGTTCAGCTGCAGCGGTTTCATGTATAGACTTTATTTATATTAAACTCTCAGTGGTTGAATCGCATATCTGTATATAGTAAATAATCATCATATAAATCATATCTTATAATTATTAATTTCATACACATAATAAATTAAAATGCAAATTCTTTAATTAAACCTGTTCACTCTTTGATTTCATGTTAAACTATAATAATTCAATTACATCGCTACAAGAAAACCAGAATTTAAACATCATTCAAAATTCTTTATCTCCGAAATTCTGCATATCTACTGGTAATTAAAAAAAGAACATTTGACGGTTTTTGGTAGTTATTTTTATCCATACTGATTACTGATATAAAATTTTGCAAGAACAAGAAGAAACAACATTCACTGTGGAATAGTAATATAAGTAAATAATATCATTTTTGATTATAACTATCTCTCAAAAGTTGAAAAATAATAAGGTCCACGACTCCAAGTGTAAACATGCTACTTCTACTACAGGTTTTCAAAAATTCAAAATGAGCTCACACAGTATGTATGTACAGTGTTCAAAAGAAGAGAAGTTTAAGGACAATTTAAAAAACAATTAGCATTAACCCAGTTGTGAACTGCAAAATATTCATCAGTTTGCAAAAATTATAAAACAAAACCGTTCCTGGGTACTAGTGTAGTTGCCTTCATTCTGTTTCAGATTATAATATTATTACGAATACTATCCGGAAGAGAGATTCTTCACTATGCTAAATATCCGCACTCAATTAGGACCAAGAAGTACTTTTACTACTACAGGTGCCCCATCGAATCTGCTGTTGCTAGCTGTCATTTTAGTATATCCTATCGTTCAGAAGTGAGAATTACAGATAAAAGCTAGAAGAGAATTGGTAAATTATATAAATCGTCTGTGAAGAACCAAAATGACCCATATCCAATTTAAGCTAGAATTAAATCGAGCTATGCCATAGAAACAAAATGAGAAACATGCGTAAAATGTTAATTAAGATTTTTTGATAAGTTTTTGGAAAGTGCAAATTGTTTTATTTGCACGCTTTTTAAAAGTGCAAATTGTTTTATTTGCACGCTTTTTAAAAGTGCAAATTGTTTTATTTGCATGATTTTTAAAATTGCAAAATATTCTATTAACATGATTTCGAAAAATGCAAAATGTTTTATTTGTATATTTTTGGAAAGTGCAAATTGTTTTACGCGCATGTTTTTGAAAAGTGCTAAATGATCTATTCGCATATTTTTGAACATATATTTCATTATTTTTGTAGATAGTAGATATTGCTTTTAGCTACAATTGGATATGGGTCATTTTGGTTCTTCACAGACTATATTTTACTTTTAGTAGTGTTAAAACTAATTTCCATTAGGATAGGTGCGGAATTTCGAATCCGAACTCGACTTTACATTTCGATTTCGAAAGCAACCTCACGTGTTTAAAATTAGACCACACTACGACTACGATTAAGATTTACTCAACGAGTTTACGACAAGTCAAATAGGGAAAAAAAGGACAGAAAAACACTTGGATTTTACGGTAAGGATTAAAAATATTATGCAATGAGGTATGTATACCATTATAAGTAAACTACAATGTGAACGTATTAAAATTACACAGAGCAATAGATGTAAATGTACAGAATAATATAACTTAATGTAATACAATAGTATATTGTTACTTATAAAATAATAATAATGACTACAAATTTAAACGTTTTACATTTCCACAGAATACACAATATTCGGCACGTATTTTCCTTAAAATTTACTGAAAACATTCAGCAAAATATGTTAAACTATTATTATTTATACTTACAATATATTTTAACGTAATCGTTTTAAAATTTCCTGATACAATTCCTCCTTGATTACTTTTATACTATAGTTTATGTATATCTAACTACTACTTAGTATGGTTTATATAGTGTTTTCTTTATAGTCTTAGTTTTACTTTACGAGTAATATATAACTAATATGCAATACTTTAACAATAGTCACGATATATAATAATATATAATATTTAAAATGATAAATGATTTGCCTGAGAACTTAGTTCTTTAACTAATCTTAAATAAACTTATTAAATGCCGCATGACGAAAAACAAATTTGTCAATTTAAGGATTGCGATTTTATGATAAAAGCATATTTTCAGGTGTGTATGTAATAACAATTCTGCAACACTATGTCATTACTTACTCAAAAAAACAATTTAAATGCAGATATCGTCTGTGAAGAATCAAAATGACTCATATCCAATTTAAGCTAGAATCAAAATGAGCTATGTCATAGAAACAAAATGCGAAACATGCGTAAAATGTTAATTAAGAGTTTTTGAAAAGTGTAAAATGTTCTATTTACATGTTTTTTGAAAAGCGTAAAATGTTCTATTTGTATATTTTTGAAAAATGTAAAATGTTCTATTTACATGTTTTTGAAAAGCGTGAAATGTTCTATGTGCATAGTTTTGAAAAGTTGAAAATGTTCTATTTAAATGCTTTCAAGACATATTTCACAATATTTTTGTAAATAGTGGATATTGTTTTTAGTTAAAAATGGAAATGGGTTATTTTGGTTCTTCACAGACGATATACATGTTTGTAATAACAATAACTAAAGACTGCCGTATATAGATATACACGCAGATTAATATAGGTATAATTTAACATACCTAATAATAAATGCTATGTTACGTAATTAAAATGAAATATTTACTACGCACTATTTTGTACATTCGAGGTAGGAGCGTACATTCAGCATTCAACAAGAGTCTTTGTTTTGATGAAGTTAAACAAGTTTATTGCTGATAGCCTTGAGCCTCTCAACAATACAAGAAGCAGATATACGGGCTTCAGCATCCTGATCCCAAGAGTCTTTCATGGCTTCGGACAAAACCATCATTCCGGGATGGCTCATCCAATCGTTTCGAATGGTGGGGCGCTTCCGTTGGGTCACCACCACTTCTTGCATCTCTTCCAACGTTGGCTGCTGCCCAATAAATTCTTCAAATGGTAACCTGTAGTCTCCCACGGGGCCCTGAAAATATGGGAAATTTTTGTTGTGTCAAGATAATAATGTTAACATGATTTAAATGCTCAGAATGCCTTCTTACGGTCAAATTGTCAAATTACCTGCTGAGCACAACATCTTGAAGCTAGTTCCCACAAAACCAAACCGCAAGCATACATATCAATCCGCTGGAAATTATCTCGAGTGAAACTAACAGCTCCTTCGAGAACTTCAGGTGCCATGTAGCGCCGCGTTCCTACCTGTCCGTGGCAAGTGCCTACTGGTTTAGTCGGATAGAAAATATGGGCCAGTCCAAAGTCTGTAACACATGCCGTGAGGTCAGGGCGTAGCAAAACATTTTTAGATTTGAAATCCCTGTGTGCCACGGCTGGTTTGTATCCTTTGGGTCCCCCATCTAGTTCTTCATGCAGAAATGCCAATCCATTGCACATAGTAATTGCAATCTTCAAGAGCTCATTCCATTTCAGTGTATTTCCCTGTGACAAGAATTTAGAAATTTTAAAATGTAACGAAGAATTGTGAGTTAAGTACCTACTGTCAATTACATTGCAGCCAATAATTCCATTAATTAAAAATTATTATTATATAAATGTTCCGACTTCATACTTTGAGGTAGTCGTAGAGTGAACCGTGTTCCAAATACTCGGACACCAACCACAGTTGAAGGTTGTCCCCTTCAAGTTGCTGCCTGGCGCAGATAAATCTCAAAATGTATTCACTGTCCGCCATCAAAGGTAACGAGTAAATATCTTGTTCCAATTTCCATGATGCTTTCTCCCTCAGAGGTAGAATTTTCACAGCAACATAGTTATTATTCCCTGTCATAGACGCTTTCCAAACTTTCCCAAATCTTCCGGATGCTTTCACCTCCACCAATGTAATGGCAAGATCTAAAAGTAAACGCAAAAATGCAGACCTTTATTTGATATACTTAAAATAGCTAAAATAATAATAATGAATGCAGTTTTCGTGCGTGCGCAATGCACGAATGCACCGTCTATCGTCTGTGAAGAACCAGAATGACCCATTTTCATTTTTAGCTAAAAACAGTATGTACTATCTATAAAAATATTGAAATACGTCTTGAAAGCATTTAAATAGACCATTTTGCACTTTTCAAAACCATGTAAATAGAACAGTTTACACTTTTCAAAAATATGTAAATAGAACATTTTACACTTTTCAAAAACATGTAAATAGAACATTTTACACTTTTCAAAAACATTAAAATAGAACAATTTGCACTTTTAAAAAACTCCTAATTAAGATTTCACAAGCAGGCGTGCTTGGGTGAGTGGTTAGGACTGCAGACTGTAACGAAATTTACAGCCTCAGACCCGGCTTCGATCCTCGGCCACTGCTAATCGTTTACGGCTCTGTGTTGTACGGTAAACGTCACTGGATGGTTGATTGAAACCCAATCTCCTTCGGTGCTCCTTAGTGACCACTACTTACTGTAGGAGCCTAGGGAATGAGACTCCTTTACTGTGGAGGAGGGGACGGGGATAGGTGAAAGGGTACAAAGACCGAGACGATCTAACGCGGTAGCCTCCTATTTCCTCACCCACAGTGACTGGTTGAGTCTGGTTGTATGAACTTCGGTTAAATCGACCCAATGAATAAATTATTATTATTTATTATTATTAATTAAGATTTCACGCTTGTTTCTCATTTTGCTTTCATGACATAGCTCATTTTGATTCGAGCTTAAATTGGAAATGGGTCATTTTGGTTCCTACAAAATAAATACAAAAACAATGATTAGATGAGCTCATACTTTGACTGCTCTCAGATTTTTCTAACAAAATCTTTTCCTCATCCGTCATTTGTGAGACGGAAGTTGTGAGAGGCTTCGTTAAAATTTTTCTTCGAACAAAACACGCCCCAGTCACGCACAATGCACAGGCCAGCGGAATAAGAGTGAAGACGAGGATAGACGATGATCGTGGTCGTGTATGATCCACAATTGTTGCTGTATTAAAAGACAAAGTTCATATATAAATTCATTTCCCAAACACTAATATTGAATTAGATGGACCATCAATCTTCTAAAATTATTTTGGTGTAGGTAATTTCATTATGCAAGAAAAAAACTATTACGTTTGCCTGTAGTCGTCGTAAGATCAGGAATCCATGCAAAGTTTTCGTTGCAGTAGTCCGTCTGGCAACAGCAGAAGAGGGTCAATGATTTGTCATCCTTGACCTTTCCATAGCCTCTAGCTACACAGGTGTCATTGCCTGGGCAGTGTTTATCATTGAGGAAACATCCTTTGTACTGAAGAACATTTTGAGTCACGTTCTCGACTTCACCCCTGTTCCAAACTGCGAAACACGTGTAGGACGACTGTGGACTCTCTTCACCACAAGAAACCGTCCTGTTGGAACTCGCACACTCAACCGTATCCGATCCATTCCCACACTCCGTCAAATTGTAAAAGTGACAGTTCAAACCGGATGTTTTCAGAAAACCTACAATAAGTTGAAGAGTAAAATCGATTTGTTAAATAATGTATACTTACAATCATAACAATTATTCCGCAATTCGAGGCTGAAATCCGAACTGATGAACTCTATTTTATCTGCAGATTACTGACAAGACGTTGAATTTTATTCAGCTCAAAACTCAAACCGAAATTGAAATACATAGGAGAGTACAAATTCCATAGGTCGTTACTATGTAAAATTCCAATTTTATAAAATGCAAAATCCAATCCTGAAATGAAATCTTACTCCAAGTTTAATTTAAATGTACATGAGATTTCGCCAAAACTTTCGATTTCAGATTGTGTAATATTCAATTCCAATGGGAATTCAAGTCTGAAGTCTAAAAATAGGAAATCAAGTCAAAATCTTTCTAGTGTCCAAGCAGCATCAACTTATAACCACAGGTTCCGTTCCATAGTGAGTAAATTCACAAATTCTGCGAGTACGAATACTCATATAAAATGTTCTTGCACTCATAATCTGAATTTTAAAATTGACTTTGTATCCGTTACAAATGCATTTCCGTGTATTATGATGCACCAATTTTCTTAATAAGTAAATTTCCTATAATGGTGATTACCACTGATTGGGTTTAATTCTGTTCAACTTTGAAAATGTTTAACTTCTTGCGTATTTGCTCCTGAGTGATATTCTATGCATCAAAATAAGTGCTAATTTAATTCCCGATTGACACTAAAATTATTAGAATCCTCTACCTGGAAAGAAGAGAAACAGAATTGTATGAAACTAGTTTGATAATTCTTGAAAGCACCAAAAAAATGTTATATTGTATGTGATCACAGGATTACTGTAGGTGATGATCACTTAAAAAAGCATTGATTGATACCCTCGGAAAAGTAGGTACCCTATGTAAGTGACATTTGAACCTCAAGATAAACTACCGAATTCTCGTAGCCAGACTTTTTAACTAAATACATTTTAGTCGATAGTAATTTTGATCGAGACACTTCTTTAGAATGTCGAATTACAGGACAAATCTTCATAATAACTCCATATTTAGTTATGTACAAACTAGATTCAACTTTAAAAAATCAATTTAGATATTATTGAAAAGGAAAAAGTGACACGTAATTGAATAATTAATTTCACAAGCTAAGTAACCTAGCAGTTCTAACCATATTGTATGACAAAATCCAATAATAGACTGTATCTACTTGACCGTGACCAATAATGTTAGTACCTAACAATTAAATTTCATACCAATGATTGCTTTTTATGAGTATACCAATAATTTCGTAGTTATTTTCTAGGAAATTTTTAACGACTGTTGACTGTTGTCATCAGGTAATAACTCTACCAGTTAAATTACTTTGTTGTTAAATCTGCCCTGATGTCATTAGACTTTTTCAACATCAACTAATTGTGTTTATTACAACGTACAAAAGTCTCGCTTCGAAATGTCTTCGATCATCATATTGCGAGACTCAAAAATGTCGTAGAATCAATCTCCAGTTCCAGTCGTTGGAACTGCTTTTTAGTTCTTTTTTTTAATTCCTAAAATAAAATAATAACCTTCAAACCCATTTTCTCAATTTTGTACATTTATGAAAATATGTGAATATTTTGAAGCGGTCTTTTTTTTGTATGCATGCGCAGATGCTTTTAATAACAAGATTTTTTTTTTGGACCACAAAGTCAAAACTTGAAAGTAAATATTTTTAGAACATTCAATATTTTACTAAATTTGAGAAATTGAATACCTCCCTGTATCCCAGATATTTAGCACACCAATCCCCTAAAGTTCTCTCCAAAATGAAAGAATTGTCATTGTCCCAATATTTTTGAATTACTTAAATCACTATACGCATAATTAGTACATACCTACACTCTTTTTGATAATAAATCTTTGAACCTTCGTTTTCCATGTGTTGGAATGTGAAGCTCTTTTCCTAACATATTTGTCAACAATTGCTTCATAAAAATGTTCAAGATATTAAGCAATCTCTGAAATCGACATCTCCAACCATCAAAGACGGTTGACGGTCAACAACAATTAAATTACTTCAAGTTAGTGGACTGTAAACTGATGACGATGACAATGACTCAGTCCCTACTTGCATTAATTAGATCACAAATTTTGGTACATGGACTTGTTAACAAACAAAAATGAATAATTTCACTTACCCAAACTCAAGATCCACAAGACGTAGTAATATTGATGAAATGAAATCGTCATTGTTAAAAGCTTTTTTGAACTGACGATTACAGACAAGACAAGACTACTACACACAAGGGAAACAGAAGGGGAGGAATATAGGGATTTTCACGTTGACATTTATACGAATTTCTTCGTGAGTTCACTTTAAGACGTAGAAGATAACTCTGAATTTCATTAACCAATATAATTGTTTTTAACCAGTAGTTTTTTATGTGTTCAGAGGCCAGCTGAGTTATGGAGTTTCCAATGTATTTGTTTCACACATGAAACAGGCGTCAAAAACCATCACTACGTGTAGATGGATTTCCACTTTATTACACACAAAAACTCCTTCCAGGATTTCGAATTTTTATTTGATGATTACGATTTCGGAATTTGAATTCGAATCCCAATGTATGTTTATCGAACTTCTGACTTCCTAATAGCTGTAATTAATTTTATTATCCTTCCACTGTATATTATGGTATATATGGGGGTTATAGTCTATAGGGTATAGCCTATTTGCATATATCTTTTTCCTCCTTCCTTTTTATTGTGGAGTATGCAGCTCCCATTGCGCACTCTGAAAAGCCAAGTTTTAATCTACACAGTATGTACAGATCGCTCCTTTGAGGCAAAATCCGTTGGGTGACACGACTGACTTCAATTTCAAGACTTGTACTACTTTTCCATGCAAAATTTTTATTTTTTGGACATTTTTAAGACTTTTTTTTTACTTACTTTAATCATTTTCTTTTCCTATGAATTTACGACGGCTTTAGTACTGCTGATTTGGCTCACTAGTCACTGTCAGCCTGGATTTGGATTGAGGCTGTCGTCATCCCCTTACTTTTTAGATACTTTAGAAATTAGAAATTGAAGTATTATTTCAAAATTAAAACCATTTAAACTGCTTATCAGGAACCACGCACTCAAGCACTTTAAGTACTGATACTCTGACAAGAAGGAAATACAAAGCCAAATGCGGAAAAAAGCTCACTCGTCAATCACACAATTCAAAATTCAACATTTATGCAAACATCGCCTGTGGTGAAGAATCAAAATAATCCACATCCATTTTTCGCTAAGATCAAAAAATGCACTGTCTACTGTCTACACAAATATTTAAATACCATGATCTTGAAAGCAAGTACCTACATAGAACATTTAGAACTTTTCAAAAGCATGTAAATAGAGCACTTTGCGCTTTTCAAAAACATTTAAATAGAACACTTTGCAATTTTCAAAATCATGTAAATGGAGCATTTTGCAATTTTCAAAAACATTTAAATGGAACATTTTGCAATTTTCAAAATCATGTAAATGGAGCATTTTGCAATTTTCAAAAACAAGTAAAAAGAACATTTTGCACTTTTCAAAAAAAATCTAAATAGAACATTTTGCGCTTTTCAAAAAACAATTAAATGGAACATTTTGCAATTTTCAAAATCATGTTAAATGGAGCATTTTGCAATTTTCAAATACATGGAAATAAAACATTTTACACTTTTCAAAAAAATGCAAATAAAACATTTTACACTTTAGAAAAACTCTTAAATAACGTAAATAGAACATTTTGCACTTTTCAAAACATCGCAATTAACATTCTACTCATGTGTCTCACCCAATGTTTTTGACATCACCTCAATTCTACAATTAAATTTACAAATGCGTCATTTTGATTCTTCACTCACGATATTTATGTTGGTTGTAAATCTTTAAGTGAAACATCACAGCACAGTAGTGTTCATAAAGCTGGAAATTGTGACCATTTTAAGTAATAAGCAAAAGCTTGAACAAGTACATTATGTGGGCATTTATTTCCCTCTTGTAATTCAATCCTCGTGTAAAGTCATTCGTAATCGTAATCCTGACCATTAAAAATTAAAGAAGCTGACATCAGCAGGTCATCATCATCATCATAATTATTAAATCTGTGAATAATTGCACACTTGCTTGAACAATACATGGATGTAGATAATTCAAGTATTTGAATTAAATTAAATTTCTTTGTGTAGATTTTGCTCCTTTCCATATAAATACATACATAGTATTTTTAAGGCTTTACTTTATTACTTACAAATATGACGAATTACACATACCATATTTGTATGTAAAATCACCAAATTGCCGTCCTACTAACATTAAAAAATTACTAATGCCTACTACGCGGACCAAGTTAATTCAAATAGGTTACTCACGATTATTAAATTGACTGTTTATATCGTTGTTTAGTAGGAAGGACGCTATAGACTAATCACTGATATAACAATTGTGAGAAGTTTAAAAAAGCAAAAGCACGTGGCATTCATTACTATTTAGCGTAAGTACAGAAGGCGGATACACATACATTATTATGTAGTGTGTATGTATCTGCCTGGATTTGTTTTTCGTAAATAAATTGTACAAAAAAAAATCTTTTCGGCGGGTGAGAGCGAGTTGCTGAGGATTGAGGATGAGAGATTATGAGTAGGGCAGATTGCTGATGAATTTTTGAAGCGATTCGGATTTATGACTTCCTGTTTCAGCCCGTCTTTCCTCTTCTTGTTCGGTTGCGCTTCTTTGCTTTGAAGTGTATTTGAAGTTTAAAGCACAAGTGAAGGAGGAAAAGAGCCCTCCCCCAAAAAAAGTACAAGTACCCACGGATGACGGCGACGGATACTATAAGACACACATAATAAGAATAAAAACAAGAACTGACAACGCCAACAATCAACGCAAGAAACGATAACGATTTTAACGATAATAATGAGTTGATAGCATTAGAGAAGAGACCATTGTACGGTATGATAGTGCTCAGTTGCTCAGTAGTCAGTACAGTACAGTAGACAGTAGGAATACCAGTAGCAGGAGTAGTAAAGAAGTATAACAGTACATTACTAACAGCAGCAATTATGTATGTTGCACTACTTACAATTAGCGTGTCTGAAGAATCAAAATGGCCCATCTCTATTTTTAGCTAAAAACAAAATTTTTACCATCTAACGATAAGAAGAAAAAAATTAACATATCCTGAAAGAATATCCTGAATATCCTGAAAGTATGTAAATTGACCACTATGCACTTTTCAAAAACAACTAAATAAAACATTTTGCACTTTTCAAAAAAATGCCATCACAACATTTTGTACTTTTAAAAACATTTAAAATGAATATTTTACACTTTTCAAAAACATTTAAATAAAACATTTTGCACTTTTCAAAAACATTTAAATTGAATATTTTGCACTTTTCAAAAACACCTAAATAAAACATTTTGCACTTTTCAAAAAACATGCCATCACAACATTTTGTACTTTTAAAAACATTTAAAATGAATATTTTACACTTTTCAAAAACATTTAAATAAAACATTTTGCACTTTTTAAAAACATTTAAATTGAATATTTTGCACTTTTCAAAAACACCTAAATAAAACATTTTGCACTTTTCAAAAAACATGCCATCACAACATTTTGTACTTTTAAAAACATTTAAAATGAATATTTTACACTTTTCAAAAACATTTAAATAAAACATTTTGCACTTTTCAAAAACATTTAAATTGAATATTTTGCACTTTTCAAAAACACACTAATAAAACATTTTGCACTTTTCAATAACATTTAAATTGAATATTTTGCACTTTTCAATAGCATTTAGATTGAATATTTTGCAATTTTCAAAAACACACAAATAAAACACTCTGCACTCTTCAAAAGCACGGAAATACAACAATTTGCACTCTTCAAAAACATTTAAATGGAATATTTTGCACTTTTCAATAACATTTAGATTGAATATTTTGCACTTTTCAATAAAATTTAGATTGAATATTTTGCACTTTTCAAAACCACACAAATGAAACACTTTGCACTCTTCAAAAGCACGTAAATACAACATTTTGCACTCTTAAAAAACATTTAAATGAAATATTTTGAACATTTCAAACCCAATTCTTATCTTTGTCTCGTCGTTTCAACTTTTCAAAAAACATGCATATTTTAAATTCTTTACTTTTTAAAACTCGCCCCTATTTAGCATTTAACGCACCTACATATCTCAATTACTGTTTTTTGACATAGCTCATTTTAGTTCTCGCTTAAATTTGAAATGAATCATTTTGATTCTTCACTTACATTGTACCCACTGTGTCTTCGTATCAATGATAAAAAACTACTTATATCAGTGATTGTATTATGCTCTTCATACTTTATTACGTTACATATATAGAGGCATGATACATATGTCGACTATAGGTATAAGTATCCACATGTAGTTTCCTATTTAATCTGAGGCCGAAACCGAAGCCAAACCCGAAACAGAAGCGGAAAGGAACTGTACAAGACCAATAAGATATCTAATCCATCTTCATCTCACTCGCAGTCTACAATCACTTACAACTGACATGAGGTCAATCAAAGCGTCCGTAGAAGCAAATAACACAAAAATTGCAAAACTGGAGGGTGACGTTGATAAAGTGAAAATTGTAGTTGACAGTTTCAAATCGGAAATAGTACAAATAAAAAATGACGTCATAACTGAATCCAACGCATCACGACGGCTTAACCTAATCTTTGTGGGACTCGAAGTAATTACGAATTCCAACAAGAAAATGCAAGCTACCGAAGTTACCAAAGTCCTCGAAACAATCGGGGCTGTTGATATCAAGCCATCATCTTACACAGTAATTCCATGGTCATTAGATACCGTAGCCGTCAAATGTGGCTTCAGAGATTTCAAAGACTGCCGTGAGATTCTGTCTAAATCACACGCTCTTAAAGACTCATCCAAGTATATTCTTGAAGATCTTTCTCGCGACCAGCAGAGGATCAAAAAATGCCTTCTCAACTATGGAAAAGACCTCATGAGCAAGAAATCGAAAGTTATTACCAAACTATGGACTTATAGGTACTTGGTTGTACAAGACAGAGAGGCTTTCTCATACTTTATATCTGATGGAGACAAAATCTACCCCCTCCAAGAAATACCTGGCTATAAACCAAAAATTCTCCCGTCACATCTCAAACCTTCAACTATTGCAAAAAAACAAAAGACTCAGACCCCCACAACGGAAGAAGTCTAGGATCCTGGGAACCCCATAACAAAAAAGACTAAACTGGTATTCTGGAACTGCAGCGGTATTGTAAACTTGTATAACGCATTAAATAGTACTAATTTGTTGTGTAACGATGTTATATGTCTAAATGAAACATGGGTTGCAGACCCAAATTATAAATTTTCTTCTCAATTTGATAAATTCAATATTTTTCTGTCTCAAGCTGTTAGAAGGTACGAGGTTGGAAGAAGTAGTGGTGGGTTAGCCGTACTTATCAGTAAGAATATATTTCAGTCTTCACTAGTAGAGGCGCAAACAAATATTATTATAGTTTTAATTGAACATCGAAGGACTAAAATCAAGTTCTTACTAATTTTTATTTATTTTCCTCCCGATAGTGCTAACGACTACTTAATGGATGTGCTAAACTCTAAGCTGACTGAATTGTTGTTTTTATTTCCTAACCAGGCTGTGTTTGTATGCGGTGACTTCAATGGTAGAGTTGCAGAATCAAATACAATGGACCCAGCTGTAGTTGAAGGCTTACCACTATTTTCTTCTGCCCTCTCATACGACGAGATACTGAATAGAAGAGGCAAATTACTATGTAGTGTTATGGAAGACAATTTGTTGTTTGTAATTAACGGAAGAAGCGTTTCCGACTCTCCCGCTTCTTACACGTACCTATCTAATCAAGGCAAAAGTTGTATTGACTTGTTTTTGTCCAATTTTAACGGGTTAAAATTTATTAGTGACTTAAATGACTTATCTGTTATAGAGTCCGGACACCTACCTGTACAAGTTATTATTAACTTGGAAAATCTTGAATCGTCCTCACCTGATCACGAAAATGTTAGACAGAAATTAATATGGAAACCAGAATGTAGTAAGAAATTTGAAACGTATTTAGTGGCTAACACTCCTATGTACACCGACAATGTAACTGACTACTTTAATGATATTCGTAACTCTATTCATAGTGCTGCACGTGCCGCTGGCATGATTGTTAACTGCAAAAACTTCATTTCCAAAAATAAACCGTGGTTTGACTTTGAATGCCAACAAAAGCGCAGAAATGTAGTAGACATATTGAAGAAAGCTAGGACTACTTACAATAGATCTGACCTAAGTCATTATCATGCTGCGAAAAAATTATATTTAGGTCTCATAAAAAATAAAAAGCGCAGTTACTGGTGCATGATCCAAGATACTTTTGCTAATACTAAATCGACCTCCGAATTTTGGGCTTGCTATCGACATTTTCAAGGTTATGCTAAAAATCCAAACCTTATTTCTAAACAAGACTGGGAGCAGTTTTACGCTAGTAATATGCCTCAAAAAGTTAATAGTCCCATTACAGTATTTAACAAGACAGACGATACGCTAGACGCTACAATTAGCTTAGAGGAACTTACAGATGCAATTAAAAAATTAAAATACAACAAATCCCCAGGTCCAGATCTTATTTCTAATATTTTTCTTAAAAATCTTCCGGATAAAATCATACAAGGTATTTTACGTCTGTTTAACAAAATTTTAGAAAGCGGAAGCGCTCCTGTAAGCTGGTCCGAAACCGAGATTGCTCTTATTTTTAAGAAAGGTGACCCGTTAAACCCGTTTAATTATCGCGGTATAGCACTGATAAATACATTTACAAAACTGTTCACGTCTATTATTTATAGCTGCCTTTACAACTGGTGTGAGGACAGGAAACTAATTCCAGAGTCCCAAGCAGGGTTTCGAAAGGGAAGAGGCTGTTTAGATCAAATTTTCTGCCTTACTAGTATAATACAGACAAAACTACGTAATAAATCTGGAAAATTATTCGCCTTATTTGTAGATTTCAAGCGCGCTTTTGATAGCATAAATCATGAAAAGCTATGGATAAAATTAGATAAAATAGGTGTTAGTGCTAAAATCATCAACGTAATTCGATCTATCTACAGCAACAGCACATTTAAAGTTAAAACCTCTTCAGGGTATACAAAGAGCTTCGACATTACAGTCGGTGTACTACAGGGTGAGATACTTAGCCCCTTATTATTTTCTCTTTACATTAGTGATATTGACGGGTACATGAAGGAACATAATAGCCACTCTGTTGGCATGGGAGGGGCCAACGAAGTTGACCTGCTCATGCTTGCTGACGACAATGTAACACTAGCAGAAAGCAAAGTATCTCTTCAGAATAAAATAAATATTTTAGCGGATTACTGTCTTCTCTTCGACTTAGAAGTTAACCTTTTAAAAACTAAAGTCGTAGTATTTAGAAAGGGGGGACCTCTTTGTCATACATGGAAATGGTCGCTTGGCGATAAAAATATTGAAGTTGTAGACTCATACACCTACTTAGGCATTGAATTTTGCTCGTCTGGAGTGTTTTATCGTGCAGCTTATCATATGCTTAGTTAAGGATGCTACTAATAATTAATACATTTTCTAAAGCAAAAATTAAGTCGTGGAATGCCAGAATAAAACTGTTCGAGTCTGTTTCTATTCCAACATTACTGTACGCTTCCCCTATATGGTCACTTCGATACCTGGACGTAATTGAAGCAGCACAAACTCGTTTTTTCAAAAATTTACTATGGCTTCCACGTCGTACTCCCGGATACTTAATTCGATTAGAAACTGGGAGAGCGAAACTAAAATGTCATGCTATACTGATAGCACTTAAATTTTGGTTTAGAATTTTATTAATGCCACCAGACAGACTCACTAGAATTTGCTACGAGAGACTGGTATCCATTTCCACGTTTGAGACTGCTCAAGAAAAATATAATTGGGCTTTACAAATAAAAGGTATTCTTGACAACTTAGGATTTTCTTTTGTATGGTATGACCAATCCCCTAATACTCTCGCCGATAACATACATAATATTTATCGTGTGGCAATCGAACAAAGCCAGGCTGAAGATCGGATTGCAGTAAACACCTCGTCTTACCATAGTACATACAAACATTTTAAGCGGGACTTCAATCTAAGTAATTACCTATGCTTTAATCTTCCTATTCAGTATCTCAGACTATGTGCCCAACTTCGCACTAATAGCACGTATCTAAAATTTAATCATCTTAGCGTTAAGTTTAATGAACTAGTGGGCTGCAGTCACTGTGGACCCTCATATAATGACACAATGTTTCATTTTGTAATTGAATGTTGTAGATACGATATGTTTAGAGCTAAGTACCTCAGCAAGTTTAGAATACATTTACTTAATGAATTTGAATTTAACTCATTCTTGCACATAATGTCACTCGAAAAAATCTTCTGTATCGTTGACTTTGTAAAACAGTGTTTAATGTATAACTACAATCAATCTGTTAGTCTCAGCCTCAGTTTCAAGTGAGCGCTACCTACATCATTAAAAAAATGTATTTAGTTACAAACAATTCCAACCTTAATTCTAAAATTATACCTGTTCTGATTATTATTCTTTGTATTACTTTAAATTTACAATGTACGCCAATCAAGTAAACTGGTGTTATCTCATGAATGTTATGGGTCATCCCCGAAGAACATTGAATAAATTCGTATTCGTATTCGTATTCATATATAGAGGCATGATACATATGTCGACTATAGGTATAAGTATCCACATGTAGTTTCCTATTTAATCTGAGGCCGAAACCGAAGCCAAACCCGAAACAGAAGCGGAAAGGAACTGTACAAGACCAATAAGATATCTAATCCATCTTCATCTCACTCTGGTTCTGACTCCCTACTTGTGTCTTCAATTAACTTTGTATGTTTTTTCCTTCATCTCGATAATAATGTGTGAGTGTAGTATGCTTCATTTTTTATTGTGTACAACTTTATGATTTGATATGGTGATACTCTAATGCCCTCCCATATGCTATCTCTCTCCGTAATGTTTTGTTTTAATGTTTTACGCACACTCCGACCGAGTTGAGAAAATTTTGTATACAGAATTAATACTAAATCAACTTGAGAGTGGATACAGGAAATAACGCATAGGGATATTATAGGAAATTGAGAGAAACGTCCATCTTTTCATCTCCTACACGGGTTTTTCTTGTTTTGTTTTTACGTTTTTTAATGTGATAATGATAATGATGACTGGCACTAACACTGGCACTGGAACTCGTGGAGAATGCAATAGTGTCTGTGAAGAACCAAAATGACCCATTTCCAATTTAAGCTAGAATCAAAATGAGCTATGTCATAAAAACAAAATGAGAAACATGCGTAAAATTTTAACTAGGAGTTTTTGAAAAGTGGAAAATGTTTTATTTACATCTTTTTGAAAAGGTGCAAAATGTTCTAATTCCATGTTTTTGAAAAGGTGCAAAATGATCTAATTCCATGTTTTTGAAATAGTGCAAAACGTTCTGATTCCTTGGTTTTTGAAACGGTGCAAAATGTTCTAATTCCATATTTTTGAAAAGGTGCAAAACGTTCTAATTCCATGTTTTTTAAAAGGTGCAAAACGTTCTAATTCCATGTTTTCGAAAAGGCGCAAAATGTTCTAATTCCATGCTTTCGAAAAGGTGCAAAATGATCTAATTCCATGTTTTTGAAAAGGTTCAAAAATGTCTAATTCCATGTTTTCGAAAAGGCGCAAAATTTTCTAATTTCATGTTTTCGAAAATATGCAAAATGTTCCAATTTCATGTTTTTGAAAAGGTGTTAAATGTTCTAATTCCTTGTTTTCGAAAAGGCGCAAAATGTTCTAATTCCATGCTTTCGAAAAGGTGCAAAATGATCTAATTCCATGTTTTTGAAAAGGTTCAAGAATGTCTAATTCCATGTTTTCGAAAAGGTGCAAAATGTTCTAATTTCATGTTTTCGAAAATATGCAAAATGTTCCAATTTCATGTTTTTGAAAAGGTGCAAAATGTTCTAATTCCATGTTTTTGAAAAGGTGCAAAATTTTGTATTTACATATGTTTGAAAAGTGCAAATTATTCTGTTTAAAAATGCTCTCAAGACATATTTGAATATTTTTGTAGATACTTGATATTGTTTTTAGCTAAAAATGGATATGGGTCATTTTGGTTCTTCACAGACGATATGTGTAATGTAGACAATAACATATATAATACAAAGAGTTTATAAAATTAAAGCACAACGAAAAATCCCAACTACTTCTATTTTTTGTGTGTACAATTTCCATTTTCCATGATTCCCTTGTTGTATTTCGAGAGGAGAGTTTGTTATATGTACTAATGTCTAATCTAAAGGAATCATCAACAACTTCTCTCAGTTTGAGACGCACTCAGACGTCTCACGGACATGGAGACTTTTCTCTTCTCCACGCACTTTTCCTTCCCTTTTTTTTTGAATCTCTCAGCCTTGACGTCTTAATGAGTTTCTTCGTTTCTTGGAGTCTCTTGGAAAGGAGTCTTGAGGCTCATGATACTAATTCTAATTTTAATCGTTTCATTCTTTTTTCATTCTTTAGAAACACTGCCGTGTATAGTTCAGGTCCGGCTCCGGCTACTGTTTCCTTGCAGAATAAACATAATAAAATTTATTACAACACATTAATCTTTTTGGAGGGAAAATTCAATTAAATATCATAAAAACACCGTGAATTATTAACTATTAAACATTATGTAGACAGGTAAAAATAGTAACGATCATTTTACAAAATTATTGAAGACCCATCGGGTTACCTTATGCTAGTTATTTTTTTTTAAATGTGGAGCTTGTCATAATATGTTTGATTTTAATTAATTACTTATTTTATTCGTTAATCTGTGAATTCCCATGTTCCGCTCACACCTCCTCACAACAACTGAAAAAACTAAACAAACGAAAGCTATGGCAAGTATTATGCTGGTATTATGCTACAACGCAAATTGTTACAAGGAATCACTCGATCATTTTCTGGATATTCACTTCCAGGACTGGTTTTTGTATCCCTCTTTTCTAACAACTACTGATTAATGACTAACAATGAGTGCATTTCCGCTTACATGATTGTGCATGTCGTCTGTGAAGAACCAAAAAGGCCCATTTCCAGTTTTAGCTAAAAACAATATCCACTATCTACAAAAATATTCAAATATGTCTCGAGAGCATTTAAATAGAATATTTTGCACTTTTCAAGAACATGGAATTGGACATTTTTGCACCTTTTCAAAAACATGGAATTCGAAAATTTTCCACCTTTTCAAAAACATGGAATTGAACATTTTTGCACCTTTTCAAAAACATGGAATTAGAACATTTTGCAGCTTTTCAGAAACATGGAATTAGAACATTTTGCAGCTTTTCAGAAACATGGAATTAGAACATTTTGCAGCTTTTCAGAAACATGGAATTAGAACATTTTGCACCTTTTCAGAAACATGGAATTAGAACATTTTGCACCTTTTCAGAAACATGGAATTAGAACATTTTGCACCTTTTCAGAAACATGTAAATATGACATGTTACAATTTTCAAAAACTCTTAATTATCATTTTACGCAAGTTTCCCATTTTGTTTGAATGGCATAGCTCATTTTGATTGTAGCTTAAATTGGAAATGGGTCATTTTGGTTCTTCACAGATGATATAACGTTTTTTTGCGAAGCATAATGTATCCACTTTCACTTACGCTTCATTCCACTGCGTATTTGATAGAGGGAATTGAGGGAAACCTCCTATTTTTTTTGTACAAAAAATGTGTTGACTCTACAGTGTTTGATCTCGCAAACAATCTACAGGTAGACAAGACATGTACACAGAGTGTCGGTTTTTGAGTTTCTGGAGGCATTTTTGATCCATGGACCGGACGGTGAGAAATGAGAGAAATGATTTTTTAATTAATGGGATGTCTATTGTATATTTCTTACGTTTCGAGATGTGAGTGTTGATAAAATGAGGAGAGCTTCGCGGGATGTTCCCTGCATCGTCAGTAATTATTACGGCAACATGTTTGATTTCAATTTCGGCGGGAGATTTTTTTTACGTGCGGTCTAACAAACTGTGAATTTCCACATTTTTGAAAAATCTTTTATATCTTACAGATTTATAATTATTTTTTGTAGAATATAGCTGAGTGCAGGACCGCGATAACAAAGTAGTGGTAAAGCATAAATCCTGATATGAATCTTGTTAGATTAATTAAATCCTAGTTAGTATGCATCCTGAGGGTGCAAAAATAGTAAATGTATTGTTACGCATCACAGAAGAATTAATTAAATAAAAGCAAAAGCCAGGCAACAAGGGCGGGTGCGAGTGCAAATGCTATAAACAGTTTTTTTTTCAGAAACGAAATCCAAACTGTGTGACGAAGATGTATTATTATTATCTGTGTACTTATAGTGTGGTTTTTCTATATAGTCGGCAACAGCAGCAGTAGTAGTAATTCACAGGAGGCTTTTTCCCTAATGTTAATTCCACACTCTCAGGGCCGGACGAAGGAATTGCTTTTAGGCAGCTATTTGTATCCATACAAAAAACCACCATTTTGATGTTATTGATGGTTTTCTTTGGTAAAGCAAAATGTTGTGTTTACATGTTTTACAAAAGTGCAAAATGTTCGATTTACTTGATTCAGAAAAGTGCTCAATGTTCTATTTACATGTTTTGAGAAAAGTGGAAAATGTTTTATTTCCATGTTTTTGAAATGTACAAACATTTTTATTTGTATGTTTTTGAAAATTTAAAAATTGTTTTTACATATTTGTTAAAACTGCAAAATGTTCCATTTACACATTTTTGAAAATTCAGGCAGCGGGGGCTGCCTGCACTGGTCGCATTATCCGGCCCTGCACAGTCTCCTCACATTTACCGTCCAAGTCCATAGTTTATTAGCATTAGTAGAAGTAGTGTGGAGCCCGCTCCGAAATTCGGTATTCGACATTCATGATTCCGGATCGGGATTTTAGGGGTGGGAAGAAAAATGATCTCAGTTGGTGGTGGTGGAGGTGGAGGGAAGCCAGTGCCGGTACCGGTACCATTACCGGTGCCTGTGCCGGTGCAGGTGCCGGTGGGCGAGATGGATTGTAGATTGTGGGATGAGATGCTCTGCTGAAAGTTGTGAAAGTCGTGAAAACTGAAAATTGTGAAAGCAGAGTCGTAAGCACGGGACTGAGTACTTACCCACCCACTGGATCTGGATGCACAAGATAGACACAGATGAACAGAGTAGTTACGGAGGCAGTTTGTCTGTCTGTCTGTCTGTCTCACTGTAACTGTAGGTGTATAAATTAGGATTAGACGGGAAGGGTGAGTTTGATTTGATGGGGTTCATTGAAATTCTCCATAATTTCCGGCATTCCCTAACCTGCCTTGGTAAAAGGTATACGAGAAAGAGTCCCGTGTATCTTTATACCTTATAGTATTTGTAATAAAACATATATTCTGCCATAAAAGCCCTGCTGGTTGTCGGTCTCGGCCTCGGCCTTCTGTGCGCGTGTCTGTCTGTGTGTGTGGGTTGTTGGGAGAGCCCAAAACCATCTCATCACATCTCATCTCATCTAATTTTAAAATAGTCGTAATAGCATAGCAGGAGAACACAAGACCAAATCATCCCCCTCCAGGCTCCCTCCGCTCCATCCCACAGCCCTTAACAATAAGTACAGTTTGCTATTCAGATGCATGTCATTGTATAATCATAGGAACTTCGCTATACTTACTGTACTACAGAAAATGGAACTTTATACTAAACTCTTTTGGCTTATAAACTTCAACTAAAAGCCCGCCCCTATAGTCCGCTTTTAAAATGATCCTACCGTACAATTTTTACGCATATCGTCTGTGAAGAACCAAAATGACCGATATCCATGTGTAGCTAAAAACAGTATCCACTATCTAAAAAAATAATGAAACATGTCTTGAAAGCATTTAAATAGAATAATGAGCACTTTTCAAACATACGTAAATACAACATTTTGCGCCTTTTGGAGAACATGGAATTAGAACATTTTGCACCTTTTCAAAAACATGGAATTGGAACATTTTGCACCTTTTCAAAAACATGAAAATAGAACATTTTGCACCTTTTCAAAAACATGGAATTGGAACATTTTGCACCTTTTCAAAAACATGAAAATAGAACATTTTGCACCTTTTCAAAAACATGGAATTAGAACATTTTGCACCTTTCCAAAAACATTGAATTCAAACATTTTGCACATTTTAAAAACATGGAATTAGAACATTTTACACTTTTTAAAAACATGTAAATCGGACATTTTACGCGTTTCTAAAACATGTAAATACATAGAGCATTTTATACCCTTTCAAAAACATGGAATTAGAATTAAATAAAGCTTACAAACAAAAAGAACATTTTGCACCTTTTCGAAAGCATGGAATTAAAAATTTTTGCACCCTTTCAAAAACATGGAAATAGAACATTTTACACTTTTCAAAAACTCATAATTAACACTTGACGCATGTTTATCATTTTGTTTTTATGACATAGCTCATTTTGATTCTTCCTTAAATTGGATATAGGTCATTTTGTTTCTTCACTGACGATATCCATACCGTCCCTGTCCGACTCTGTTAAGTTAAGGTACCCACTCACAAAATCATATGCTATGAAATCAACTTGCAAAACTTCTATACGTAAAATAAATTTTCGGACGTTCTCTAAAAGTATCTATCTGCTGTTGCTGTTGTGTTGGGAGGGGTGAGGGGAAGGGGTGAGTTGCAACGGCAATTCGGATTCATTTCACTCCAATTACCATACAAATATGAGCGGACCGGCGGCCGGTGCTGGTGGCGGGTCTTTGAAATTCTATCAAAGTCGATGTGCTCCTGCTTTCATCACACACAAAAGTGATTTGATTACTGACAAAGAGTCGCATGGCGGCGACTTGGTATCTTCCCTTTGGTCCATGGTTTCCATTGCATTGCTTTGACTGACTTCTTGGCGAAATCTCACTGTGAATGTCCAATGTCGCCGTGGCCGTCCATCCTCCACCACCAACCGCACACACGCCACACTGCTCCGACTTTAGGAGAGGATGACACAAAAGGGAAGTAGAGTCAATTATTTGTACATGGCCGTCGCCGTGGACTTGTAGGGCTCCAATCCTGAAAATAATCGTGGTCAATTAAGGAATGAATAGAATCATTTATACTTTTGTCATGTACATAATACGATATGAAATGGTGTGTCGGTCCGGTGCCGGTGCCGGTCCGTCCATTCAATGGACACATATGGCAGATTGAAATGGAAATAATGAAATCCGAAGCAGCCACCAAAGAATCTGTGTATCCATCCACTCCCGTCAGTCGTGGTAGTTAGGGCCGGACGAAGGAATTGGTTTTAGGCAGCAACTTGTTTCCATACAAAAACCATTTTTTGATTTTATTGATGGTTTTCTTTGATAAAGCAAAATGTTCTATTTAAGTGTTTTAAAAAAGCGCAAAATGTTCTTTTTACGGGATTCAGAAAAGTGCTCAATGTTCTATTTACATGTTTTGAGAAAAGTGGAAAATGTTCTATTTCCATGTTTTTGAACTGTAGAAAAAAATTTATTTTGCATATTTTTGAAAAGTCTCAATATTCTTTTTACATATTTTTGAAAACTGTAAAATGTTCTATTTGCATGTTTTTAAAATGTGCAAAACAATTTATTTGCATGTTTTTGAAATGTGCAAAAAAATGTATTTGCATGTTTGAAATATGTAAAAACATTTATTTGCATGTTTTTGAAATGTGAAAAAAAATGTATTTGCATGTTTTGGAAATGTGCAAAATGTTTTATTTACATGTTATTTGAAAATTCAAGAAGTGGGGGCTGCCTGCGCTGTCCGCATTATCCGGCCCTGGTATAGTAGTGTCCCTATACCTACAGCTACACCGATAACTTCCCACTACACTGCGTCCATTATGATTGCAAAATGTAAACATTTCCACAAAAGCTCCTAAATCCACAGTTCCCTTCTCCAATCCTTTCAACATTTGAACATTTCAAATGGTAATTATGCTGTGTACGCTAAAGAGATGCATCACTTGACTAAATATATTGACGGATATTTGTTGAGTGTGTAAAGGGAGCGATTGAGTCACAAGTAGTGCAATTGTAGGCCCAGCAAAAGGAAAAGAGAAATTATGTCTGTCACTTTGGAGGAAGGAACGTGTAGTTTATTGCATTAAGCTCTTCCCAGTCAGATTCAGATGCATTGAATATGCTTGAGATGTGTGGTTTGTTTGAGCGTCTCTTCCCCAAAACAAAACTCGTCTAGAATCTCTATCTGAACCACACATCACCTTGTCTTCTTGGGCTCAATAGCTCTTTAGCTGTCTTTCGGCCTCAACCATAAATTTAAAACAAGGAATGACATTACGAACCAGGACCGTCCAAATCCACAAAAAGGACGATTCTACACTTAACTGTACAGCTACGCACGTTCTACGTCATCATTCATCATGCCAGGGCCGGACGAAGGAATTACTTTCAGGCAGGAATTTGTTTCCATCCAAAAACTCCCATTTTGATTGTATTGATGGTTTTCTTTGGTAAAGCAAAATGTTGTATTTGCATGTTTTAGAAAAGGGCAAAATATTCCATTTACTTGATTCAGAAAAGTGTTCAATGTTCTATTTACATGTTTTGAGAAAAGTGGAAAATTTTTTATTTCCATGTTTCTGAAATGTGCAAAAAATTTATTTGCATGTTTTTGAAAAGTCAAAATATTCTTTTTAAGTATTTTTGAAAAGTGCAAAATGTTCCATTTACATGTTTTTGAACAGTCAAAATGTTCTATTTACATGTTTTTGAAAGGTGTAAAATGTTCCATTTACATGTTTTTGAACAGTCAAAATGTTCTATTTACATGTTTTTGAAAGGTGTAAAATGTTCCATTTACATGTTTTGAGAAAATTCAAGCAGCGGGGGCTGCCTGCGCTCGCCGCATTATCCGGCCCTGCATAGTGCATCATGCTAGAATACATTGCCGCGTACTGACTGTACTATCTACTGAAGTAGGTAGCACTGAGGGGTGCAGGCGTATAATTGAAATTAAGTTCAAAATACATGCTATTTACAATTTACAGAAAAAATTCGCGAAAAATTGTTTATAAAAAAAGTATTTAAATATGTTCAGAAGGAAGAATAGAAAAATGTCCAGCAAAAATAAATATATGAATTTGTTCTACAATGTGGCTACCACGCATTCTACGCCTTCGTTTTCGTTAAAAAGCCGGCCCGAATAAAATATTGAAAGTTCTCAGTGCAACGATGTTTTCAATTCAATTCAAAAAGCCACATTGAGACTCGAGCATCGGCTGCTCGTACATAATTTCAATTTATTTCAACAGACACAGAATTCAGGACAGTATAGGAATGAATTTGGATTTAAATTCATTAAAGTTGTATTTTTTTCTGTTTGGACGGGATTTGGAATGGGAGAGAATGATGATGAAGAGAAAGCATTGATTTCTATGTATTTGTTTTGCTTCACCTTCCTCAATTATTCCCATTCGCCATTCGCATTCAATTCTTCACTCTGGTTCTGGTTCTGGTCGCCGTCTCATTAATTGCGAATGTTTATTGGCTCTCTCTCTCTCTCACTGTTCTTGTTGTCGGAAATTAAATTATGGGGATATATGTAAAAGCGGAGCCGTATATGGCATATATACCTACCTACCTACCCATGTTTTATCCACCTATATTGCCTATATATAGGCATACATTTACACGCTCAGATGACATCTATTTAATTCAAAGGTACACACACTCACTCATCACCATTCCAGATCCAGACTTGGTCTGTTTACCTTTTAACGTGGCCAAAATGTATAAAGTTGTATTGTGTAGTCTTTCATATTTGATTATATTTAACCAAGAGGAGACAAAGGGACCTGTCGTCTGTCAAGACTCTGCTTGATGTTCACTCTTTCTTACGGATGCATAAATCATACACCATTCCCATTCTCCACAGCCGTACACACACATTGCAAAAATAGCCATTGCCAAAAAACTTTTGCAATTTGCAAAAAATTACAATCATAAATAATTTATACCTCAGCTATTCAACTATTTATCCGCTCCATGTTTATACTTTCATAGTGACTGACTATAAGCTCAAGTTATGGGTCATCGTCATCGTCATCGTCGTCTGTCCTATTATATTTACGCTTAGTTGAATTTATTTGTTTATTGTATTATTATTTATTTTGATTTTTTTTCCTACTCTCAAACTATCCACTAGGTACAAACAGTATATCGTGTGTGAAGAACCAAAATGACCCATATCCATTTTTAGCTAAAAGCAATATCAACTATCTATGAAAATATTGAAACATGTCTTGATAGCATATAAATAGAATTTTGCACCTTTTCAAAAACATGGAATTAGAACATTTTGCACATTTTCAAAAACATGGAATTAGAACATTTTGCACTTTTCAAAAACATGCAAATAGAACATTTTGCACCTTTTCAAAAACTCTTAATTAACATTTTACGCATGTTTCTAATTTTGTTTTTATGACATAGTTCATTTTGATTGTAGGTTAAATTGGATATGGGTCATTTTGGTTCTTCACAGACGATATCATACGCCTATCTATTTAGAGATCGTCCATAAATGATGTAATCGGTATGTTCATGGGATTGATAACATCCAATGTTAGAGATGTTTGCAAATACGTATTATTAATACACATGGCATGGAGGTGAGGGGCACTCAAAATAGTTCTAAATTTTGGTGATATCATCTATGATTATGAACCATCTCTAACTAGCACACACTAATTATTTTGGTAAATACAGACATATACTTACTCTTACAGGTAATAATTTGAGCTGAGCGAGATCAAATTTGAAAAGTCATTTAATGTCCCGTGAATAGAATGGACGATTAAAATTACACATAAATATATATTGCAAATTGCAATTGTATTGAATAAAAAAAATGTGGAGAAATTTATAATAGGAAAGTCATTTGGGTAAATAGTAAATTGTAAATATGCACAAGCCATCAAGGAGTAAACAAACAAACGTCAAGTGAACAAGACACAGGAGATACTCTGATTGTTGGTTTTTGATTCTCATTCCATTTTGTGGCCCTAAATGGAGATTTAGTTGAGCGCATATAGTAGGAGAGATCCTAACAAAAAAAAACAGGATTTTTTTGGTATATAGCTTTTGTATAGAGTATAGGTATACCTGTACCATGTGGTTATAAGATATTATACCTTATTTGTAATTATTATGCAGGGAGCAGAGTCGTCCACTCTCTACACACACGTTTCTTTCCACAGTCCACAGTCCACACAGTGTGCCAAGGGGACTGCTGACTGCTGAATTGGAATTGTGTGGAATATATAGAAATGACGTAGTAGGTACGTACAACGTGTGTCTCTCTGATTTCAATCTGATTGTGAGATCGTGAGGAAACTAAACTGGTACACAGAGAGGCGACCATCAGCAAGAGCAATCAAGTGTGCAGTGGAACGTTAGTTTGTGTGGTATACAGATTCGAAAAAAGAATCTGAGATTCCATTTTTTTACACTCGCAACTAGCAACTGGCAACTGGTATTTGACATATTGACATTTGGACTGGGAATATCAGTAGCAATAAGTATAGCCAATTGTGTGCAGTGCGTAAGGATATCGTGTGTGAAGAACCAAAATGACCCATATTCAATTTAAGATAGAATCAAAATGAGCTATGTCATAACAGCAAAGTGAGAAACATGCGTCAAATGTTATTTAGGAGTTTTTGAAAAGTGCAAAATTTTCTATTTACATGTTTTTTAGCAGTGTAAAATGTCATATTTACATGTTTTTGAAAAGGTGCAAAATTTTCTAATTCCATGTTTTCGACAATGTGCAAAATGTTCTAATTCTATGTTTTTGAAAAGGTGCAAAATGTACAAGTTACATGTTTTTGAAAAGGCGAAAAAAGTTCTAATTCCATGGTTTCAAAAAGGAGCAAAATGTTCTAATTCCATGTTTTTGAAAAAGTGCAAAATGTTCTAATTCCATGTTTTTGAAAAAGTGCAAAATGTTCTAATTCCATGGTTTTGAAAAGGAGCAAAATGTACAAGTTACATGTTTTTTAAAAGTGCAAAATGTTCTAATTCCATGTTTTCAAAAAGGAGCAAAATGTTCTAATTCCATGTTTTTGAAAAAGTACAAAATGTTCTAATTCCATGGTTTTGAAAAGGAGCAAAATGTACAAGTTACATGTTTTTTAAAAGTGCAAAATGTTCTAATTCCATGTTTTCAAAAAGGTGCAAAATGTTCTAATTCCATGTTTTTGAAAAAGTGCAAAATGTTCTAATTCCATGGTTTTGAAAAGGAGCAAAATGTACAAGTTACATGTTTTTTAAAAGTGCAAAATGTTCTAATTCCATGTTTTCAAAAAGGAGCAAAATGTTCTAATTCCATGTTTTTGAAAAGGTGCAAAATGTTCTAATTCCATGTTTTTGAAAAAGTACAAAATGTTCTAATTCCATGGTTTTGAAAAGGTGCAAAATGTACTAATTCCATGTTTTTGAAAAAGTACAAAATGTTCTAATTCCATGTTTTGGAAAGGTGCAAAATGTACTAATTCCATGCTTTCAAAAATGTGCAAAATGTTCTATTTAATTGCTCTCAAGACATATTTGAATATTTTGGTAGATAGTTGATATTGTTAAGTACGGTTCTGGTTTACTTATGGGTGTAATGGTAAATGAGTATGGGTCTACTGTTAAGTAGAACCGTAGCTTAATCGTTGTTGGTTATTACTCGCTTTGGCTATGAGAGGTTTTATTCGTACTTACCTATTTATAGTAAAAGGTCAGTCAGGAGAGAATAGCATGAATGATACAATTGCTATCTATTCTCGTGGTAGATCCCAGACTGTACTGCCGATAATTAACACAGTGCTAGTCTAGGTATTTATATCAAATGTGACGTCATTATACTTGACGTGTCTTTCTATATAACAGGATGTCAATTTCATATTGCTGTTAATTCTACAATAGTATTTTGCTGATGTGCTATTCAGCACATTAGAATGTAATGTGCAACATTGACATTCTAACAATATTGTTTTTAGCTAAAAATGGAAATGGGCCATTTTGGTTCTTCACAGATGATATAGTCGTACAGTAGGAATATATAGGAATTTAAACATAGGGGACTTGCATAGGAGGATAAGTGTGTAAGCTAATTACGCGAGATGCATACTAAAAGGAGCGCCACTTGGTCCTGTCACACTCCTCGCTGTCGAATGACATAATTGCCGACCTTTGTCTCCAATAAATAATCTTTCCCATCTAATGAGAAGGGTGCAACGTTGGCTCTGTATTACTATGTAGCCATTTCATTTCTGAGGCTAGAATAATTATCAACTTAAAATACTAATATAAGAATAGGCACTTTAGGATTCCGATTATATAGATATAGAAATCCGCACCCCATCCCAATTGTGTGGAGTAAATAGGACCTTTTTGCAATTTCCGTAAATTCCAGCAGCAGTGTCTTTGGGTTGTTCATAAATGATGTCATTAAAACATTAATGTTCATTTTTAGGTCCCTAATAAACAAAATTAAGATCGTAGAAACATTCCAAAAAATTATTTTACATTTCTAGGAAATATCCAAATAGAACATTTTGCACATTTGAAAAAACACGTAAATGGAGCATTTTGTACATTTTGAAAGCATGCAAATAGAACTGTTAGACATTTTGAAACCATGTAGATAAAACATTTTTGCACTTCTCAAAAACATGTAAATAAAACATTTTGCCCTTTTCAAAAAGATGCAAATAAGCATTTTGCCCTTTTCAAAAAGATGCAAATAAGCATTTTGCCCTTTTCAAAAAGATGCAAATAAAACATTTTGCACTTTTCAAAAAATGTCATCAGCTTAAACATTCCTTAAATGCCTATCTTTAACATATGGGATGTCATCAAAAATCACCCTATGACCCCATTGTCATCAGCTTAACTATTGTATAAATGGCTATCTTTAAAATGGGATCAATTCCCAGCTAGATCTACTCACCCTACGGATGACATCATTTATGGACGACCCCTTCCACAGCCTATGGATACAAATGCTGCTTATAATGGTGCTATTCGAATTCCCAAAAGTCGAGTCGAGTGTTTAGTCAGCGCATTCGAATTCGAATTCGAATTGAAATTCTGAGCGAGCAGAGTATTTTATTATTTATTATTATTTATAAGCATCATGATATGGCATATATCTCGCAGAGGATATACCTATATAGATTTTGAAGGAGGCTATACTGAGTAATATGCACATAGTTCAATTGGATCGTTGGTTGGATGGAGATGCAGCGTGAAGATGCTGAGCTTGAGCTTTGTAATAATTAAACTGCGAGTTGATTGAAAAATAAATTTATTTTGCTGATGGGGCACCGGCAATTTGGAGGAGCTCATCTTTTCCTATTTTTTGTTTGTTTGTGCATCTTTTCTTTGGGGCGATCGGGATGATTATTGTGATGTGCGTGTACATGTCTTGAGGATTAAAACAGTTTTGAATATTTTAAATTCGAATGGAGATATGAGTACGACGCTTAGTGTTTGTACATAATATTTAGCTGGTTGTGTCTCTGGGCTTCAAGTTGCATTGCATACCTAGAAATCTATTCAAATTATTTTTCTTTTCAAAAATATAATTAGGTGGGTGCTCTTCTCGGAATAGAAATAGAAATACAGATAAATAGAGATCTGTCTTTAGTTTGTCTCCCTTCTCTCCCCCATGCCATGGATTTGTACTTTGCAGTGTTGGTTTGACACCGGCAATGGTAGTAGTAGTATTTTTTTGAGTGAAGAATTAAAATGGCCCATCTCCAATAATCTAAGGGAGAATTAAAACGAGCTATGTTAGCCAAACGGGATTAAATAGATGCGTAAAATGCTAATTGTTAGTTTTTGACAAGTTCAAAATATTCTATTTACATGTTTTTAAAAAGTTCAAAATGCTCCATTTACGAGTTCTTGAAATTTTTTAAATGTTCAATTTTACTAATTTTTTAAAAGTTTAAAATATTCTTTCCCACGTTTTTGAAATACAAACAATACATTGTTTTAAATTTGTGCAAAATGTCCTGTTCACATATTTTTTCGAAGTGCAAAATGTTCTATGTAAATGATTTCTGAAAATTGCAAAATGTTTTATATACGTATGTTTTTGAAATGTACGAAATATTTATTTTACAAGTTTTCAAAAAAAGCAAATACGCTATAATTACATGTTTTTTAAATGTGCAAATTGCTTTATTTACATGTTTTTGAAAAGTGCAAAATGTTCCATTTAAAAGCTTTCAGAATCACGATATTTAAATTTGGTTTTGTAGACAGTGCATTTCGTAGTGGAAAAGGCTCATTTTGATTCTTCACTCACAGGATATGTATTAATAGCATTCGTAATGGTTTGTTGATGTTGATATTTCTGGATTTGAAATATTAAATGGAGTCAGAATCACTCAGTGGGCTGGAGTCAGGAAGTACAACAGATGAGATGGCTTTGATTTCTACTGAAAGGAGCAGGGGAAAAGGGGGGAAAATGTTTCCAGTCAGCTTATTAGAAATATATTTTTTGATAAGGACTCATTCAAGGAAGAGCGTACAAAACGGGGAGGATGAATAAGCCATACAGAACCATAGGACCAAAGCAGAAAAAACAGAACATAGGAGATACAAACTCCAGCACAAAAGTATCTACGAGTCCCTCAGTCGGCCGGCAGTCCTATCGCTATCTATATTTGCTAACATTAAGATTACTCTAAAAAAGTTCAGTTTACCTTTCCCTTCCTTCGTCTATTTCTATTTACCATTCACGTCCCAGAAAAATGAGAGAAGTCTAAATGAAAATAATGCTATATGCACTACTTCATATATATCATTAGAGAAGAATCAAAATGGCTCACATGTTCAATTTAAAATAAGATTGAGTTAAAATAAGACACATCACACAAACTACTTTGGGAGCGTGAATAAATTACGTGGTATAAAAATATAAAACTTTGAACCCCTCCCTCTCCCCTATTTCGTTTTGGTAAGTACACCCATGTAAAAGGATAGGCAGATTGAACCCATACCCGCCCTTCCCCAAGACATGCCACGTAATTTGTGCACGCTTCCTGAGATGGATGAGTAAAATGTGGATTACGAGTTTTTGACGTGTGCAAAATGTTCCATTTGGTTGTTTTTGAAATGCGCAAATTATGTATTCTGTTTGCATGTTTATGAAAAGTATAAAATGTTGTGGTGGCATGTTTTTTTTAAAGTGCAAAATGGTCCATGTATGTACATGTTTTTTGTAAGTATAAAATGCTTCAATTACATGTTTTTAAAAAGTGCAAAATGTTCCATTTAGTTGTTTTTAAAATGCTAAAATTATGCATTCTGTTTAAATGATTTTGAAAAGTGCAAAATGACCCATTTACATGTTTTTGAAAAGTGCAAAATGTTCTATTTCCATGTTTTTAAAAAGTGCAAAATGTTCCATTTAGTTGTTTTTAAATTGCTAAAATTATGTATTCTGTTTAAATGATTTTGAAAAGTGCAAAATGACCCATTTACATGTTTTTGAAAAGTGCAAAATGTTCTATTTCCATGATTTTGAAAAGTGCAAAATGGCCCATTTAGATTTTTTTTAAAAGTGCAAAATGTTCTATTTCCATGTTTTTAAAAATTTCAAAATATTTATGTTTTTGAAAAGCGCAAAATGTTTCATCTACATATTTTGAAAGAGTGCAAAATTTTTCATCTACATATTTTGAAAGAGTGCAAAATGTTCTACATGCATGCTTTTAAGGATCTCCATGTTTTAATACAATTTGTAGACAGTGCATTTCGTTTTGACACGAAAAAATAGGGGTGGGTCATTTTGACTCTTCACTCACAGGATATGTACAGCACAGTACAATGAACGCAGAAGGGAGTGGGAGTAATAGAGTAATAGGGCTCCTAATAATAATAATAATAAAAATAATAATAATTGCCTCCTTCTCCTCGACGAGCTCCAGGACGAACGTGGACGTGGACTGACGAAAGGATGATGAACGCAATCATGACGGATAAAAAGTGAAGAGTGCATGCCTCCATTTTTTACAAACAGTAAACACAATGTGCACCGCGTAGACTGTAGACTGTAGACGATCGCATAGCTTGTCCCATGCATGCACTACATGCACGAATGCAAATGCACTTTTAATTTTTTTACACTACTTGTTACTATAATACGTGAGGCAGCCCTCTACATTCTACAAGAGATAAACAGACTCCCCCACTATATGCACACAGTATAGGTATAGGTACAGAGCCTAGTTATGTATTTCTATGAGGACGAGTTTATTTATTATGAGCTGCTATTAGACGTGACTCAAGTTCCATTCAGATTCAGGCTTTGAAGGTTCGAAAATTCAGCTTATAGAATATTGTGGATATGAAGTGTAGGTACCGGTACCTGCAGTGGCGGATCTAGAAATATTTTCTGAAGTGGGCAATATTTATCGTGAGTGAAGGATCCGAATGGTCCAAATCTAATTTTAAGCTTCAATTAAAATGAGCTATGTCGAAAAAAAAATTAAATGAGATATATGCATTCAATGTTAATTTACGAGTTTTGAAATAGTGCAAATTGTTTTATTTGAATGATTTCAAAAGTTTCAAAATGTTCTATTTGTATGTTTTTGAAAAGTGCAAAATATTCTATTTATCCTTTTTTGAAACGAGCAAAATATTTTATTTACAATTTTTTTTAAACGAGCAAAATATTCTACTTGCATGTTTTTGAAAAGTAAAAAATGTTATATTTCCACATTTTTTGTAAATTGCAAAATACTTTATTTGCATGTTTTTGAAAATTTCAAAATATTCCATTTACATGCTTTTGCAATGTGCAAAATGTTCCATTTACATGCTTTTGAAAAGTGCAAAATATTCCAATTACATGCTTTTAAAAATTGCAAAATATCCCAATTACATGCTTTTAAAAATTGCAAAATATTCTATTTACCATATTTTTTAAACGAGCAAAATATTCTATTTGCATGTATTTTGAAAAGTATAAAATGTTCTATTTGTATGCTTTCTAGATCATGATATTTTAACATATTTGTAGATAGCGAATTTTGCGCCCAGCAAAACAAAACGGAAATGGTTCGTTTTGCTTTTTCACTCAAGGTATAAGTCGGTCTCGGCCATCTCTAAATGTCGCTATTTGTTAATATGAGACTGAATGAGTGAGAGTAAGTGAGTATAATAATACATTGTAAAGTTTGGTGGGAGGACCAACTCGCACTAATTTAGATTGGCCAAATTGAATACTAATGAATTTTTGGCGCGGTCGTATGACACTTTTTATTCACGCCATGTCTCGTATTGAGAAGAAATATTTTTTAAAAGCCTACGTTAAAAAAGTCATTTTGGAGTGAAGCAACTGCCCTCTTGCCCACCCCCAGGATACGCGCCTGGTCCTGGTCCTACCTTAGTTATTAGCTAAAGAAAAAATTATTTATTATTTGGTCCCTGTATGATGCATCCTACACTTCTATTACTATACAGCCGTATAGAACTTATTACAGGTACAGGGATATAGGAATATAGCTTGAGTAAAATCCTTTAAAAATCTTTTTGAAAACAAAAATGTAATCTATACATTTTTATATTAGCTATAAGGAAAGCATAAAGATTGTGCGAGTGGTTGGGAAATGAAAGGGAAAAACGGGGATCCCCTCGCAGAGTTAATGTTGAATGTCTTGAAAGGAGGTATGGCTCCTTCGCATGGAGTAGATAATATAAAATCAAATAAGTGAGTGAGTGAATGGCGTGCATCGGCTTTGAATTTTGAGTACATCTATAAAATGCATACAATTTGCTTCAGTGCATGTCCGTAGACTGTCGACTGTAGACTGTAGACAAGGGAACTCGAACCAGAATTTGAGAGGAGCCAAAAAACCAAACATGACATTGTGCTAAAGGGCCAAAAGACTCAAGTTTAAACCAAAACCAAAACGCTCGTGCATAGGCCTCAATTCTCACTCCTCACTACACAGTCAGGCCAATGCTTCAAGAAGCTGTATGTACATCCTCACAATGAACACAACAAAGGCTTTTCCCTCAGTCAGACTTGAGTGCGTATCATCGAGGCGTCTCATTCTTTACTATTTTCTAACATGGTACATACTAATCTCCTCCTTACATAATAATATGCAGATAGAGCGTCTCCACACTCATCTGCTGGAGCTGGAGCTGGTCTCTCTAATAGTCTCCTAATACTATGCACTTTGCTAGGAATTTGAATTTAAGTTGAGGCTTTATTCTCCCAACATATTTCTGTACAACCGGTACAAAAGGCTAGGCTCTCTGTCTTTCCCAGGGCCGGACGAAGGAATTGCTTTTAGGTAGCAATTTTTTTCCATACAAAAACCACCATTTTGATCGGATTTTATTGATTGTTTTCTTTGGTAAAGCAAAATGTTGTATTTACAGGTTTTAGAAAAGTGCAAAATGTTCGATTTACTTGATTTGCAAAAGTGCTCAATATTCTATTTACATGTTTTGAGAAAAGTGCAAAATGTTTTATTTCCATGTTTTCGAAATGTACAAAAAATGCTATTTGAATGTTTTTGAAAAGTCTCAATATTCTTTTTACATATTTTTGAAAACTGCAAAATGTTCAATTAACATGTTTTTTGAAAATTCAGTCAGCGGGGGCTGCCTGCGCTGGCCGCATTGTCCGGCCCTGTCCGTACATATATCCATATGCACTTCCCAAGGTTCTAATCCAGGGTTCGAGTTGTGTGTATTCTGCTTACCGTTCCCGTTCCTATCCGCCTTATGCATAGTGTTCTTGGGCTCTACTGTACTGTGTCTCTGAGGAGGTACTTAAGTCATGTTGTTGCTGCCTGGCTTAGTTGTCAGCATATGCGGATGGTTCATAAATGATGTCGCCCAAATTGTTCCTCTTTTGGGACCCAGCTACCCCAATTCATCACTGTAATGTTCCGTAAACGGCTATCTTGAACATGGCTTCCCATCCAGGTCTAACTAGACCCACTGTCTCCACCCATGACATCATTTATGGACGATCTCTATGGCATGGAAATGGTAGAGAGTAGACTTTGAGAATGAGTAGAATTGTAGAATGTGGGGCTGAGCTGTAGGATATAGTACGGAGGAAGGGAAACATACTTAGTGCATATAAAGTATAAAGAACCGTAATACCGTAATAGTTTGGTTTAAGAGTTTTTGACTACAAGTCAGATGGGGAAGGGTATTTTTTTTGTGGGTCCTCGGAGTGGTGAAACCCTCTTTTATATCCCCAATCCCTGCCTTCCCTTTCCCCGTGTCGTTCTCGTTCCCAGTCCCAGCTCAAAGCCATCGCAATCCCATGGCAAAAACCATATACTCACTACTCTCCCCACACCATATGCATAGCCTCTACTCTATAGCCCATTTAACCATGGCCAAGGCAACGGCACGGCATCCCTCCCATGCCCCACCAGAACCACACTACACTCTAAGACTTTTACCAGAACAGACGGCTTCGACTTCGAATGGCGGATAGAGCATCTGTAGGAGGATTGACGGGATATTCAGAGCAGTGCACAACACACTGGTAAAAGTGCTGGACTCTGAGTCAGTTTCGTTCCATACTAATAATCATAATACGAGCTCTCCAGCATAATGTGAACTTGTCAAGTTTCATGACTACTTTTAGATTTTTGCATTTCGCTTAGAATTTGCTCCTCACTGTCCACTGTCGACGAGACACTTTCTGGGCCTCTGTGGACGTCAAAGATGAGGAGCAGGAGATCAAGAATACGAATGCACACACACACACAGGGCCGGATAACGCGGCCAGCGCATAGGCAGCCCCACTGCTTGAATTTTCTCAAAACGTGTAAATGGAACATTTTGCAGTTTTCAAAATGATGTAAAAATAATATTGAGACTTTTCAAAAACATGCAAATTAAATTTATTGTACATTTCAAAAACATGGAAATAATACATTTTCCACTTTTCTCAAAACATGTAAATTGAACATTTTGCGCTTTTCTAAAACATGTAAATACAACATTTTGCTTTAGCAAAGAAAACCATCAATAAAATCCGATCAAAATGGTGGTTTTCGTTTTCGTACGGAAACAAATTGCTGCCTAATAAAACAAATTCCTTCGTCCGGCCCTGTTCACACACACCTCCCGCACCTCCTTCAAGACGCAAGATGCAAGATCCTGCGAGAGAGTGAGATGGAGAAATGAAGAAAATACAAAATGCACAGGACTCTCGGAGACCAACTCACTCGCAGATAAATGCTGACTGTGAAGAGACATAGACGAGGAGCTGAGGATGAGATGAGATCTGTGCTCAGTCATTCAGTGCTCACAGAGACGAGAGACGACGAAACTTCCACATCTTCACAGTGCAGTCATGAGACTTGCTCCGTTCTGAGCGCAACGTGCTTCCTCCCACAACAACAAAATTTCTCCCTCCGCGTATAACTAACTACCTCCGCTCTCCACCACAGCCACTCAGTCTCCATCCAACCATCACCCAGACAAGAGCCATGCTTAGCCTCACGAGCCCCTCGCTCATCTCCACCTGGTTCTCGTTTGAAGCCCGGGTTTCTTCCAATATTACAACACCGCGGTCCCGTCTTCAGTGTCAGTTTTAGTGCCCGGTTCAGACTTAGTCTTGACATGGACCGATTTTGAGTGGCAGTGTTTTTTTGGACGGAAGATTCAGTCAGATTTAAAGTGCGTACAGAGGAGTGTAGAGATAATCGACGGAGATCGAGGGTCGAGAGGGAGTAGTTCAGAGTGCACAATATGACTCACAACCACCGCGACCGCTCCTCCGATTAACCGAAATTCGTATTTTATTCGCATCCCATGGAGAGCCGTCACTCCAGCTGCAGTACCCACACCCAACTCCAAACCAAGATATCGTCTAAAAAAATATAAAAGTAGGGACCTAACCTACCCCATTCCGTCGCCGTTGCCGTCGCCGTTGCCGTCGCCAGTTGCATTTTATATTTTTGTTCCGAACACAAGACAAAAAATATCCAAGGCAAAAGTGTTGTTGGTTGTGGGAAAAAAAATATATCAAAAAGTGAAGGGAAACTCTATATATACTAAATAAAAAAAATGAATATTTTCTATACTTTGGCGTTGGCCTTGCACAGTCAATTGTTGTAGTTGTAGGAAAGTCTGACACATACATAATACAGACTTTATTCTCCTACTGTACACAGTGTTTTCCAATTTTTTCAACAACTCGCTCCCGACTCCGACTCTTGACTCTGTTTGAGTATCTTAGAGTCGAATTCGAACTCGAATTGGAATACAAGTACAGAAATACACAGGGAATGCTACCGACATCAGACAGGGGAAGAAAAACAGAGGAGTGAAAACCGAAAACCGAAATAAGAGACCGTGAACTTGGGTGTACATATATATAGGAGAAGTGGGGTTGCTGTATTGCTTTGGGATTCTTTCTGAATTCGGATTCTCCAGTAAAACTTTCACCCTCTTCGTAACTTCCACCTCCACCCGCACCCTATATACCTATACCTATACGTCACTTTGGATCGTGGTATATGAGCCTATAGGCTCCAGGGGAATACAGTATAGAGACTATATCCGAACTCATTTCATTTCCTATCTCTCGGTTTTGGCCTTGGCTTTGACATATTCCCCATATAGTGCCAAGTTCAGCCAGGGCGAAAATACCTTTGTTTCTCCAGAACTCCAGACTGCATATAGATATACAATACAACAAATTGCTTCCAGTCCATTTTACATACGAATACATGACCACGTCCAACATCCGACATCCCCCTGCGTAATATGTATAGCTCCTGCCATTGTCTTTGGATTTTGGAGGATTTGGAACCGTTGTCGTTGTCTGGATTGTGTGAGAGCGCATTCTTCATTCTCCTACAATAATAATTCAGAAAAAAAGAATATCAAAACCTTCAACCTTAGAGGCCGCCATGCGAATGCGAGGCTCATCGCTGGTCACTGACTGACTGACTGACAGGCAATAATACAAAATTATTGTGGAGCACACAAAAATAATAATTACTGACTGGTTCTGAATTTCTGAAGCTTTCGTTCACCTCGTCATACGTAATATACGTGTCCGTCTCTAATCCTCAACTCAACTGTCAACAGCGTAGCATTATTTTGCATTAAATCCAAATCCAACAATCCAAGTGATTACACACTACACAGTAATTTCACTCAATCACTCGTCTGAGTCTGACTCTTCAAAATATTATTTGTGAATTTTCAAAAATACCCGCCCACAAAATAAAAATTAATTAATTTTAATAGCTAATGAATAATGGATTATGCTAAAAGTGTTGGACTTAATTACTGTGACCAAGTTTCTTCTGCAAAACTGTAAGAAATCAACAACGTGTTTTTGTAGACAAACTAAAACTAAAAAAAATTAGCCAAGTGATCAAGGATCAAGTGACAGACGGGAGACGAACGAGAGGGTAGTGAATGAGACAAATGTGGAAGGTGTGAGGGAGGCGGGAAAGAAAAATGTGTTTGTAAATGAGAAGCTTCCCACATTTCCTGTGTTCACAAAAAATTACACAAGTTATTTATAATAATCAAGTAGACGTTCAGTGTATGGGATTTAAAAATACGTAATAATACAAAGTGCTACAAACAAACTCCTGCCAAACCCGGTCCCGGTCCCGGTCCGGGTAACAGTAACTTGCGGTAAGTGACAGACAGAGAGCTATAGATTTTGTTTAATTATGTAATTTAGTTTAAATTCTATGGGCAAATTTATGACTCTATACTCTGGACAGGTTTCCCTTCCCTTCCACGCGTTTTGTTTAAAATCTTTCACACATGACATTTTTCATTAACATATTATACACTGTACAGTTGACTTCTAAATATTTTCCCAAGTTGAAGTTCAGTACATTTAGGCCAAGCGCAAACCAGCAACTAGACAGAAGAAGCAGTCTATTCTATATCGTATATACTACGGATTTTTGTCGTTGACAGTTAAGTTTTATTATGCCCAGGCAAACATTACATAGACGTGGAGTCAATAATAAAAGCGAGAGAGAGAACATACAACAGTCGGAGAGGAGAGTTGACAGTGGGGAAAAAAAGTGTAGTAATTGGATTCTGAATAAACTAATTAATCATTCAAGACACTAAAGGCTCCTGCTGAATATATCAAGTTGTCAGTCAACCACGCTACGAACGACTGACTGTATAGAGATTGACTCCTTTGCTTTTTTAATTGTACCAAGCCAACAGCCAATCAGGGCCGGACGAAGGAATTGGTTTTAGGCAGGAATTTGTTTCCATACAAAAACCACTATTTTGATTTTATCGATGGTTTTCTTTGGTAAAGCAAAATGTTGTATTTACATGTTTTTAGAAAAGTGCAAAATGTTCTTTTTACTTGATTCAGAAAAGTGCTCAATGTTCTATTTACATGCTTTGAGAAAAGTGGAAAATGTTTTATTTCAATGTTTTTGAAATGTGCAAAACTTTTTATTTGTATGTTTTTGAAAAGTGTAAAAATTCTTTTTACATATTTTTTAAAACTACAAAATGTTCCATTTACATGCTTTTTGAAAATTCAAGCAGCGGATGCTGCCTGGGCTGGCCGCATTATCCGGCCCTGAATCCAAGAAATTAATGTTGTTTTGCAGTCTGTCTACTGCCTACTGTAAATAAATGTGTGGAGGCACTTACCTACCTTCCTCGTCCTCCTCTAAAAATCCAGTCGGCCCAGTCACCAGTCACCAGTGTAAATTGTGAGTTTGAAGATACTGATAGAACAGTTAGTTGTTCCCAGTTGCCAGGAGCAGGAATTGAAAGTCACGTTTTTCATTTTCATCTTTGATGCATTTTTTTTACCGCAATGAAAAATTGTGTGCTTTACTTTATCATTTGCTTGACGATGTTGATTACGGGACCGTGGATGCAGTATTATGCACCGAACGAACCCACGAATCATGACGATGCGAGCAGTATATATAGGTAGATAGGATATAGGTTCAAGATATAGGTATATTTTGTTGTTGGATTTTTGGATTTGATTCGAGAGGGTGTGAATCGTGAATGTGAATAAATGAAAATAAAGGATGACGAGATCGAGGACCCCTTCCCACCATCAACATCAACCATCGCATCGGTCGGTTCCCATATCGCATCGCCATCATTCCAATTCTTCGAGAGTCGAATACGAGTTGGAAAAATGTCTGACTGACTAGTGACTAGTGTAGTGTGCGTTGAGGTGGAGAGAGTAGGGCCCTTAAATCCCTTCCCTTGACTGACAACAGGGCAATATCCATTTTAATAATGCTACTATTACTATTATTATTACTATTATTACTATCAATATCCGCCAAGTCAACAGGGCCGGATAATGCGGCCAGCGCAGGCAGCCCTCGCTGCTTGAATTTTCAAAAAACATGTACATGGAACATTTTGCACTTTTCAAAAATACTTAAAAAGAATATTGAGACTTTTCAAAAACATGCAAAATAAAAGCTTTTGTACATTTCAAAAACATGGAAATAAAACATTTTCCACTTTTCTCAAAACATGTAAATAGAACATTTTGCACTTTTCTGAATCAAGTAAAAAGAACATTTTGCACTTTTCTAAAACATGTAAATACAACATTTTGCTTTACCAAAGAAAACCATCAATAAAATCAAAATGGTGGTTTTTGCATGGAAACAAATTGCTGCCTAAAAGCAATTCCCTCGTCCGGCCCTGCAAGTCCACCAGTTCTAACACTGAACAATTCAAACTCACTAGTCAGCATTTTTGTTATTTTATTTGTAATTCGTACTTGAAATATTCAAAAGTGAGCCATTGCATTGGTAGTGTTGTTGTCTGGTTCTGGTTCTGGTGATAAAATGAAAATTTGAAAATTATTCCACCATAATAATATACCGATGCATCTCCCTTTTCTTCTGGCTCTGGCTTCTCGTCGTACTCGTATAAAGTTCGTATACTTGGTTGGTGTTTTATTTATTCAGGAAATACATAATAGTAATAATAATAGTAATGTACGTGGTCTGGTCTGACTAGTAGTACTGTAGTAGTGAGTTAAGTTAAGTAAAGTACACAATAGGCGAAGGCTTGACAAATTTAAGATAAACACACTAAAAAAAGATCCCATCTCAACGAGATAAAGAACCAACATTAATTCTGTCACTAAATTGTTCACTAGTCTCAAATTTACAGTTGGGCTTGTTTGAGAAATAAGGAGAAGGAGGCGAGAAAGAAGCTCCGTATCTTCTTCTGTATACATATCACAATAGAATATAAATGAAAAGAAAATAAAGATTTCGGGGCAAGTTATTTACGCTGAGCGCTTGTAATGGTAATTTATCACTTTGTAGGATGAGGATGATGACGACGACGAAGACGACGACTGACGACATTATTTTTTTTAAGAGAGAGAGAGAGAGAAAGAGACGTTACAAATACAAAATAAATAAGCATCTAAAAGATCTTTAAAAGACGTGCTGTATCACATGTAGTATATAGCTTCGCATCGCATCTCGTATTCTCGTTTATTCGTACTGCATCTTCTTTGTAATTCGGAAGTTTTGAGTTTTTTTTTCTTAGTGGTTCAATTCAACACTAAACATTCCGTCTCTGTGCTGGTACTGTTATACTATTTGACGCTGGATCATTTTATTAGGGATCGTCCATAAATGATGTCATGGATGACATGACATTTTATGATACCCCCCCCCCTAACAATATAGAATGACAACTTGTTTTTACATTTATTTAAATGAAGAGGTTTGTAAGACCCACCCACCTGTGTGATGACATCTTTTATGGACGATTCCCAGTAGTATTATAACCCAAGAGTTAAATTCTGATTTTATTCTATGGATATGGATGGGTTTTAATAATAAATTGTAGGGAAAAATTGGAAATTAGCATTACCCGCGTAGCAATAATCATAATCACGTGGTGGAAATTTTTAGAGGGAGGCAGGGCCGGATAATGCGGCCAGCACACGCAGCCCCTGCTGCTTGAATTTTCAAAAAACATGTATATAGAACATTTTGCAGTTTTTAAAAATATGTAAAATAAATAAATTTTGACTTTTCAAATACATGCGAAATAAAATTTTTTGTACATTACAAAAACATGGAAATAAAACATTTACCACTTTTCACAAAACATGTAAAAAGAACATTTTACACTTTTCTAAAACATGTAAATACAACATTTTGCTTTTCCAAAGAAAACCATCAATAAAATCAAAATAGAGGTTTTTGTATGGAAACAAATTACTGCCTGAAAGCAATTCCTTCGTCCGGCCCTGGAGAGAGGTTTGACACGATTTTTAGGCAGGAAGCGTACACGAAATAAATCCAAATCCATGACATTACATAATAATACAGAGTGAAAAGTTGAAGTTGGATGGAAAGATCGTAAATATCTTTGATTGTATTCTTCTCTTATAAATGACTCTGTCCAATGCGATGACTTCTTGAGATTCAGATACTACTAACTACTGTGTGTGTGTGGAGCATAGTGTCTCATCGTCAGCTGTACTCCTGTACTTTGTACACTGTCTTATTGTCTTTCTGTCTCGTCTTTTGGATTGTAACTTGCTTTGAAAAAATGCAACTCCAACTTGAGCTTTTACTTTATCATATAAATAACATTACACTGCGCTACATGTGTATTTATTATTTATATGTGTAATAAATACCCAAGTGAGAGTAGGGTAGTAATTCTACAATTCTAATAACTGACTTTGCTTGAGGCTTTATGGATGCGGTCCTCATTGACTTGCTTCATCATTCATTGGAAAAATGAGTGTACTTAGTTGCACATACATTATTATGTTCAGCTTTTTGATACCATATGTGTGCATATCGCATGTAGTTTGTACATCACAATCTCTGTTCCTTCTGTTTCTCTGTGCATTGATTCCGCTCCGTTCTCTCCTTCAAATGTTAGCAGTATGGCACTGTTTTGATGCTGTGGTATTTCTTCCATTTAGGTTTAGGTAGTTTCCAGTAATCCTGAGTGAAGAATCGAAATAATGCATGTCCAATTTGAGCTAGGATTAAAATCAGCTATGACAATTTCACTGAAAATCACATGTAAAATGTTAATTTATTTACAGCGTTTTTTTATGTGCAAAAATTTAATTTGCATGTGTTTGAAAATTGCAAATTCTTCTATGTAAATGTTTTTTGTAAAAATTGCAAACATTTCTACATAAAAATGTTGACGAAAAGGGTAAAAACTATATTCACATTCTTTTGCAGTGTAAAATGTCCTATTCACATATTTTTGTAAACTGCTAAATGTTCTATGTAAGTGATTTCTGAAAATTGCAAAATGTTCTATATTCACATTATTTTTAAAAGTGCAAAATGTTATAATTACGCGTTTTGGAAAAGTGCAAAATGTCGTATACTTACATTATTTTAAAAAGTGCAAAATGTTATAATTGCACGTTTTGAAAAAGTGCAAAATGTCGTATACTCACATTATTTTAAAAAGTGAAAAATGTTATAACTACGCGTTTTGGAAAACTTCAAAATGTCGTATAGTCACATTATTTTAAAAAGTGAAAAATTTTATAATTACGCGTTTTGGAAAATTGCAAAATGCCATATATTCATATATTTTTGGAAAGCGCAAAATTTTGTGGAAAATTCCAAAATTTTCTGTTCACACATTTTTGAATAGCACAAAGTGCCCTATTTACACACTTTAAAAAAGACAAAAATATTTGTGTGACATGTTCGTAGAGTCAAGTTATTAGTTTTTGCAGATAGTGCGTTTCATTTTTAGCTGAACATGCAAATGGCTCATTTTGCGTCTTCACTGGCGATATTTATAATTTTGTAGTTTATAACATAATATGGCTACTTACAAAGAAGAGATCCTGACTCAACTACGAAGCAATGTGCTTGTAAAGACGTTTTTTTCCAATGAACCTGAGAAGATGTGAGATAATATATGTATGACACTGTGTGTGTGCTCTGTTGTTGGTTGGCGTATCAAATCAGCCTCCCACTCGAGATAAAAACAATGACTTGACTCTGTCAGTTTGTCTCAAGTGTCATTTTGTCATTCCGGACGATACTTACTTACGCACACAGTCAGACGCACACACACACACACATGGGCCTATACAGATTTTTGTCCCCTCATCTCCTTCGTCTCCTTCTTCTTAAATCTGATTGCTCATCTTTATTCTTCTCTTTGATTTCCATTTCGTCTGCAGTCCACAATAGGAATTTAGTAGGCACATCGTGTTCCTTCCTTAGGCTGTGAATTATTTTTTATATAGGAAGTGAGACTTAAGCAGGAGCATCATAATACAACGACAACATAGGAACAGGAACTACATGAAAACACATTAAATTTTGGATTTTTTTTGTTGCTGTTGTTATTATGATTATTGTTAAAATGGAGGAAATAGGAAATATCCACCTAACTAATCTGAGTGAATAAGGTACTGTGTGTACATAATGTAATGGTTGTAATAATAAGCATCTTATGGGATCTTCAGGTCTTTCTGCGTAATATTTATTGCAGCAGAAATTCAAATTCTCTCGTCTTTTATCCCTGTCACATAATTTTCCAAGACAAAAAAAACGTGTCTCCTGAAAATCATGTATATTTTTGTTGGGAGATGAAGCGGCTACTGTGACTGTTCGTCGTTGTCGTTGTCGTAGCCTTTGTATCAGGGCCGGACAAAGGAATTGGTTTTAGGCAGGAATTTGTTTCCATACAAAAACCACCATTTTGATTTTATTGACGGTTTTCTTTGGTAAAGCAAAATATTGTATTTACACATTTTAAAAAAGTGCAAAATGTTCTTTTTACTTGATTCAGAAAAGTGCTCAATGTTCTATTTACATGTTTTGAGAAAAGTGGAAAATGTTTTATTTCCATGTTTTTGAAATGTACAAAAAAATTTATTTTGCATGTTTTTAAAAAGTCAAAATATTTTTTTTTACATATTTTTGAAAAGTGCAAAATGTTTCATTTACATGTTTTTTGAAAATTCAAAAGCAGCGGGGGCTGCTTGCGCTGGCCGCATTATCCGGCCCTGCTTTTTATTTGGATTTTGATGCTATGTGAATATAGTACAGTTTGCATAATAGAAACTCGTGACGCCACTCAATTGTTTACTGTCTGACATCTGATCAAAAAAGAGGCAGGGAGAGAGATGTATAATTAGACATGTCATTGTGGAGAGAGATACTAGATACACTCTGAAAATATTTGGGCTGCTCTCAGGATCAGTCAGCTTATTATGCCATACATATTAAATTGCCTGCCTATAGAATTTCTTTCCCGGATTTCGGATTTCGGATTTAAATTTTTTTTTTTGTAACTGGATTTTGCCCATTAATTTTTTTGTATTAATTTCTCTATTGTTTTCAATAGGTGCCTGTTTCTCCAGGAAGGAAGAGATGCATCCCACTCAAAAGTCCACACGCTCAAAAAGTATCCAAGTCCCGAGTGGTGATGACATAAATATGGGCATAGAGGAGCCTCATTTGGTTGACTAGTTGCCAAAAGAAGAATTCTTAAAGCACATCACACACTGAAGGGAACAACGCAAATCTCAAAGTTAGAAGACAAAAAAAAATAGAAACGGGAAAAAACCATCATGAGATGAGAATCGGAGTCCTTAAGAAACAAGAATTCTTCTAGATTTGGATTTGATATTTGATTTGATCGGTTTTGGATTCGGTTTCGGATTCGGTTTCGGATTCGGATCTGAGGTGTCTCCCTGCTGTCTCTGACACACATAAGCTCATCCTCGAATAAATACTTGACTTTATTTGAATTCCTTTTGTGTGTGTGTGTGTGATTCGTTGTGAGTCTTTGAGTGACTGTCTTCTCGTATTTCCACACACATATGCAGTGAATTTTATTTGGATGTTTTAAATTCCCTTTTGGTTGGTTCTTCCCAAACATCCCTATACTTGGGAGATGAAGGAAAAAAACTTGTCAAGGGAAGGGAGCAGAAGTTAGAAAGAAGTGTTCAAGTTATATACCTACACGAGTTTGAAATTTTGCAAATAAAAATACGGGCTTTCGTCGGTTGGATTCGGATATCGGATCTTACACCTACAATTACCATACCACATTTTTGTGGAGCGTATGAACCGCAGTGGAAGGTGCGACGACAGTTCATCAACATGCCCGTCTAGTAGTGGTATAGTTGTAATCATTATTGTAATTGACAATATACCTGTCTGCCTTTTCCTTCCTTTAAGAGTTCACAGAGTGTTTGTTTTCCCCATGAACAAATTAGTGTGGTAACAATAAAAAAGAAGAAAGAAAAGGACTGAAAAATTAAATAAGGAAGATCAAACAACGCCAAGCACATCTCTCAAATTTAAGGAGAGAAGTGAAACTTGAAAGTTTGGAGAATTTTATTTTAAAACCGTCGTCACCGTCACCGTCCACACCCGCCGCCGCCGCAAAAATGATAGGTGCCATAAAACGTCGTTGGAAGTCAAAAAAGTAAGAAATTTATTCCCCCCTTTCCTCTCTTTTTTGTTTTTACTTGGATTATTATGATAGCATCTTAAAAAATTTTCCTTGATAACACACTAAGTTTAAGTAGGACCATGCGGATATTATTATTACGTGTCTTCGGTCTTGCTGGATCAACTATGTAATTTTTTTTCGTCACTGACTGTATAAATACTTGCCACGTTTTTTTTCTCTCTTGTGTTTTTACTACGCTCTCCTTTAATGTCATTCGTTTAAAGCCCAAAAATGTGGAGCTACTGCCTAAAAGTACATAGTATCTAGCAGAAGGTATATAAACTGGGTACACAGTTGGATTGGGAATTGGGATGCAACGTGTGTCATACTTGGAATCCGGAAATACTGGAATTTAGAATTTAGAACTAGACTAATACCACGGTTGACTAGTTGACAACAGCATGTTCATAGGTATGTACACCTACCCAACACCCAGTACATATGGGGTCGTCCATAAATGATGTCTACATCTGCGGGTGCGTGGCCCTGGCCATTTAATGCTATGTTAACAATGTTGACATTCTATAATATAGTTTGGGAGAGTTGGTGGGGTGTATCAGAAAAACGCATGTCATCCATGACATCATTTATGAGCGATCCCGACACGAGACTAACAAAATATAACATAGTATTAGTGGTATTTGGCCTGCATAGGTAGACATGATGGGTATGCATAATTATATTCCTCCCAAAAAAAATTACAAAAATACTTAAACGAGCTTTTTAAATGAAACTCGAGAAAATGGAGAGGGACTCTAAATACAGCTGAGCGAGGTGTGTAGCTTTCAGGGCCGGAGAATGCGGCCAGCGCAGGCAGCCCCCGCTGCTTAATTTCCAAAAAACATGTAAATGAAACATTTTTCAGTTTTCAAAAATATGTAAAAAGAATATTGAGACTTTTTAAAAACTTGCAAATTAAAGTTTTTGTACATTTCAAAAACACTCAAATAAAACATTTTGCACCTTTCTCAAAACATGTAAATAGAACATTGAGAACTTTTATGGATCAAGTAAAAAGAACATTTTGCACTTTTCTAAAACGTGTAAATACAACATTTTGCTTTACCAAAGAAAACCATCAATAAAATCAAAATGGTGTTTTTTGTATGGAAACAAATTGCTGCCTAAAAGCAATTCCTTCGTCCGGCCCTGGTAGCTTTTTAAAAAACTTTCCTGTAATATTTTCCAGATCCAGTCTTCTTCTCTGTGGTTGTTATAAACATTTTAGCTATTAAATTAATGCAGGGGATGTGTGTCCTCCTCCTCTGCCTCTGCCTGTACTGATGATCATGCCCCACCAACCACCACATATTAAACACTTGCGTGGAAACACCGCCGTTGCACTCTTATCCAAAAATGTAGGTATATTTTGAGCTCAGAAATTAAATGCAGATGGAGAACTTGGAAAGTATACTGTTCACTGTGTGTGTGTCTCTTTACTTTTTCTCGCTTTTTCTTCCTGCCTTACAAACTGTTGACAGTGTAGATTTTCTTGAATTTTTTTATGTTACTTACTATATGGGGATACACAGAGAAAATAATGAATTTTCGGAAATACTGATAGTCAAGAATTACGTTTTATAATAAATTCACATGTTTTCAAGTGGGATAATTAGGGACTTGAATTTAATTTAGTTTTAAGGTATTTGGCGCACATTCTTTAAATGGTGTCGCTCTGGCTATTATTGCAGCGGCTAACGTTTTCCGTATATTCAATTCCAATTCCAGTACTGATAGATCAGGGCGGGATAATGCGGCCAGCCCAGGCGGCCCCAGCTGCTGGAATTTTCAAAAAACATGCAAATGGAACATTTTTTAATTTTCAAAAAATGCAAATAAAAATATTTTGACTTTTCAAAAACATGCAAAATAATTTTTTTTGTACATTTTAAAAACATGCAAAATAATTTTTTTTGTACATTTTAAAAACATGTAAATAAAACATTTTCCACTTTTCTCAAAACATGGAAATAGAACATTTTGCACTTTTCTGAATCCCGTAAAAGGAAAATTTTGCACTTTTCTAAACCATGTAAATACAACATTTTGCTTAAGCAAAGAAAACCATCAATAAAATCTAAATGGTGGTTTTTGCATGGAAATAAATTGCTGCCTAAAATTAGTTCTCTCGTCCGGACCTGTAGTCTGTAGATAGATGGTAATGTTAAATGTACGGTCTGGATTATTTCTATTTTTTAATTATGTACGTACATAGGTGTATTTAAGATGCACAAAATGCACGCGCACCTGGACCCAGATCCAGCTGACGATGACATGACATGACATGATCCAGCCAGCAAGTGTTCCCGTGTATGCAGGAAGTCACATGATCTCCAGGATGATAAAAAAGTTGAAAAGTTCAAAAATACGTATGTGTACAGGATGGCATGCTAGTAAAACATTTCCATACGTCTAACCCCTCACTGGCACTGGCACTGGCTCACTCACTGTCGCTGTCGTGAGTCTTGAGGCTCTGTCAGCACAAAAATATTCCTTAAAAAAACCATGTAGCATTTAGCCAATCGCTGGCCCTTGCCATTGCATGGCATGGCATGGCAATGGAAATGGAAATGCAAAACGTCAAAAATGGAAAAGGGAAAACCGAAAACCGAAAAGGGAAGGAGCGAAGGGAGAAGCATGGAAATTTGAGTCAATAACTTCCGCATTACTTTATCAAGTGTGCTGGGAGATGATAAGGAAAGTCAAATTACCATGGTTCATGGCTCTCTATTCTCTCAAGCTAAATTTACGGGCATTTGGGCTGCGTACACTCTCCTAACTATACCAGTATAATATTTTGTGGAAGAAGGTATGGCCATTAGGCAGCATGTACGTCGTGCGTAGATCTGAGTATGTATTGAATAGGAATGGGAATCGAGACCAATTCTTTGTATCCATGTGCTTTTCTTCATCGATTTACCGATACCGATATTCCCATTTCATTCCATGTGCTTCACAATTTACATATTTACTTAGACGGCTGCTCAACTCAACTCCCACTTTCTCGGTTTTATACCTTGAGACCTGAGAGAACTGTGAGCTTCGAGTCTTTTTTGATGGGCGTAGATTGGAGATTAAAGAGTTATTGTCCACATTATTGTGGAGTAGAATGGATTGGCGGGGGCGGATTATTATTTGGATTATTCGGGCATTGAATTCGAGTTCAACCAAGAGCCACGAAACTTCCAAATTCTTATACTTTGAATATATTGGAAACAAAATAAAAAAAGGTGAAAATAGTGTCATTAGGGATCGTCCATGAATGATGTCGTGGATGACATGGCGTTTTTCTGGTTCTGGTTCTGGTTCTGGTAAACTTGCTCACCCTTAAATGGAGAGGTTTTTATAGGACCCGCCAGGGCCGGACGAAGGAATTGCTTTTAGGCAGCAACTTGTTTCCATTCAAAACCACCATTTTGAATTCGATTTTATTGAAGGTTTTCTTTGGTAAAGCAAAATGTTGTATTTACATGTTTTTGAAAAGTGCAAAATTTTCTTTTTACTTGATTCAGAAAAGTGCTCAATGTTCTATTTACATGTTTTGATAAAAGTGCAAAATGTTTTATTTTCATGTTTTTGAAATGTGCAGAAAAAAAATTTATTTGCATGTTTTTGAACAGTCAAAATGTTCTATTTACATGTTTTGGAAAAGTGCGAAAATGTTCGATTTACTTGATTCAGAAAAGTGCAAAATGTTCCATTTACATGTTTTTGAAAAATTCTGGCAGCGAGGGCTGCCTTTGCTGGCCTTATTATCCGGCCCTGAGGCCCACCCTCTACTGTACCATACCATGACATCATTTATGGGCGATCCCTAACAGCCACAGCCCGATACTGTGTACTGTGTTTTTTTTGTCTGGACTATTCTTGGCAACTCGTAATAATAATATGGTAATTATGTATCTCTGGTGCTGGAGCTGGAGCTGGGGTCTGGAATTACCTTTGTAATAATGTGGACACTTAAAAGCTCTATGTACTTACGCATGCTGTATGTATATGAATGAGCTGGAGGTTGGAATTGAAGGAGTTGTTGTTCCCCCAAAAATAAAAAAATGATACACTGTTCAGTGAGTGTTGTTGTTGTTGTTGTTGTTGTGAGTGCTCTGTAATATCTTGGCTTCATAAATTAAACTCGTATGGTTTTCTGCCATATTTACCTATCCGTTCCTTCTCCTTCTCCTTCCACCCTGCCAGTCCTCTCCGCTCGGAATGAATTCATTTTTACGTATTTAAAGGATTTATGAGGAGTGGGGTAGATACCCATGTGCTGTATGTGTGTGTGTGTTGGGCAGAGTCTCGCTCTCGTCGCAGGTATAGAGGCACCTTCTTTAAGATCTACGCTCTACGGATTTTTGACTTTATTGTTCGTCGTCCTAATGGAAATGGAATGTGTGCTCTGATATAGCCACAGTTTAATGCGTGGAGCGTTCTTCGTAGACTGTAGACAAGGATGCACAAGCCATTGCCATTGTATTCTGAGGTATCCTTACGGTTTCTTCATGTACATACTGTGAGGGAAGTATCAAAATGAACTATAGCAAATTTAAATTACAATTAAAATTAGCTGTGCCAAATAAACACTAAATGACTTAGATGTGTAAAATGTGAATTAATCGGTTTTAAAAAGTGCAAAATATTTTGATTATATCTTTTTTGAAAAGCGGAATATGTTCTATTTTCAAGTTTTTTCAAAACTGCAAAACGCTCGATTTCCATGTTCTGGAAATTTGCAAAATGTTTCATTTACGCGTTTTGTAAAAGAGCAAAGCGTTCTATTTATACATTTTTTGAAAAGTGTAAAATGTGTAATTTAAATGTTTTTGAAAAGTGCAAAAAGTGCCATTTAAATGTTTTTGAAAAGTGCAAAATGTACAATTTAAATGTTTTTGAAAAATCCAAAATGTTTTATGTACCGTATTTCTTGTAATAACTTCCCCCAAAGCCGGGAGTTACGTCAAACTTAGCCACAGACCCGGGAGTTTCAAGAGACCTGGGACGTATTAGAGACCCGAGTGGCATTAGAAGAAATACGGCACATGTTTTCAAAAAATTCAAAATGTTATTAATAATCTTTTTTTGTATGTAGATAGTGCATATTGATTTCATTCAAAAACCTCTATGGCTCATTTTGAACCTTCACCCATCATATCCTCACAAGTCAGTTCAGTTCATAATCCATATGCAGAGTAAAAACGACGACGAGGACAAGATAAAGGTAGTCCCTATAGTTTCCTTCAGTCTGTGCGAGAGGGTCGGAATCGAAATCGAAAAAAAAGAAAGGAAGGTTTCTCCGGTGCCGGTGCCGGTCCCAGTCCCATAGTCCTATTTCTTCACAACGTTCAGCTCCTCAGCAGTACTTAAAACTAAAAGCTGAAGAAACTCACTCACGAGGGAAATTTATGACATGAGCCTTTTGCTTTTGGAATTGGAAAATTACAGTCCAACTTTATTTTTTTGATAAATGTTAATATGTATTTTTAGAGCTGGACTCCGTGCCTTGTTCTTGTACTTTGTCCTACGCACCCTCCCCCTGCCCTGTCTCCACGGCCACAGCTCACCAGTCACTATTAGTCAGCTGGTTCTGGTTGGGATTTCTGGGCTAAAACTAAATCAAGGAAAAAAGGAAATAGGGACAATTCCTATAAATGTAGAGTTTAAATGTACCTGTACTTGTACTGTAACTGTAGCGTGGCGTGGCCGAGACATAAAGGAAATCATGTCTGTCAGTAAAGTATCAGTACTTCAAAAATTGGAATATAAAATATTCCAAGAAAATTGAAATTGAGTTATTTAAAAGATGAGACCATGAGAATGAGACTAATTCAAAGGTAGGGAAACGTTTCTACAAATCTCCTTTGAAATCGTCCAATTTAAGTTCAGTGTCCTCGCTCTCTTAGAAGAAATTGATAATAAAATTAAGTGTGTGGAGAGGAGGTCATAGGGCCGGTGTCGGTGCCGGAAAATGCGGCCAGCACACAGGCAGCCCCAGCTGCTTGAATTTTCAAAAAACATGTAAATGGAACATTTTGCACTTTTCAAATATATGTAAAAAAGAATATTTTGAATTTTCAAAAACATGCAAAATAAATTTTTTTGTACATTTCAAAAACATGGAAATAAAATATTTTCCACTTTTCTCAAAGCATGTAAATACAAAATTTTGCAAATTTCAAAAACATGTAAAGAGAACATTTTGCACTTTTCAAATATATGTAAAAAAGAATATTTTGAATTTTCAAAAACATGAAAAATAAATTTTTTTGTACATTTCAAAAACATGGAAATAAAACATTTTCCACTTTTCTCAAAACATGTAAATCGAACATTGAGCACTTTTCTGAATCAAGTAAATCGAACATTTTGCACTTTTCTAAAACATGTAAATACAACATTTTGCTTTACCGAAGAAAACATCAATAAAATCAAAATGGTGGTTTTTGTCTGGAAACAAATTGCTGCCCAAAAGCAATTCCTTCGTCCGGCCCTGGAGGAGGCCTAGAGATATTATGAAGATTGAAGATTGTCCACGCAGAGGAGTGAGGAGAGAAGGTGACTGTACACGACGACGACGACGAGATGATTTGATTTTTGATTTCAAATTGAATTAGTAATAAGGAAAATACGAAATGAATTATGCTCGAATTGATATGGATATTGATAGGGACGGGGAAGGTGGAGACCTGAGTGATAAAGCGATATCACCGCCTATCTCTTCCCTCCGTCCCCTGTATCTTTTTCCTAAGAAATGCGTTTATAAGGTCAAGTCGAGGAAACTTATTGAATTCCTGGTGATATACTGCGCTCATATCTCCACTGCGTGTCTCTCCATTCAATTTCCGCGTTCTGTATTTATTGACTTGCACCCTATACACCAGACCGATACGGATTGTACGCGATATACCCCACTGCACTATAGACTATATAGTGCCCATTTAAGTTGCCTTTTTGTTCAGTTTGTGGACGCGATATCTAAAGAGTATTAAATATAAAGAGATGGAAAGGTATTATCATTATTACAGTTTCAACTTGTGAGGCTCCAAGGAACTTACAAGAAGATAATTGATCGTCTCCAGCTCCACGACTCGTTCTACACTTTTACTATACGAGTCTCTGCCAAAGGTACTCCGTGTCCATGGACGGCATTCACTTATTATGGGACTTGGCTCTCAGACTTTGCGAGCTATTTAGAAAGTGCTTTGTGGTCGGAGATACGACGACAGTAGTGGTCTCCTGTCCACATTTATAGGGTGAGTGAAGAGGCAAAATGGTCCATGTGTCATTTTAGCTAGAATTAAAATGAGCTATATGTCAAATAAGCTACATGAAAGATACCGTAGGGATGTAAAATTGTATTTATGGGTTTCTGGAAAGTGTCAAATATTCCATTTAGGCATGTTTTTGAAAAGTGCAAACTGCTGTATTTACGTGTTTTTGAAATGTGCATTAAAATGTTTTATTTGTATGGTTTTGAAAATTGCAAATGACCCATTTACATGTTTTTGAAATGTGCAAAACGTTTCAGTTACACGCTTTTGAAAAGTACAAAATATTCCAGTTACATGTTTTCGAAATGTGCAAAATGGTCTATTTGCATGATTTTTAAAAATACAAAATATTTCAGTTGCACGTTTTTGAAAAGTGCAAAATATTCCAGAAGCTACACGTTTTTGAAACATGCAAAATGTTTTATTGGTGAGTTGTTTGACAAGTGAAAAATGTTCCATTTGCGTGTTTTTGAAATGTGCGAAATGGTCCAGTTACACGTTTTTGAAATATATAAAAGGGTCCATTCCCCTGTTTCTATTTTTGAATCGCTTAAAATGTTCTATTTACCTATACTTTTAGAATCTTGGCATTTACAATTTTTTTTTGTAGATAGTGCAGTTCGTTTTAACCAAAATAAAAATGGATATGGTTCATTTTGCTTCTTCTCTGGCTTCATATATTCCCGTATATTCCTATCTGCTCTGGAGATATGAGGAGTTGAGGGGTTTAGAGGCGTTTTATTTCCCTACACAAGTATTAGTAGAAGTAGCGGACGCTTGTCGACTGTGGAGAGACGGAGAGAGGGAAGTCAGTTGCATTGGAATTGAAGTCATGGAATGGAATTAAGTTTAAGTCAAAGTCTACATGACTATGGCTGCTACATGGAGAGAGCATTGCCGTCGCCGTCATTGTAATGGTCCTTAGTCCTCCTCTGTTACTGTTATACGGTGACGCTTCGCTCAAGACCTCGAGAGAACGAACGTATTCCAGACACGTTCTTGATGGCTTCACATTTTGATTTTGGTAAATCAATCGCTAGAATAATGTCGCTATAGGCACTGCATTCGCTTCTTACTTCTTGGCATCTGAATGGCGAATGGGGGTCCGTGTCCTTTTGTAGTGTCCCTATATCCTTTTAGCATATAGCGCCTTTGAAACCAGGTATATCTCCTCCAATCCGTGGCCATAGGTTTTGAATGGAAGCAAGCAAAGCAAATTGGTTTCGAGTCAGAAATGGAATTTTTAGAGGTTTCAACCAAAAAAATCTACAGGGGGATGGTCCATAAATGACGTAAGCCAAATTATCTTCATTTTTTGACCCACCCACCTCCAAGTCATCACTTCAAAATTACGTGTAAGCGGCTATCTTTAACTTGGCATATCATCAATACTCCACTGCATCCACCCATCCTACCGATGACATCATTTATGGACGACCCCCATGCGTGTTTGAGGCCGACCACATCTCATCCACACACAAGAAGCACGCATCGGCATCGGTATCGGTATCGGTATCGGCATCCGCATCGCATGACAAATGATGAAAGGGACTACACACACACACACACTGGAGACTATAAAATTGTGAAATTAAATTAAATTTTTAATTGACGTGAGATGAGAGAGACTCTTTGTTTGAAATCAACAGTTGTCATTTGTAATTTAAAAGGATTCGGACAGATTTTGACTTGAAAGGGATAAGAGAGCGTGGCCATATATTATTGTGACTCCCATTCTCTGGGCTGGTGCTGGTTCTGGTTCTGAATGGGAATAAGGGGATTTGACTTGGCCAACGCCAAGGATAATAAGACTGAGATGGTGGGCATCTCTGTTTGAGGAGGCCAGGTACATACAGTCAATGCATAGTAAACGGAGACGTCCTCATTGTGCTGGCTAATAGTGAAATGGCATGCCTAATATGACTCGGCAAGATTTATAAGATGGGAAAGAAAGCAATTAATTATGAAAATTTAACTGGAAAATGTCATTGGCTAAAGGGCTCGTGTTTAATGGAATTGACGACTGATTTGCGGAGTCATATTATTATACGCGTACACCTTATAATGTTATTTCTATGGCCACGACGGAACGGCAACGGACGGGACGTAGGTGCCTTACTAGATTAATTGCATGCGTACAATTCTGCTATTACAGTCTGCTCCCTATGCTCCCACATGGGATACTTTTGTACAAGGGGAAATACATGTTGTGAGTGAAGAATCAAAAGGGCCCATGTCCAATTTGAGCTACAATCAAAATGAGCTACTTTGTAAACGTAAATACAATTGAGCTTTTGACCGTTAATATTTGTTCAGTATCCCATGTAATGCTAAAAGCAACGTTCTACTGCGCATGTACAAAACGCTCAATCCTATTTGCGACGATAATATGTCCAATAAACTACATGAGATAGATGCGTAAAATGTCAATTACATGTTTTTTAAAAGTGCAAATTATTATATTTACATGTTTTTTAAAAAGTGTAAAATATTCCATTTAAACATTTTCGAAAAGTTCAAAATATTTTATTTACCTGTTTTTTAAAAAGTGCAAAATATTCCATTTAAACATTTTCGAAAAGTTCAAAATATTTTATTTACCTGTTTTTTAAAAAGTGCAAAATATTCCATTTAAACATTTTCGAAAAGTTCAAAACATTTTATTTACATGTTTTTGAAAGATGCAAAATATTTTATTTACATGTTTTTGAAAGATGCAAAATATTTTATTTACATGTTTTCAAAAATTGCAAATTTTTATATTTACATATTTTCAACTTTAAAAAAGACCAAGATATTTTAATTTTCTCCTGTAAATAGTCCATTATTGTTTTAGCTAACCATAAAAATTGGTCTTTTTAACTCTTCACTCGCCATATTAAATATATATTTTTATACACCATAATATGATATGCTATGATTGTGAAGCATAAGTAGCTCCCTGCGATCTCCACATTGTACGAATCTGGGCACGTCCACCGGTCCACGTCAAGAAGATGAAGACGATGGAGGGTAAGCAAAAGCAAATGCAAATGCAAAACCAACTCAACTTCAAGGCACGGCATGCGTTCCCTTCCCGTTCCTCCTAATCACTCTAATGAACTCGTAATGCATAAAATACACAATATATCAAATGCACAAACTTATATGGTCTTGGTTGGAAGTACATACCAAAACTGGGATTAAAACTTTTTACATCTAAATATTCTAAATGTGAGGGTTACACCACAGTTTAGTGTAGGGGATGGCGCACACACTAAATACTGTACACAGGGTCGGATAATGTGGCCAGCGCATAGGCAGCCCCCGCTGCTTGAATTTTCAAAAATCATGTAAATAGGACATTTTGCACCTTTCAAAAACGTTTAAATAGAACATTTTACACTTTTCAAAAACATGGAAATAAAACATTTTCCACTTTTCTCAAAACATGTAAGTAGAACATTGAGCACTTTTGTGAATCAAGTAAAAAGAACATTTTGCACTTTTCTAAAACATGTAAATAGAACATTTTGCTTTACCAAAGAAACCATCAATAAAATCAAAATGGTGGTTTTTGTATGGAAATAAATTACTGCCTAAAAGCAATTCCTTCGTCCGGCCCTGACTGTACTTAGCAGAAATTTGAAAATTCATTTCAAAGAAATTATTCGGCATCGGATGGAGGGTGGGGGTAGGAACTGTGGGGGAAGTGAGAAGTATTAAATACTGTTTACAATTTTACAAATGTCTCTAAGAAAATAAAACGTAGGTAGGTACCTTGCTTTAGTATCAATGCACTGCGGAATGAGGAACAGCAGAACGGGAATTTGACTCAAAAAGCGGCAGTAAATAGCGCGTAAGGATTTATAGTGACAACAAGAAAGAAAGTTACGCTCAGTGCCCAGCCAAGAACCAAACAGCCTACAACTACAACAAGGCACAGCATAGACCAAAACCAAAACCAAAAAGAGTTTTTTATAGTTTGGATTTGGATTTGGATTTGGAGGGAGAGACGGAGCCATAAATAGCAGATGTGTGCACACACACGGCAAACAGAGTTAAATTTTGACGATAATGAATGATGAATGACTTTATGTAGGACCCTACCTACTTGTATAGACGAATTATATGCATATTATGGAGCTCGCTTTAGCCAGTCGCACAGGGGTCTTCCAATTATTACGTCATACTCGTTGAAGGTGGGTGGTCTGGATCTGGAAAAATTACACCCAAAAGTGTAAACAGTTTTATTTAATTGTTTTGGAAACGTGTAAAATGTTTTATTTCCAAGTTTTGGAAAAGTGTAAAACGTTCTACATATTTCACTGTTTTGGAAAAGTGCAAAATGTTTTATTTCTAAGTTTTGGAAAAGGGCAAAATGTTTTATTTAACTGTTTTGGAAAAGTGCAAAAATGTCCTATTTGCACCTTTTTTGAAAAGTGCAACAAGTTCTATTTGACTGGTTTGGAAAAGTGCAAAATGTTTTATTTCACAGTTTTGGAAAAGTGCAAATTGTTTTATTTACAAGTTTTTGGAAAAGTTTGACTGTTTTAGAATGTTACAAAAATGGGGGGGGGGGTAAAAATTGATGATTTTTGGTATGACTTAACTTATGAAAGCTTATTTGCTTACATTTGCGGAGGCTCTGGGCATTTTACAATGTCAGCATTTGGATTTATTTGGATTGTATTATCATTAGCGTACCTACTGATATAAGCTTAAAGTTGATGCAGATATATGGGGTCGTCCATAAGTAACGTCACCATTCTAAAAATATCCGTTTCCTATACACAATTTAAAAAAAAATGACATGGGCCCGAAAAGAGGGGTATTTAATTTGAGTGACATCCTTTATGGACCACCCCTCCAATGTGCATAGTACGTAGTAGGAGTTGCTTACTGTAGACCAAGTAACGTGGTTTTAGTTTTAGCTTTGAGGCAGTAGATCCAATAGATACATACATTATGTTGATTTTGATTAAGAGTTTGATTGCACACGTATAGGTGGGTATAATTAATTACAGAGTCAGATGGAGGCATATTTTTCTGTGTTTGTTTCTTGTGTCAAAGTTTTAGATTGGAAGAATAAATAAAAAAATGAAATCCATAAATAATTTTGCTCATGATTGAAATATACTGTGTGAATGAAAGAGGCTGAGTGGAGCGTTCCTTCACTTTTTCACGATTTATTTATCAAGCTTTACTGCAAGGTTGAGGCTATAGGAATTATTTATTGTGGAGAGAGTAGTGCGAGTTTGGATTTGGATTTGGACTTGGATTGGAAATAAATTATGGCGATATTACACTCACTCAGACGAGTCTCTGATACGTGTAAATAAAAAAGGCTTTAAGGGTGCGAGAGGAATTTGATTGGTTATTAAGGGCATGAGAGTCAAAACTATGTATACCTACGTATGGGTACATGTCGTCTGTGAAGAATCAAAATGGCCTATTTCCAATTTTAGCTAGAATTAAAACTAGCTATGTCACCAAAAAAAACAACTAAATTAGAGGGGTGCTTTAAGTTTTAATTACGAGTTTTTGAAAGGTGCTAACTGCTCTATTTACACGTTTTTGAAAGGCGCACAATATTTTCTATTTACATGCTTTTGAAAAGTGCAAAATTCAAAATATTCAACTTAAGTGTTTTTTGAAATGTCCAGAATTTTCAATGTATACACTTTTAAAAATTGCAAATTATTCCATTTACACGTTTTTGAAATGTGCGCAATATTTTCTATTTGCATGTTTTTTTTAAATGTCCAAAATGTTCTATTTACATGTTTTTGAAAAGGCCAAAGTAATTCAATTTTATGCTTTTAAAAAGTGCAAAATACTCTATTTACATGTTTTTTGAAATGTCCAAAATGTTCTATTTACACCCCTTTTAAAAATTGCAAAATATTCTAGTTAAATGTTTTTTGAAATGTCCAAAATGTTCTATTCACACGCTTTTGAAAATTGTAAAATACTATATATACATAATTTTTAAATGTCCAAAATGTTCTATTTACACGCTTTTGATAATTGCAAAAAGCTCTATTTAGTACATATGTTATCAGAATCAATATATTTCGAATATTTTTGTAGGCAGCGCATTGTTTTGTATTTAGCAAAAAATGGAAGTGGGTAGTTTTGACTCTTCACTCACGATAATATGATATATGACATTATTAGGTACGATTATAAATTCGAGAGTTGGAATTATTGGAATTCAACTTCAACTTGGACATCAACAGCGATGATTTCACTGCGTGAGGAGCTTTATTTATTTTTACAAATATTACATTGAATGACATGCTCAGCCTTTTAAATTTTTAAGCCCTTCACAATAATGTTCATAGTATAATTTGCTAGCATCATATCATAAGCATAATATCTATAGTCACAACCATATAACACTATTATATTTTACAATTTTTTCCCCCCGCCGAGCCATATGCCGTGAGCACATCCTTAATATGGGAGAATTACAAACTCAAAATCAATAATGGTCAAAATAAATATTTCCGACTGAGAAACGTTTAAAAAGATTAAAAACTTGTCTCTGGGAACTGTCAAGCTTGTCCTATACATTTTAAGCAACAGTTTGAGAAATTAGATTATTAAATGGAATTATTATTGGCGAAATATTAATTACTGACAATTATCAATTAATTACGTACAATGCAATTTGTTTATGCAGTTAAAATTAATTAGCAAGCAGAAATATATTGGAGTGAAAGGGGGGAATGTAAAATTGCGGGCTTAACTGTTAATTATACACGTAGCACGCACGATATATCGTGAGGGAAGAATCAAAATGACCCATTTCCATCTTTAGCCAATAACCACAAAATGCTTCATCTACAAAAATATTAAAATTTCATGATTCTAAAAACATGTAAATAGAATTTTTTACACTTTTCAAAACAGTCAAATAGAACTTTTCACACTTTTCCAAAATGTGGTAAATGGAAAATTTTGGATATTTTAAAAGCGTGTAAATAAAACATTTTGCACTGTTAAAAAACAGCGTCAAATAGAACTTCTTACATTTTTCCAAAACATAGCAAATGGAATATTTTGAATATTTTAAAAACTTGTAAATAAAATATTTTACACATTTAAAAAGCGTGTAAATAAAACATTTTGCACTTTTGAAAAACAACAGTCAGATAATACTGTTTACAACCTTCAAAAACTTGTAATTAACACTTCACTCGTCCCTCTTATTTAATGTTTTTTTTTTTGACAAGCAGATTAATGATGATTATGATGAATAATGATGATAATTTAGATTAAGCAGCTAAAATATGAGGTGGCTCATTTTGCCTCTTCACTCACGATATTATACTACATCACCAGAACGACGAAAGTTTCGACTGATTTCTACACAAGAATCATGTATTGAAAGATTACAGTTTTATTCTCCGGATTATTGATCCGAATCGGATGAGTTTGTGTGATGGAGGATTAGCACGTGGAGGTTGGTACTATGTACGGATCATAATAATATGATAATCATAGGATTTTAGGTGGAGGTGGGCACTGCATACTGTACAGGTCTTTACCTTACGGATACAAATACGACAAGGCATAGCCCCATAGCATGACATTGTCAGATTAGATTACATCTGTGTGCAGTTCGTAGTCTGTGTAGATGATTTTATTGAATACCTGAGCTGTTACTATGGGTTATTATATAGGAATTTGTATTTAGAACTCGTTGGTTGGTTATTAGTCAGAGATACGCTCGGGTGCGGAGATTGTGGAGTCAGATTTTTTCGGGTCTCATCCACGTTACACTGACTCCATGCGATGCATCCAGCCAGATCCAGATCCAGTGTCCTCTTCCCTATAGCATTGCGTGATCTGTCTGTCTACTCGTATGTACTGGAATGCATTCTATGCGCTGCACTGGAGCTACAACACGATAACAATTTAATATTAGCGATCCAAAAAAAGATGGTAGGTAGTCTACGCTCCATGTTGTATTTGTATGTAGTTTTGTAGAGTTACTTGTCGCTTTTTGTTGTAGATACGTAGCTACAGGGTAGACTCAAAATGGCCCATTTCCATTTACAGCTAAAACCAAAAATCACTATCTACAAAACAAAATTAAATGGCCCTAAAAACATTCCAAAAAACTATTTTACACTTTTAGACAAGATACCAATAGAACATTTTGCACATTTTGTAAACATGCAAATAGAACATTTTGCACATTTTGAAAGCATGCAAATAGAAAATTTTGCACATTTTGTAAACATGCAAATAGAAAATTTTGCACATTTTGAAAACATGTAAATAAACCATTTTTTAATGTTTAAGAATATGCTAAAAAAGTATTTTTAAACTGTTCCAAAACATTCAGATAAACCATTTTGCACTTTCAAAAAACGTACAAATAAACTGTTTTGCCCTTTCCAATAAAACGTGATAATCAACCATTTTCCAATTTTCCAAAACATGCAAATAAAATATTTTGCACTTTTAAAAACTCCATTTGTCATATATCTCCTTTTGATTCTCCCTCAAATTGGATGTAAGCGATTTTGATTCTTCGCTCAAGACATGTACGACAAGACATAATAAGGTATGCTGGATACAATATACAAGATTGTACGTTCTATTTACGATTAGGAAATATGCTACGAAACTGAAAGGGTTCACATTACCTGTGTCTATGTTGTGTGCACAGTCAGACGCAGATACTAATCTTAGAGATATATCGAGATCGAGATATTAAAGCCGATGGCCGGCTGGTCCGGGTCGGAAGTATACAGATTACTGCTGACTGAATATAGGTACAAAAAAAATAGGCATAGCAGCCTCAGCCTCGTCATTACGTGCTTCACGCCCATCGTCCTTTTCGTCCTCATCTCCCAAAACTGATTCTGATTATTAACAATAAAGCCCCTGTTCTCCAGTTCAAGTCTACGAAATATCGAATTTTAGATTTGGAGGGAAATTCAAAAATTCTGTCATTTTTACCATAGTTCACTCACAGTTACTGTCAATACATTTTTTCCACACAAATTTTAACATTATAAAATACATAGGATTTTTTAAAACAATAATTTGAATTTATTGCTATACACGTCATATCATTTTAGTGTATTTCTTATTTGACCTTGACAGGCAGGTAGTTAAAAGAGGCACTATTAAAATTTAATAGGTAATTTTTTTTACTTCAAAACCTGCGTAGAAACCAAAAGTTAGAGGCCTACCGATACCGATACCGAAGTATATTATATTGGGGCACTAAGTAAACGCATTTTGTACACACGATTTCCCATAGCTACTCACACAAACTCATGGCATTCTGTGCTATGTGCTCTGTTTAATGAATTTTAAAAGTGGGCACGAGAGTGTGAGTGTCAGTGTGAGATTGCGTGATTAAAATCCATGTGTGTTTTGGTCTTTCTTCAGAATGAGTATGTAGTTCTGTAGTAGTCGGTATTATCGTGTTGTATGTATTTGAAGGGACAGGAATCAAGATCACTCACCTGTTTTTTTTAATTCACGTACAGTCTACACCTTGCCTCTCCCATACGCCACTCGCTTAGCTATTAAAGTAACTTATTGTTATTCAATTATTGTTTTTTTTTTCCAAGTCCCAATTTAATTTTTTTTATTTTCCAGTCCAGGTCCAGATCCAGATCCAGCACGTGCTCAGTTTCTCGTTGTTGTTTTTCCTTGTATGCACTGTTTGTGTTCGTTGCGTTGACTTTATTACAGAAGTGCAGTAATTACAATAAATTTAAAACGGTAGTGGTAGTAATAACAATATAGGAAAAGGAAAACCTGATCCTGCTCTGCTCCGACTGCCACTTACTCATTGTCAGTGTCAGGACTGTGTATCGCCATTGAAGAATCAAAGTCACCCACATCCATTCTTTTGTCAAAACAAACTTTACTATCTACAAAAATTATTTCGTGATCCTGAAAGCGTTTAAATAGAACATTTTGCATTTAAAAAAAGTGTAAATCAACCATTTTTCATTTTTCAAAAACATGTAAATAGAAATTGAAATAGACCATTTTGCACTTTTCAAAATTATGTAAATAAAACATTTTGCACTTTTCAAAAACGTGTAAATGGGACATTTTGCACTTTTCAAAAACGTGTAAATGGGACATTTTGCACTTTTAAAAAACGTGTAAATGGGACATTTTGCACTTTTAAAAAACGTGTAAATGGGACATTTTGCTATTTTTAAAAACTTGTGAACGAATCATTTTAAACTTTTCAAAAACATGTAAACGAGACATTTTGCACTTTTCAAAATCATGTAAACGATACAATTTGCACTTTTTAAAAGCGTGTAAACGGAATAATTTGTACTTTTCAAAAAGATGTAAATGAAACATTTTGCACTGTCAAAAACGTGTAAACGAAACATTTTGCACTGTTCAAAAACATGCAAACGAAACATTTTACACTTTTCAAAATCATGTAAACGATACAGTTTGCACTTTTTGAAAACACGTAAAGAGATCATTTTGTACTCTTAAAAATCATGTAAATAAAACATTTTACACTTTACAAAAATTCCTAATAATTAACATTTTGCGTATCTATCTCATGTAGTGCATGTGACACAGCTCATTTAAATTCTCGTTTAAATTGGAAATGGACCGTTTTGACTCTTCACTCACGCTTGTTTGTATTTTTGTACTTGTAAAAGTTGTAGCTGTCACTGGCCTGGTTATTTATGAGTTGTATAATTAGATGACATTGATAAAATGTACGTGATCTTGTATAGGAAAATAATTCCAATTCTCCCATCCTATGCACGGGCAGAGTTTTTGATAGAGTTTATGGGAGAAAACAATGGAGTAACACAAAAAAAAATGGTAGGTGCCTCATTCAACTCTCAATAATCAATAATCAATGGTTCCGCTCTCCGCGGCCATTAAACTTATTATGGAAATGCATACTACACACGCAGTATGAACGCAGTACAGGAACTTTATTATGGGGTGGTAGGTAGTACAGTTTTTGTAGTCTATTTAAAGCCAACTCTACACAGGCCTCTATATAGGCGGCCGGGCCTCTGCTCCTGCTTTATTACAAACCTTTTTCAACGCCTCTTCCAACAATCATGTTTTTTTTTCTGTTTATTTTTATTTCTTGATGAAGAATTCGTGCGGACGCGTTTGTAAATTGCCGGCTGCAGGAGAGTAATCAGGGAAAATAAGAGTGAGTTTAAGAGTGTCTAATAAATTATTCAGCCACATGATTCCCATAGAGAATTGAATTGGAATCTGAACAACAGAATACTAATGCTGATAAATACTAAATATCAAAAGTGAGGGACTCCATTAAAGGCTCCGCTGTGATATATGTACTTCCCGGACGCTTACGTATACTATTACTAAGTGCGACCCCTCTTTAAGGGATCGTGCATAAATGATGTCATCCAAATATCCCCATTTAAGGACCTTATTAAACAAAATTAAGATCCTTAAAAAATTCCAAAAAGATATTTTGCACATTTTGAAAACATGTAAATAGAACATTTTGTATATTTTGAAAACATGCAAATATAAAATTTCACACATTTTGAAAACATGGGAGTAGAACATTTTACTCATTTTGAAAACATGCAATTAGAACATTTTACACATTTTAAAAACACGTGCCTAAATAAGATTCTACGCTTTTCAAAAACACATAGATAGGACATTTTGCACATTTCAAAAACACGTAAATAGGACATTTTACACATTTTGAAAACATGTCAATAAACCATTTTGTAATTTTCAAAAACTTGCGAATAAATCAATTTTGAACTTTTCAAAAACATGAAAATAGAATGTTTTGCACTTTTCAAAAATATGTAAATAAAACATTTTGCACTTTTCAAAACCATCCAAATAAAACATTTTGCACTTTCCAAAAAATGTCAGCAGCTTAAACATTCTGTAAATGTATGTCTTTAACATATTGGACGTCATCAAAAAGACAATATAGAAAAAGACCAATGACGTCATTTGTGGAGGATCCCTAATATGTTACGCTGATACTCCGTAGAGCCCTCCATCAAAAATACCATTTAGGGTGATCGTACAGCTGGAAGGGGAATACCCCTCACGTACGTATCACGCTCTTGAATCCGAAATCAAATTCATCAAAATCAACGGAGATCTTCCATAGAATAGTATAGCAGAGGGATCGTGCATCACAGTTGTGTGGAGTGGATTGGGATTTGTTTTTCGTCCTTTGTTTGATGGTGCATTTCATTTTGGATTCTCGTTTTTTTTTCTATTTCATCCCTTCGTCTTCCGACTCTGAGCTGAATAGCTCTGTGCTCTGTTGATCTGTTGTGTGAGTAATCGGGCTGGAAAATAAAGTAAAAGGTTTTGAGTTGATTCGATTTGAATCTCTCAAATCAACTCAACATGCCTTCCGGTCCCACATTCACTTCACTTCCCTTCACTTCATCTCCCTTCTTTTCTCTGTGTGTCTGCCCTTTCCCTTGGAGAGTTGAATTGTGTGCGTCGAGTATGTATATAGTGCGCGAGGCTGACTGATCTGTAAACTGTAAACCATATAATTTATTTATGTGTAAAATCTGGTCTATGAAAATTCCCTTTCCCTTCATCAGTATCAGAGATACATGGCTAATGAAAGGGAAAGGGGAAATGGAGCGAGTTGGTCTAATTACAAAGGACAAGGCAAGACACCTTGAGACTTGTTCGATTCTTATTACTGTCTGCTGCTATGTGTAGATATGCTATATACTGATATACTGACCCTTACTTACACACACGAGTTCTTGAATCTGAGAGTGGATTGCATTTTTGTTATGCAGCAGATGCCTATATCACTAATAGGTAGGTACATGTTTGAGATGTAATCAGGACACATAATGTACTTACGTTGACTTGGCAGGGAGCCCTATATCTACTTGTCTCATCTGAACTGCTGATCCGAGAGTGGGATGCAAATGCAATTCAATTCAATGCAAGAATAAATTACGATTGTTGCATCAGTAATCAGTATTGGTCATTGGTATTGGCTTTGGTTTTGGTATTGGTATCCGTCACTCTGCTGATCAATACATTTTTCCCCGCCTATATACCTTTATATTTAGGATACGGAAGGGATCGTCCATAAAGGATGTCATCAAGGGTCTGTTGCTGGTCGGCAGGGTCGGATAATGCGGCCAGCGCAGGCAGCCCCCGCTACTTGAATTTTCTAAAAATGTGTAAATGGAACATTTTGCAGTTTTCAAAAATTTGTAAAAAGAATATTGAGACTTTTCAAAAACATACAAAATAAATTTTTTTGTACATTTCACAAACATGGAAATAAAACATTTTCCACTTTTCTCAAAACATGTAAATAGAACATTTTGCTCTTTTCTGAATCAAGTAAATCGAACATTTTACATTTTTGTAAAACATGTAAATACAGCATTTTGCTTTACCAAAGAAAACCATCAATAAAATCCGATCAAAATAGTGGTTTTTGTATGGAAATAAATTGCAGCCTAAAATTAATTCCTTCGTCCGGCCCTGTTGGTCGGAATTAACAAGGCAGGTCAGAAATAGCCATTTACGCAAAATTAAAGTTAAGAAATGGGTATGAAAAAATGTGATAATTTGGGCGACATCATTTATGAACCAACCCTAAGTAGAGAAATTCTGCCAACATTTATAATGTGAAAGTCAAGAGTGAATAGTCAATCACAGTGCTATAGGTATAGGTAGGTAGGTGCTTCCATTTATTATATTACAAATATATATATTTATTACTATCATTTGTGCGCAGATTGGAAAAGGTTAATATTTTAATTCAAACAAAACAGATTTTGCGAGAGGCACCTGCCGTGTGCCTGCATGTATGTGGTTCTTCTATTTGTTTGTTTTGTTTTCATTATTATTTCTGCTGGCGCTGAATTGTCTGTCTGTCTGATATCCTGACGGTGCATTCTCAGTGCGGAATTTATTAGTCATAGTATTATTATAATGATGCAAAATATCTGTAGGAAAAGTCACTTGTTTCTTACATCTTTACTTTGCTTTTTTGTATACCCACAATCTACAAGCCCATATTTATGCTATTAATTTTTTATCAATAGATTCAGATTTGAGATAATTAGCCTCAAAGCCAGAGAGTAGGTGCCTAATAACGTCAGATTTTAGATTTCAGTAGGTATATTTGCGAGCCTTATTTGAACATATCTACCTACCTGTATTGTGTCACACACACCACATGAGATATAGATACGTAAAAGGTTAATTACATGTTTTTAAAAAGTGCAAAATGCTCCATTTGAATGTTTGTGAAAAGTACAAAACCTTCTATTTACACGATTTTAAAAAGTGCAAAATGTTCCATTGGAATGTTTTTGAAAATTGCAAAACGTTCCATTTACACAAGTTTAAAAAGTGCAAAACGTTCCATTTACACAATTTTAAAAATTGCAAAATGTTCGATTTGAATGTTTTTGAAAAGTACAAAATAATCCATTTACATATTTTTTAAAAGTGCAAAACGTTCCATTTACACAATTTTAAAAATTGCAAAATGTTCGATTTGAATGTTTTTGAAAAGCGCAAAATAATCCATTTACATATTTTTAAAAAGTGCAAAACGTTCCATTTACAAAATTTTAAAAAGTGCAAAATGTTCCATTGGAATGTTTTTGAAAAGTGCAAAATGGTCCATTTACATATTTTTAAAAATTGCAAAACGTTCCATTTAAACAATTTAAAAAAGTGCAAAATGTTCCATTGGAATTTTTTTGAAAAGTGCAAAATGGTCCATTTACATATTTTTAAAAAGTGCAAAACGTTCCATTTAAACAATTTAAAAAAGTGCAAAATGTTCCATTGGAATGTTTTTGAAAAGTGCAAAATGATCCATTTACATATTTTTAAAAATTGCAAAACGTTCCATTTAAACAATTTAAAAAAGTGCAAAATGTTCCATTGGAATGTTTTTGAAAAGTGCAAAATGGTCCATTTACATATTTTTAAAAAGTGCAAAACGTTCCATTTAAACAATTTAAAAAAGTGCAAAATTTTCCATTGGAATGTTTTTGAAAATTGCAAAATGGTCCATTTACATATTTTTAAAAAGTGCAAAACGTTCCATTTAAACAATTTAAAAAAGTGCAAAATGTTCCATTGGAATGTTTTTGAAAAGTGCAAAATGATCCATTTAGATACTTTTAAAAATCTTGATATTTTAAAAAGTTTTGATAAATAGGAAATTTTGATTTAAGATAAAAATTTTGGAGCCTTGAATGGCTAAATAACTAGAAATAGGAGGGAGTGGGTGGGTTGGGGGGGGGGGTGGAATTAAGGGTTGACGGCCAAATTAGAGGGGGAAAGTAAGCATACGCAATTAGAGCTACACCAGGTGAACATGATGGACATGATGTAAATGTACAAAAAATGTAAATCCAAAGATATTCTCTACACGCTTCCCTCGGCATTATTAGAGGCTCATATATTCAAAGATGGTAATCGTGAGCTAGCGCGGGTAGAGATGACTCCGTACTACACTAATATACTAATACTCCTACCCATCTTGTACATGTATTTAAACTGTGAAAATTAAACGTTGTAAAGTTGGATGAGGGCTGAGTCACTGATTGTGAGTTGGGATTCGTATTTGCATTTGGATTCTCACTCCTTCTCCTACGGCATCCAAGTCCCCAGGGCCGGACAAAGGAATTGGTTTTAGGCAGCAATTTGTCTCCATACAAAAACCATCATTTTGATTTTATTGATGGTTTTCTTTGGCAAAGCAAAATGATGTATTTACATGTTTTAGAAAAGTGCAAAATGCTCTTTTTACTTGATTCAGAAAATTTCAAAATGTTCTATTTACATGGAATGATAAAAGTGAAAAATATTTTATTTCCATGTTTTTGAAAGGTGCAAATAATTTTATTTTCATGTTTTTGAAAAGTCTCAATATTCTTTTTACATATTTTTGAAAACTGCAAAATGTTCCATTAACATGTGTTTGGAAAATTCAGGCAGCGGGGGCTGCCACATTATCCGGCCCTGCAGTCCCGCTCCGTGTCCCTTTCTTTTTGTCATCAATTCGTAATGGTTAAGGAGATGAAGACGAAGGAGAAGAAAGGGAAAATACGGAGACAAAAAATCACACATCTACAAAGGATAACTAACTAGCTAACAACTTTGCTGTCTTTGCGTCTTTTCCCTTGGGATGGTGATGTTCCTTTCTGTGCTTAGTTGGTGATTTTTTAACCTGTAAAATATTAGAAGACATTATGGAGACGTATACACATCTGCTTGTATTTCCATCAGTGATCTTCCCTAAGTACTACATACAAGCAAGTGTGTATTTCTTTTGTGGGCACGCGGAGACTTATGCTGGATTCCTACTTTGTTCACTCTTTCTCGTTATGGACGTTTCTTATGGTTCTGTTGTAAACTTGAGATCTTGAATTAAACGACTCCTGCTTTTTACTTGGCTCATTTTTCATCCTCAATTGAGCAGCACAGAAGAAGAAGAGCTGCACACTTAACAGAGGACCAGTGGCCTCAATTCCATTCATCCCTCAGAGAATAATGAGAGGCGAAAAAAAACTTAACTACAAGTGCCTACCTATGCAGGTGGATGCTTCCCCTGCACTACTGTTGACTGTATTTAAGTACTTGCGCCGCGCACTGGAATAATCTACTCTCACATGTGTAAAGTCAAGTAAATTAAAGATCTGTATTTTTTCTGGTAATTTAGAATTCTACACAAGTTCACATAATGACAGGTAGGATTTATATTGAACAAGAATGAGGAGTTTTTTTCCCAAAACGTAAAACGGGTCAAGTCCATCGGAACAAATATTACAGGACCCATTTATCCAGGGCCGGATGAAGGAATTGGTTTTAGGCAGCAATTTGTTTCCGCACAAAAACCTCCATTTTGATCGGATTTTATTGATGGTTTTCTTTGGTAAAGCAAAATGTTGTATTTACATGTTTTTTAAAAGTGCAAAATTTCCCTTTTACTTGATTCAGAAAAGTGCTCAATGTTCTATTTACATGTTTTGAGAAAAGTGGAAAATGTTTTATTTCCATGTTTTTGAAATGTCTAAAAAAAATTTATTTACATGTTTTTGAACAGTCAAAATGTTCTATTTACATGTTTTTGAAAGGTGTAAAATGTTCCATTTACATGTTTTGAGAAAAGTGGAAAATGTTTTATTTCCATGTTTTTGAAATGTCTAAAAAAAATTTATTTACATGTTTTTGAACAGTCAAAATGTTCTATTTACATGTTTTTGAAAGGTGTAAAATGTTCCATTTACATGTTTTGAGAAAAGTGGAAAATGTTTTATTTCCATGTTTTTGAAATGTCTAAAAAAAATTTATTTACATGTTTTTGAACAGTCAAAATGTTCTATTTACATGTTTTTGAAAGGTGTAAAATGTTCCATTTACATGTTTTTGAACAGTCAAAATGTTCTATTTACATGTTTTTGAAAGGTGTAAAATGTTCCATTTACATGTTTTGAGAAAATTCAAGCAGCGGAGGCTGCCTGCGCTGGCCATATTGTCCCGCCCTGCACTTATCCCGTTTTGCCGTAAAGCTCTTCGTATATAAAGGTGCGTATGGGACTAACCTACAGAGCTACAGAGTCCCCATTAGTACTATTTGACTCTGTAAGATTTACGAGCAAGAGGCAAGAAAAAAAACCGAGGTGGGACGACGACGACGACGTTCGTTAATTTTTTGCAGGAATTACAGTGAACATTTATGTTACAGAAGAACATCTCCAAGGCTTGAGCCATAGCTCATCTCGTATCATGTGAATGGCACAAGGGCAGGGGTAGCTTAGTTAGCACTACTTTAGTCACTACACCAATACCAATCCAACACTAATAATAATGCTCTCACAACAGTTCTTGTTGTCTTTCTTTCCCCACTTGACTTGAAGGGAGTCCATGCAAGTCTCCGTCTCCAGTCCGGAGTCCATGTTTCGGACCAAAAGGCTCGTCTATGCCTCACAAGGAAAGTTTCACATTTCACGACATGCATGTATTTGGTGGGGATTCCATGTGTAGGCAGTGCCAGTGCCAGCATCGGCATAGAGCATTTAAGTAGCGTAGGAATGATGTTGTCGTGGTTGGTACAGTTTGTTCGTCGCTTCAACCCTGTCGCTCAGCCTCCCAGTCAGTTACTGCCAAGTGTGAAAATAATACTGAGGAATCAGTAAGTTACGAGGAACAGGACTTGGGATGTGTTTGTGTAATGTGAACACGGGCCCGTACTTTTACGATACTGTACAAATTAACCATATATTACCCCATGTGAAGAATCAAAATGACCCATTTCCAAAAGCTAGAATTAAAATGACACATGTCCGGAAAACTACTTGAGATAGGTGCGCAAAATGCTAATTTTGAGTTTTTGAAAAGTGCAAAATGGTCCGTTTACATGTTTTTAAAAATTTCAAAATGGCCCATTTACGTTTCAGAAAGTGCAAAATATTCTATTTGCATGTTTTTGAAAAGTTCAAAATGGCCAATTTACGTTTCAGAAAGTGCAAAATATTCTATTTGCATGTTTTTGAAAAGTGCAAAATGGTCAGTTCACATGTTTTAAAAAGTGCAAAATGGCCCATTTAAGTTTTAGAAAGTGCAAAATATTCTATTTGCATGTTTTTGAAAAGTGCAAAATGGTCAGTTCACATGTTTTAAAAAGTGCAAAATGGCCCATTTAAGTTTTAGAAAGTGCAAAATATTCTATTTGCATGTTTTTGAAAAGTTCAAAATGGCCCATTTACGTTTCAGAAAGTGCAAAATATTCTATTTGCATGTTTTTGAAAAGTGCAAAATGGTCCGTTCACATGTTTTAAAAAGTGCAAAATGGCCCATTTAAGTTTTAGAAAGTGCAAAATATTCTATTTGCATGTTTTTGAAAAGTTCAAAATGGCCCATTTACGTTTCAGAAAGTGCAAAATATTCTATTTGCATGTTTTTGAAAAGTGCAAAATGGTCCGTTCACATGTTTTAAAAAGTGCAAAATAGCCCATTTAAGTTTTAGAAAGTACAAAATATTCTATTTGCATGTTTTAAAAAGTGCAAAATAGCCCGTTTAAGTTTTAGAAAGTACAAAATATTCTATTTGCATGTTTTAGAAAGTGCAAAATATTCTATTTGCATGTTTTTGAAAAGTTCAAAATGGCCCATTTACGTTTCAGAAAGTGCAAAATATTCTATTTGCATGTTTTTGAAAAGTGCAAAATGGTCCGTTCACATGTTTTAAAAAGTGCAAAATGGCCCATTTAAGTTTTAGAAAGTGCAAAATATTCTATTTGCATGTTTTTGAAAAGTTCAAAATGGCCCATTTACGTTTCAGAAAGTGCAAAATATTCTATTTGCATGTTTTTGAAAAGTGCAAAATGGTCCGTTCACATGTTTTAAAAAGTGCAAAATAGCCCATTTAAGTTTTAGAAAGTACAAAATATTCTATTTGCATGTTTTAAAAAGTGCAAAATAGCCCATTTAAGTTTTAGAAAGTACAAAATATTCTATTTGCATGTTTTAAAAAGTGCAAAATAGCCCATTTAAGTTTTAGAAAGTACAAAATATTCTATTTGCATGTTTTTGAAAAGTGCAAAATAGTCCATTGGCATGTTTAATAAAAGTCTAAATGTCTTAGTGAATTTCGTACTTATCTAAAAGAGTGGATATGAGACATTTTGATTCTTCACTCAAAATACGCTGTGCTCGATGTACCTAAGCAATGTCATAATATGGAACCCAATGGACTTGCTCCTGCTCGCAGTAAGTTTATCCACAGTCCACATCATCCACCGAAGGGAACTAAAAGGGTAAAAATTAACGTGTAAAAAATGGTGACTGTTGTTAATATTGAGGGAGGGGATCTCCACCAGGCAGAGTGAAGGCAGTCGATATTTCAGTTTCAAGACAAAGTCAATCTGAATGTGTAGTACCTAAGTGGGGATGGGATTGGGTCTGGGTCTGGAGGGGAATTCGAATTCAGTCCAAGACATTTCAACTCAACTCAACGACGACGACGAGGGAAGGGTAGGGTAGTGAAAGACTTCTATTTTTTTACTTTACTTTTGTTGAGAATGGATTGGAAGCAGACTGCTTCCTTGTGCTGTGGATCTACTGGGCTCTTGTCTCTACTAATCGTAAGGTGTATGCACAGTGCCTCCAGTTCCAGTCTATACAGAATGTAGTGTAATGAGATGATGACGATGACGAGGAGATGTTTGCCAGCTTGCTCTTATTACTTACTTAAAATACCGTGTGTCTCGCTTCTTAAAGTCAAAAGTTGTCCCTTCTGTTTCCCTTTCCTTGGAGCATATAGCTGCATCTTGAGAGAATAAGCACACGCTACCCCTGCCTTTCATCCTGGGGAGCGTGCATAAATTACGTGATATGTCGAGGGGGGTTCAAGTTGCCTATCCTTTTACATGGGCATACACACCAAAAAGGAGGGGGGGGGGGGGTAGGGGTTCAAAATTTCCGATTTTTGTACCACGTAATTTATGCACGTTCCCCTGTCATGCAGTGCAATGGTGTGGCAATGGGGTTGTTATTATGTATCAGGATGGAGCAGGAAATGAAGTCCCAGCGTTTTCCTTTTCCTTCAAAACCTCGTGTGTCTTGCTTGTCTTTAAGCAGGGGCGGATCCAGGGGGAGGGGCTAAGGCATTTAACGTGGGCGAAGATAGGGGCATTTATTTCAATATAAATTTCCTATAAATTCGCGCCCCCCTTCCCCATAGATCCGCCACTGCCTTTAAGTCTTAGCTTCGACTTCGACGTAGGCTAGGCATGGCTTGACTTGGATTTTATGGAGGTGAGTGAGTAAATACAGATATTATGATGCAGTTTAGGAAATGTCTAATGACTGCATATATGTAAATTGGACTGACGCTCAGGCTCATGCTGACAGGGTCTGTCTGTACTCACGGGCTCGGCAATTCTCCGCGCCTGTATCATGGGGTTATAATTATCATTATAGCGAGGGAGGAAGGGAGGTCGATCGGAGGTAGTAGACACTGCACAGTAGACGAAGACGAGAAATATATACCCGAGAGAGAGAGAGAGAGGGAGGGAGGCACGAAACCACTGAATACTAATAATAATATTAAGTAGTTATACATGTTCTCTCTGTGTTATGATGATACTCTTCACTCTGGTTAAAATACTGCTCTCTCGCATATCCTCTTTTTACTCCTTTACATGGACGGATAATATAGAATATGGGTACTATCTCCGACATGATATACACTTAAGCTTCATCCACAAGGCTATTATCTGTATTTACCCTTTCCGACTTAACTTATCACATTCAACTCAGACAATTTAACCTATGGTCAGTTCCTACAATTCGAATTGGGATAAATTACATCGGAATATTGCAAATTGACCATATGTTAAAACGAAGTTGAATCAGAATAAGGTGAATTGATTACAAGTTAAATTGGGATAAGGGGAATTGACCATAAGCTGAATTGAAATAAGACGAGTAGACCATAAGTTAAATTTTATTAAGGTGAACTGGCCATTAGTTGAATTAGAGGAATTCGAATTGACCTTAATTTGAATTGCAATAAGGTGAATTGGCCTTAAGTTGAATTTTATGTGTTGGATGCGATTCGTTAAACCAAAATAAGGTGAACTGACCATTAATTAAATTAGAATAATGTTAGCTGCATTAGTTGAATTGGAATAATGCAAATTGACCATAAGTTGAATTGGAATAATGCAAATTGACCATAAGTTGAATTGTAATAATGAAAATTGACCATAAGTTGAATTGGAATAATGCAAATTGACCATAAGTTGAATTGGAATAATGCAAATTGACCATAAGTTGAATTGTCTTAGTTGAATGTTATAAGTTAAACCGGAATAATGTGAATTGACCATAAGTTGAATGTGATAGTGATAAGTTAAACCGGAATAAGATGAATTGCCCATAAGTTGAATTGTGTCGGTTGAATGTGATAAGTTAAAACGGAATAAGGTGAATTGGAATAATGCAAATTGACCACAAGTTGAATTGGAATATTGCAAATTGACCATAAGTTAAATTAGAATAAGTGAAACTGGAATAAGGTGAATTGACCATAAGTTGAATTAGAATAAGTGAAACTGGAATAAGGTGAATTGACCATAAGTTGAATTAGAATAAGTGAAACTGAAATAAGGTGAATTGACCATAAGTTGAATTAGAATAAGTGAAACTGGAATAAGGTGAATTGACCATAAGTTGAATTAGAATAAGTGAAACTGGAATAAGGTGAATTGACCATAAGTTGAATTAGAATAAGTGAAACTGGAATAAGGTGAATTGATCATAAGTTGAATTAGAATAAGTGAAACTGGAATGAGGTGAATTGACCATAAGTTGAATTAGAATAAGTGAAACTGGAATAAGGTGAATTGACCATAAGTTGAATTAGAATAAGTAAAACTGGAATAAGGTGAATTGACCATAAGTTGAATTAGAATAAGTGAAACTGGAATAAGGTGAATTGACCATAAGTTGAATTAGAATAAGTGAAACTGGAATACGGTGAATTGACCATAAGTTGAATTAGAATAAGTGAAACTGGAATAAGGTGAATTGACCATAAGTTGAATTAGAATAAGTGAAACTGGAATAAGGTGAATTGACCATAAGTTGAATTAGAATAAGTGAAACTGGAATACGGTGAATTGACCATAAGTTGAATTAGAATAAGTGAAACTGGAATAAGGTGAATTGACCATAAGTTGAATTAGAATAAGTGAAACTGGAATACGGTGAATTGACCATAAGTTGAATTAGAATAAGTGAAACTGGAATAAGGTGAATTGACCATAAATTGAATTGCCGAGGTTGAATGTGACAAGTTGAATCGGAAAAGGGGACTGTAGGTAGAATACCATCCAAATCCAAGTCACATATGGGGCCACACTATATCGGTGGATGTAGTTTAGATGCTGTATTTCGTGGGCCTTTGTGAAGCACAAGGGGAAAGGAGAAGGAAATTGTGGAGGACACAACATGGACTGACTAGTGAGATGAAGTTTTTAGGAGGTTTACACAGGACTGCACATTACTGTGGAGGAAGATAGCGTCATAATAATTATAATACTACTCCGTGCACTGCACTGAACTGAACTGCAGTCTGCACTCATATCACACACTGTTGACTCTGACTCTTCCCCGTGCCTCAATGTTAAATGGACCCGTGTAGCTGTATTTGTAGTTAAGCTTTACGGTGTAAGTTGAAAATGAGATGGATATTTCCGAGCGTGTAATGCATTATTATTATTACTATTAGCGTTATTATTAGTGGAAGTACCCAAGGAGCTAAGGTGGATCTGAGGATGAGTGGAGTGTAGAACTGAAGTGGGATGCGTATAGAAAATAGAAATAGAACCTACTCTACCCAGATTATAGCTACATATGAGATGCATCTCCGCATTTCCATCTTTGTTTTAGTCTCATGATTAGGGTGGCTCTGATTATGTGATTCTATCTGTAAACTGTTTCATGCGTACGCATAAGTTTATGATTTATAAAAAAAACTCTTCTCTCCGTTCCCTACCCTCTGCCTGTGTCAGACTTGTAGCTGGAGGGAGATGAGTTTTTGAGTTTGAGATGAGGAGAATATTGTCGGGAGAGGTGCTTTCTATAATTATGTATATCTCTTATGCAGTTCACGATCTGCATCGGTCCAAGTATATCCTGTGAGTGAAGGATCAAAATTACCCATATCCAGTTCAAGCTAGAATTAAAATCAGTTACAAAACCCCAAATGAGACAGATGCGTAAAAATTTTAATTATATGCGATTTTGAAAATTCCAAAATGATTTATTTGCATCGTTTTGAAAAGTGCAAAATTGCCCATTTACACGATTTAAAAAAGTGCAAAATGTTTCATTTACACGATTCAAAAAGTGTAAAATTTCCCATTTACACGATTTAACAAAAATGCAAAATATACCATTTACACGATTTAAAAAGTTGCAAAATGTTCTATGTACGCGATTTAAAAAATTGCAAAATGTTTCATTTACACGATTCAAAAAGTGTAAAATTTCCCATTTACACAATTTAACAAAAGTGCAAAATATTCCATTTACACGATTTAAAAAGGTGCAAAATTGTCCATTTACACGTTTTAAATTAGTGCAAAATGTTCCATGTACAAGATTTAAAAAACTGTAAATTTTCCCATTTACACGATGTTAAAAACTCCAAACTGATCCATTTACACGATTTTAAAAAGTCCTCTTAAATGTCCTTCTTACTTGCATGCTTTCTGGATAATGATTTGTTTTGTAGATAGTACATTTTTGATGCATCTAAAAATGAACATAGCTCATTTTGACTCTTCACTAACTTAATGTGGAGGAGACGAAGGAGCCTGGAGTAGAGCCCAGTAGTCCAGAACCCGGGTTTTTAGGCCTTCAGGCGCTAATTAACCCTCCCTAATTAGCATATCCCCCCCCCCCCCAAAGTCAAAACTCAAAAATGGGAGCCGAGACCGAGCGCGAGTGGCAAATCGTGGTTTCACGGTATTTGGTTGCACTCAGCCAAGTTTCCATAAGCTTTGGACTTGAGCCGATGTAAACAGCAGACAGGCTGGATTCCGAGAAAAAAAAACATTGCAATGAAAAATAAAAGTTGAATCCAGCCGTTTGCCTGCTGTTATGATTTTTTTTCAGAGACCTCATCCATTCCAAGCTATTTTTTCTGGTCTATCAAACCAAAACTAACACCAGTCATGGAAGGTAAGTTTTTTTTAAATTTCTTACGAATATTATTTTAACAACTTTACATGTGGTATGTGTTACATATTTAATGTATGCTGTAGGGTGCATTCATTCAACTTGTGCAGAGTGTATACGGAGTGGTTGCCTGTGGGCCAAAGTGATGGAGGGGGGTAAGGAATGTTATTCTTTGGACTCGGAGCTTCATAGAGTGTCCTGGTATGCTGGTGGAATAGAGGAGTGTGAAACGGAATCGAGAAGTGCAGGTGTGTATGCTTATGCACTTAATATGTATATATGCAGTTTATATACATTATTATGAGATGTTAATGCCATGTGTACATGTATGTATATGACATGTGTTTATATGCTACAGTGGTTCTGTATGCGGGTGCTGGTCTGACTGCTACGGTTGGGATTGCTTTTCTGGCTGTTTTTTTATACCAAAAGTGGAAAGGAAGAAATGTACATGAGGAACTGCAAGAAGAAAATCTCGAGATGAGCGAGTTAGCATCTCCGCAGGTGAACAATGATCATGAGCGTAATAATGCTATTGTAGCCGAACCCGAGTTGGAGATAATCAGAGAAATAAGAGCAAATCCCCGACTCCCATCGTTTTTAAAAAAACACAATACCCGTTCATGTTCCCGTACAGATTTAGTTAAGTTTGCTTGCTTTAATAAAACATAATTTGATTTCAAATATTTACAATATTTATACAAATGCCAATTGCTAGCTTCTAATAAAAAATAACTTATCTCAAAACAAGCCATTTTAAATAAAATATTTTTTTTAATTTATTCTACAAATTTAATAAATTATTGATTAATAGTATTATTACATAACTCGATAGAGTTATTTAATGTGTCTCAGAGTGTGGAAATCAGATCTTCGAAACGAACATCTGATTTCCACACTATTTCGAGTAACGAAATAACTCTAATTTAAAAATTTAGATAATGATGACTGTGGTAAATTCTAAAAATTTTAGATTTTAATAAATTATTGATTAATAATATTATTAAATAACTCGATAGAGTTATTTAATGTGTCTCAGAGTGTGGGCAATCAGATCTTCGAAACAAACATCTGATTTCCACACTATTTTGAGTAACGAAATAACTCTAATTTAAAAATTTAGATAATGACGACTGTGGTAAATTCTAAAAATTTTACATTTTTAATAAATTATTGGTTAATAGTATTATTAAATAACTCGATAGAGTAATTTAATGTGTCTCAGAGTGTGGAAATCAGATCTTCGAAACGAACATTTGATTTCCACACTATTTTGAGTAACGAAATAACTCTTTAAAAATTTAGATAATGACGACTGTGGTAAATTCTAAAAATTTTACATTTTTAATAAATTATTGATTAATAATATTATTAAATAACTCGATAGAGTTATTTAATGTGTCTCAGAGTGTGGGCAATCAGATCTTCAAAACGAACATCTGATTTCCACACTATTTTGAGTAACGAAATAACTCTAATTTAAAAATTTAGATAATGACGACTGTGGTAAATTCTAGAAATTTTACATTTTTAATAAATTATTGATTAATAATATTATTAAATAACTCGATAGAGTTATTTAATGTGTCTCAGAGTGTGGGCAATCAGATCTTCGAAACGAACATCTGATTTCCACACTATTTTGAGTAACGAAATAACTCTAATTTAAAAATTTAGATAATGACGACTGTGGTAAATTCTAAAAATTTTACATTTTTAATAAATTATTGGTTAATAGTATTATTAAATAACTCGATAGAGTAATTTAATGTGTCTCAGAGTGTGGAAATCAGATCTTCGAAACAAACATTTGATTTCCACACTATTTTGAGTAACGAAATAACTCTTTAAAAATTTAGATAATGACGACTGTGGTAAATTCTAAAAATTTTACATTTTTAATAAATTATTGATTAATAATATTATTAAATAACTCGATAGAGTTATTTAATGTGTCTCAGAGTGTGGGCAATCAGATCTTCGAAACGAACATCTGATTTCCACACTATTTTGAGTAACGAAATAACTCTAATTTAAAAATTTAGATAATGACGACTGTGGTAAATTCTAGAAATTTTACATTTTTAATAAATTATTGATTAATAATATTATTAAATAACTCAATAGAGTTATTTAATGTGTCTCAGAGTGTGGTAAATCAGATCTTCGAAACGAACATCTGATTTCCACACTATTTTGAGTAACGAAATAACTCTAATTTAAAAATTTAGATAATGACGACTGTGGTAAATTCTAAAAATTTTAGATTTTAATAAATTATTGATTAATAGTATTATTAAATAACTCGATAGAGTTATTTAATGTGTCTCAGAGTGTGGAAAATCAGATCTTCGAAACAAACATCTGATTTCCACACTATTTTGAGTAACGAAATAACTCTAATTTAAAAATTTAGATAATGACGACTGTGGTAAATTCTAAAAATTTTAGATTTTAATAAATTATTGATTAATAATATTATTAAATAACTCGATAGAGTTATTTAATGTGTCTCAGAGTGTGGAAATCAGATCTTCGAAACGAACATTTGATTTCCGCACTATTTTGAGTAACGAAATAACTCTAATTTAAAAATTTAGATAATGACGACTGTGGTAAATTCTAAAAATTTTAGATTTTAATAAATTATTAATTAATAATATTATTAAATAACTCAATAGAGTTATTTAATGTGTCTCAGAGTGTGGAAATCAGATCTTCGAAACGAACATTGGATTTCCAAGCGTTATTGAACTATAAATGAACCTAACACTGGTCTTCTAACATAAGCTAGCTTTGCTCAATTTGAGATAAAAGTTTTTAATATTAAAAACTTTTATTTCAAATAACGGTTAATAAATAACTCAACAGCGGAAATATTAGATTTCCACACATGATACATCGCGCATGCGCTAAACTTGCTACTCATAATAGGTCACGCTGTTGAAATATGTGTTCAGTCTTGAACTAGCATTCCATGCGCAAGCATGGACTTGTCTAAGAAAAGAAAATATAGCGATATTTCAACGCAAGGTGAGCATAAAATCTTAACAAATATTACCCCGAAAGATTTAAAATGTGAAAATTGTGACTACTGTTGGATAAGTTGCGAGCCTCCTCAAATTTGGATGTTTATTTATAAAGATAAACAATACTGTTATTTGTGCGAGTGTTTAGAGAAAGAAAAAGACATTTTTGTTGTAAAAAATTGCAAAAGTGTTAAGGAAATTTCCATTGAAGCTTTAAATAATACTGATGACTGGTGTGAAATCAGAAGATCTCCTACAAAATCCAAGTGCTTCTACTGTACAGGAAATTTTAATTCTAGTGAAGAAACCACTAGAGATCGAATGAGTTTGTACGAAGGATGGCAGTGTGGTATCACATCATACGTTTATACACCATATTCAAATGTTGAGTTATGCGAACAGTGCTACCTGTACCAAGATAGTATTTGTTTTGAACAAATAGCACATCATTTATCATGAGAAAAATTGACATTCAGTGCTATGACTGTGGGTTTGCATGGCTTCAAATTTCTGTTTGCAGCAAAATAAAATTGTATAAATACAAACACCGTTGTTATTGTTTAAGGTGTCTCAAGTTGCAAAAGCTCCGTTCAGTTTTAAATAAAAAACTTGCGGCTGCAGACAAGACTAGCATTGCCAGCTTTTTACAAGACTCAAACTTTTCAATTCATTACCAGTCGTATAATACATTTTACTGCGAATATTGCGATTATAAACATAACAATGTTCAGTCAAGTATAAAAACCAAAATAGACGAAGTTAAACGATTTTCAGAACACTCAACAGGTATACTGTCGTTCAATTACGTATTATTACCGTGGGTGTGGCTTTGCAAGGAATGCTTTGGGAATAACGAGTTCAGACTTGCTTGCGGTGAAAAAGTTCTTGCAGTGTACACTCAAAATCTAAACCCTGACGGTTCAGAGAAAGCAAATGTTTTATACGGTGTTAGACCTTGTTGCTATTGGTAATTTCAAAAATGCTAACAATTATTGAATTTAAATATAAAGATAAGCATATCAAACAGTTGACATTTAAAACAAAAGAGCGGACTAGATACTACAAATGCATTTGTTCATATTCAAGATGGCCTGTTTTAGAATCTTGTCTGTTGCGTATACTACTTCAATTTCGCGAGAAAGCACCTAAAACTGTTTTTACTATTACAGAAGAATGTGCTAGCGTGCTGCAATCTGTATGGACATGCAAGGATGTTATTTCAGTAGAGAGTGCACTTAATGAATTTTCAGATTTTCTGTTAAGCTATGGAAAAGTTTAAATGCTATTACTGCCAGTACAGCTGGATCACAGATAACGTTATAACAAACATGTACGTAAACCAAGATGCGCAAACATGCTGCTACTATTGCTACACAGAAGAAAAGCAGAAACTGGAAATAATGAAATCAGACCCCGACAAATCATGGTATAACGAAAACCAATGGTTTATGGAAGGAGTATTGCTTGAGAACTTTAATTGCTGTGGATGCCATATGCTGTCTATGAAACATATTGATTTAAATAAATTTACCGGAAAAATATATATTTATACTTTTTTACCGGTGCCTTCACATCAATTTTGTGTACCGTGTAAATCCTCTAAAACATTAAACCCTAAACAATGTGTGTACATTGAATGCAAATCTAAGTATAATGAATGTAAACCTTTCAAATCTTATGATGAAGTCGACAATAAATAAAAACAAAATTTGTTAATTTCAAATGACAATTTTATTAAGCATCAATAATTTTTAATAGCCATTTTTAATAAGCATAAATAATTTTTTTTAATAAACAATTTTATTATGGGGTATAGGATACATTATTGTGCTTGTCTATCGCAAGCACACTTTCAAATATACCGTAAAGCAAACAGGTGTAAGTTTCAGTGATGGCATCAGTAAATGTAGCTTCAAATTTAACTTGTCCAAAACGCAATGGGTTAAAAGAATCCGCCTGGCCGTGTGCTTGCAGTTGGAATGCAAATATTGCTAATCCATTTTTAAAACTGTTATAATTTACAATCCCGTCTGATGGTAGACCCGTAATTTTCAAAAACTGTAAAAATGCCTCCATGTGCTGATTCTCTTTAAAGTTGCAATTGATAGATCCATAAAAAGATTCATTTTGATCAGTAGAAAGTTTTATTCTGTTTATATTAACATGATCAAAAACATAGGGAGCAGCGCTATATTTCCCGTTAATTCGCGCTGTTTTTACGAACGCTACAAGAATTGTTGAAGGTAAAGCTCCAGTAAATACGCTTTCGTTTGTTATTCCAAAACTGTTTGCTGGTACAGATATTGATTTAATATCGGTACGAAAACCTGGAAGCATTGCAAGTTTTCCTTGGTTAAGCATGTACCTGTATTCTTGTAAAACAGAATCTGAAGGTGATATTTGAGTAATTTTCAGATATATATCTTCAATAAATATTTCGTAGTCTGTGGTGTCAACGTTAGCATTTATAACAAATGCAGGATTTGACCTCTCCAGTTTTATAGTTACATCAAGCTCGGGTGGAAGGTAGCGATGTAAATGAGATTCACTAAAATTCAATGGACCTTCAAGCTCCAATAATTTTGACAAAGATGTGTATTCGGACATTTTCAAAGAAGTTGAGTTGGCGTTAAATGAAGTATCACCAGGGTCAGCGTTGTTAAGAAATAGGATAGGTCTGCATTCTTCGTGAGTTGTAGCAAGCTTTTCCAAAATAGACTTGTAAGGAAGCAAGTTATCGTCGTTAGAAACTAGTTTACTGCCAATGTACAATGATGAGTTGCTGAACAGTCCTCCAAGAAAATTATTAGAAGGTGCAACCTTTTCATTTGCAGTTAAAGCAGTTCCAGCTTTTCGTTTAATTTTTAATGCAGTGTAGATCCGAGCACTTTTTAAATCGTAATATTTAAACTTATTTGATTTTAATCTAAATTCTATCGGTACGCGTGGGTCAGAAAATGCATTAATAGGTCTATGAATTTCTTCAAGAGAAGAAGTTGAGCTCAAATCAGTTGGCTTAGCCGTAAAATGATCAAATTCTGATCGTTTTACAGCCGGAGATGACCCTATAGTTTCCATTTTAACGTCTTTTCCTCTTGACTGCTTTCTTGACACTGACCTTGCGAACCGTCTTTTTAACGTTTTTAGATTTGCGCTTGACCTTGTTTAAACGCTTTTTTAACGTTTTTTGTTTGACCCCCATCGGAACGTTGTACGATTCGCTACTAGGTATTACACCTTTTCCGCTTTTACCCATTTCTTTAAAACCACACCCCTTTTCAGAACAGACAACCTCTCGCATTCCTGGATGACGTAAGTGAAGAACTAACTTAACGCTTTCGTTTCCAAATGCGTACTGCTTACCGTGAACGTTTGCTTAACGAATATATACGTTTTCTAGAAGCTTTGATGAAAGTCTTGCACAGTAACCAGAGTCAAATGTTTTAGCATTTTTACGTTACAAGGCTAAAAAGTAGTTTCATATTTATTAATATTTTAAATTTGTCTCATTTCGTTACGATTCAGGCATTGCGTATTGTAAACAGGCAACGGAACCTTAAAGCTGTTTAATTACTACTTTTGAATAATAATGTCTATTTTATTCACATTTAAATGAAGTTAGGACATTGTGCATTATAAAAATCCATGGAAGTCTGACCTTCTCTTATTATCACGACTATTTTATAATAACTAAAAATGTGTCACAACTATAAATGATTTAGAACTTACATATTGTACGCCTTCTTTTAAAGCTTATTTCTGTCTAATTTTTTAAAATACTTGCTTAATTAAACATTTGTCACATTTGGCGTACAGTTTAAACATTGTGTATGCCACACAATCTACAGAATTTTATCTGTGTCCAAATATTATGGCTTTTGAAAAATAATTTGGCACATCTCTAAACGATTAAGACATTGCGTATTGTACAAAATCTGCAGAACCTTATCTCATTATACTTAGTAAATCAATTTTATTTAAGTTTGAATTTGTCACATCTGTATACAAATAAGACATTGCGTGCTGTAAACAAGAAGTTTGGATTATTCTAATTATTAGTAATTTGCCACGATTAAAACATTGCATTGTACTTAATCTATAGAACTCTATCTCTGTCCTATTACTTGGACTATTTAATAATAATCAAAAATGTTTACATTTCTGTACAACGAAGACACTGCATTTTGTGCACATTCTCCGAGCGTCAATTTCTGTCTACCCTGAGCCTTGCGCTGCTCTGGGGCTTGCCACTGCCCTGCGACCTCCGCTGTCGTGGGTAGGGCTCTACCGCTGTCATGGTGGCTGTATACTGTGTAAAATATGAGATTATGCACAAGCTATGCCGCATGAAACAAAAACGTATTACCTTGTGGACATTTAAAAGCTCTGTATGCTATGAGCATACTTTAGCCTTTGAATTGAATGCGTTAAATTTTTTTTGTAGCAATGCATTAAAATGTTTTAAAAATAAACCCAACAACAAAAGTTTACAAATTCGAATTGTTTTTGATAATATTTTGCAAGATTTAGAGAGCGGACGTAAATGTAACAGCCTAATTTTGTGCCCTGCTCTTGGGTTTGCCATTGCATTTAGCTTTGTCGTGCACATTATGGATAAGTAAGCCCTTGTATGAAATACAACGAGCGTAAAATATAGGAAGCTTGTTGCATGATAAAAAAGTATTGGCTTTGGAACATTTAAATGGTGCTTTGTTTGCCTTTTGTATTGAATGCTTTACATATATGAAATTTTTTTGTGAGCAATGAAAAGTTTTATTGTTAAAATAAAAACATTCAGAAACATTTAAAAATGCCAATTGTTATTTTATTAGTTTTTTAAAATTGTTTACAAGTTTTTAAAATTATTTTTAATTTTTATTTTCTAAAATGTTTACAAATTATTTTTGTTACTGTTTGTTTTTAAACTTAACATTTTAAAAATGTTTACGAGCTAAATAATTTCTAATAAGTGTTTACTAGCTTTTTTTATATTCACGAACAAGTTTTTCTTAACTTTGTTTTAAAAAGAAATTATGTTTTACAAACTTAGTTATGCTTTTTGAATTTGTTTTAAAAGTAATTATGTTTTACAAATTTATTTAATTTTTAACTTAATAATTTGTTTTACAGATAGCTTGTATTCTTAAAATATTTATTATTTTTTGCAAGCTAAATTTAATTTTTTAATTATGGGTTAATTATTTTCTGCAGATTAACCTATTTTAAATTAGATTAAATATATTTTGTGCTATACTATACATTACTTAACTTTATAAATTATTTTTAGACGTAACGTTATTATTTATACAAAAAGTACTTTTTACATACATGTTTCTATGCCCTATATTCATCTTGTTTGTATTTGCAAATGTATTTATGTACAATTTCAAAAACTTAATAGTTTTGCTCAAACATACAATGTCCACACATTTTTATTATTTTACCCGTGCTTGTACATTAAAGTTTGTTCGCCATGTAAGGTTATTTTGCGAATATAGTCTGAATTAGGGTTTTCTGTCTATGCTTTTTATATTTTCTGGGTTGTTTAGACAAACAAAACATCCACTGTTTTCCACAAGTTTTGTTACTTTACACCAGTTTACAATATTTGTAAACTTTGTTTACTGAATCCATACATCGTATGGTGTATTCAAGCTATTGGCAATTCTTATTTGTTTTATCTTTTCTTGTTCTTCACAATCTACACAGTACCGTTTGTTTGTATACATTATGGTATATAAACTTAATGTTTTAGAGTTTAACCAGCAAAACTAGCACGACTCACACATAAAACTTTGTAGAGTATTTATTTTGTTTTAAACACGAATCACATTTGATCCATAGTCAATTGCAATGCTTTATATTCGTCTTTTTTACAGCTGCGAATATATTCGTGAGCATTCTCTAAACATTTTGCAGAGCTTTTGCATAACATACAATATCCGCATACTTTAATTTCTGGCATGTACTTGTATATGAACACAATCTCGCCATACAGAGATACGCCGTGAACAAATTCTGCATCTGGGCTTTCTGCGGATGATGCTTTGTTATACGGAACGTATTTACATGCAAAACAATCTGTTTTGTCCATCATTCTTGTAACTTTACACCAATTGTTAATATTGTCAAACTTATCAAAGTCAATCCATTCATCGTACGGTGAATTTAAGCATTCGGCCACTTTTTTATCTTTTTTCTTCTCTTGCACTTCACATCGCGCACAGTATTGTTTGTTTTTATACTCTATCGTTTGTAAACTTGATGGCATATAGTTCAACCAGCAAAACTGGCATGCATCGCACAACAAACTTTGCAGAGTATCCATTTTGTTTTTAATATGGATAACATTTATTCCATGGACATAGACAACTGCAATGCTTTATATTCATCTTCTTTGTATTCATAAATATATTCTCGAACATTTTCTAAAACATTCAAGGTTTGCCAAAACATGCAATAGTTGCATACTTTAATTTCTGGCATGTACTTATAAATGTACACAGTTTCCCCATACAAAGATATGCTGTGGATATACTCTGCATCGGGTTCGCCTCTGACTGACAAAACATCACCAGGATCAAACTTACACACGAAACAATCAATATTTTCAAAACTTCGGGTTACTTCACACCAATTGCTTACATCATTGAAATCATCAAAGTCAATCCACTCATCGTACGGTGTATTCAAGCTAGCAAGTACTTGTTCATCTTTTTTCCTTTCTTGCACTACACATCGCGTACAGTATTGTTTGTTTTTACACATGACAGTTAACAAAATTGACGGCGTATTGTTTATACTTTGCAAATTTGACAGCATATTGTTCAACCAGCAGAACTGGCATGTCTCACACAACAAACTTTCCAGAGTTAATGTATTCATGTTTTTCGCACAACAAACTTTACAATTTGCAATCTTGAGTTAAGAACATCACAAGGTTTTCAATTTCATCGTAGTTCACTTCAATTTGCGGGCCCAACCATCCTCCGTATTTCGCAGACGTTTGTTTTGAAACCGGGCAGTGCAAAACAAGCTTTAAATACGTTCTGTCATTAAAGTATGTGAGATTGAGGTTTTCAATGTTATCCACTGGTGTTTTAATGTAAACGTTGTGATCATGGACACCTCAAATGACCTCCAGTAACAGCTCGACAGCGACAAGCAAGAATTCTTCATTATAATTTTTCCTTATTGAATTTTCTTTTCTTAGACAAGTCCATGCTCTCGCATGGAATGCTAGTTTACAACTGAGCAGCAAATTTAATAACGTGGTACGTTATGACCATAGGTGTTAGCGCACGCGCAACGTTAAACTATAAAGGTCACAGAATAATGTGTAGAAATCCATTTTGTACCACAATTTGAAATACCCACACTGTTATTTACAGTAAATACCTGTAAATTAATTTAAATAACGTTTTGATATGAAAGATTTTCATGATTTTTTGGAATGCGTGATTTTCAACTTGTTAATCGTAATCCCAATCTTCCAGTCCTGCAATAACTTAAACGCGCGTTATTATCAAGAAAATGATGTTATGTACTATATCATCGGTCAAGAACCAAAATTACCCATATCTATTTTTTAGCTAAAATTAATATCAGCTATCTACAAAAATATTCAAATAATATGTCTTGGGAGCATTTACAACATTTTACACTTTTTAAAAACAGAATTTGAACATTTTACACTTTCTAAAAACATGGAATTAGAACATTTTGCACCTTTTTGTAAAGATGAATATAAAGACAACTATATTCAACATAAATAAAATTGACACTGGCCTACAACTAGGATAGCCTAATGGACTCAGTATACGATTCAAAAAAAATTTTTAAATCTAGATTGTGTTTTTATAAAAATGATATATGAATTAATTTTATTCCTAAACATTAGAGAACAGTTGAAAACAAATAAATGATGTTGGTAAATTTGAACTAATTTCTTTTGCACTGCTGTCACAATTTCTTTAATCAGGAAAGACGGTATTGCTTGGAATCTCATAAAATCCAAAAACAATTTAGTAATGGTTCCCCGAGCTCCTACGCTTAGTACTAGTACCTCAATTTTATCTAATCCCAGTTTGTGTTTAAAGTACGGAATGCAAGGTTCGTAGATTTTCTTTCTCCCTGTTAACTGTCTCAGCTTGCTGAATATCATTTTGTTTTATACGAACAGTATGGTCCAGAATTAAGCTTTTCTTAGAAGTCTGGTTGTAAGCTACAATATCCACACGCGTGAACCATTTCGTGTGCATTCAACTTCTTGTTGAACCTTCCACCCACACATTCACTACAGCACCATTATTTAAGCGAGAGTCAATGTCAGTCAGACAGACAGAGGCAAGTCAAACGTCAAACACTTGCATGCATCAAATATCAAACTACGGAGTGTTTCTTAATTTTTTTTTAATATTCTCGGTTCATGTACTGATACACTGAACCAAATGCTATCTACCTATGTATCTATATGTATAATATATGTAGCCTCTAAATTATATGTAAGTTCTTTCCTCGGTTATAACTGCCCCCTCTGCACAATTGGGATATCTCCTCCAAAATTGTAACCATGATACAACTTTTTGAAAGTTGATTTCTAGCTAAACGTTTTCGCTGAGCTATATAATTAGTCAGCGTATGAGTATTCAGCTAAATGGAGTGCGCCTAGAGCGTTGGAAGCTATACAGTGGTAGTGGTGGTGGTAGTAAAAGGTGTCTCGATTTGAATTCGAATTTAAATTCTGTAATGATGAGAGGAAGCAGAAAAGACAATTGACTGTTACGCTTACTGTTGTCTTACAATTAGTTGTACGTCTCGTTGAAATTTCTCGTTTGTGAACCCTTATATGCAGCAGATACTATTGGCTTTTACATGTGTAGATAGGAGGTTGTACATGTGTAGGTACTCGGTGTCAGTAGTAGCAAGGAAGCAGGTACTTTTTTCTTAAATTTTATTCCCTTGGGAGGACCAGGACCAAGACCAAGTCCAACCAACCGTAATATTAGTCAGTGCACTGCATATACCTACAACTATTTTATAGAGACTCACAATGTGATTTTATAGAGCCACATTCTCCCTCCAAATACCAATGAGTATTAAAGGCATTAGCTAAGTACTACTGTGTCCTCACATTGGGCCGAATTGCACTGAATTGCATTGATTACTAGGTTTCGTCTCCTCTCTAACGATTCAGTGAGAAGATTACAACAAATTATGTAACCTCCCGCCACATCGTCTGTCCCGTCCGTTCCATTGTGTTCATGGTTGCTCGTAACAGATTTTTTGGATTTCAATAAAATTTACATGTAATAACACACATATGCTGGGCGTCGTACCATTCTAATGTTCCAAAAAGCTGTCTGATATAAGTTACGTGCATTCTATGGGGAGGATGTAATCTAGGGCCGAATAATGCTGCCAGCGCAGGCAGCCCCCCGCTGCCTGAATTCTTAAAAAGCATGTAAATGGAATATTTTGCAATTTAAAAAAACATGTAAATAGAGTTTTTTGCACATTTCGAAAATACTCAAATGAAACATTTAGCACTTTTCAAAAACCATGTAAATAAAACATTTAGCAATTTTTTCAAAACATTTTGCACTTTTCAGAATCAACTAAAAGAACATTTTTAACTTTTCTAAAACATGTAAATACAACATTTTAGTTTATCAAAGAAACCCTGCAATAAAATCAAAATAGCGATTTCTCTATGGAAACAAATTGCAGCCTAAAAAACAAATTCTTTCGCCGGGCCCTGCAATGTATGTGATCGACAGAACTAAACAGAGAACTAACGATAACGACCTACACACATATTTGTATTTCCGCTCGGATGAAGTCATCAGAAAATCAGAAGGGAGAAATAATAACAGGTAAAATCAGCCCGAATGTCGGTATCAATATTACAATGTCTTACATTTTAATCCGAATGAAAGCACATCATTATCATTAGTCAGCAGCCTTATCCATCTCCTTATCACTATTAAACACAAATGAAATGAAAATGAACTTGCTTTTTTTCCTTCTTCTTCTTCTTCATCGTATTGTTGGCTTTCTACTTTTTACTACTACTAATTCCTCATGTACCTGTAAACGACACGGAAGAAAGACTTCGAAACAGCCTTATTCAAACGAGCTCGGCAGCTTCTCGTTGACCCCTCCGAATCCACGATGCGTTGGAATTGATTACCAAGCAAATGACCCGACTTCCGAAATGTTTTTCCATGGAAACTTCTGCTATTCAGCCACCGATTTACGGACCTGCAGATCGTATCTACCATCAATTGGTAAACAAATTAAAAATTATACTTTTTAAGTTCAAAATTATTTAATTGTAAGCTAAGTATATCTTAATGATTCATTTACTCGAAATACTTTTTAAAACGTTTTTATAGTTTTGTTTTGCTCTAAAAAAGTTTAAATTACAAGCTATGTTTATCTTGCAAGTTTATATCCTTAAAATATTTTTTTTTTAACTTTTTTTCAATTGGCTTGTATTGTTACTTTAATATTTTTTTAATAACAAGCTCTGTATTTTCCTCTAGTTTATATACTTTTTATTAATTTTTTTAGACGTTTTTTTCTATATGACCGATTTTGTTACTTCAATGAACTTTTTGGTTCAGATTTTGTAAGCCATAAATTATAGTGCCTGCTAGTTACATCATATACTCCAAAACAAAAAACAATTATCAGAGTTAGTTTAAAAGATATTAAAATTAAACCGATAATACATTGTACCGCCCGGGTTTTACTGTTTGGACTGTACTCATATTTTTTATAAAATACCCTTGACTTCTTCTATTTTTAGACGAAAACCGCTTTCCTTTACGAGTTATACTTTTTACACTATGAATTTTTAAAAAATTTTGCTTTTAGGGTTCGTCCATAATAACTTCCCAAAAAATGTTTTAAAAAAGTGACACCCACCCTATACCTTAACCAAAGCCCACCCCCACCCACCCTAGTTTTGAAAGCGTGACATTTATTATGCACGACCCCTGCATATGTTTATCAGGGCCGGCGTGACGGATGGTTCAGGTGGGCCGCTGAACCAGGGCATGGGCCCATAAGGGGCACGGCTCAGGCTGACTAACAAAATAGCAGTGTTAAAACGTATACAATTTACAAACAGTAAGAACCGTAACCAGGAACTAGACTATGCTAGGGCTACATGCCGCGCGGGACCTGATGTTTATATAGATTTACAGTTTGCCTTCTAATAGTGGCCTCATGCTATAAAAATGTTTGAGTAAGCAATGATAATCGATACATGCAAATTTCACAAGGTCTAATAGTGGAAACATATTTACGTTACTTGACAGGTCATTTTTGTCATCTGCTTGAAGTAAAGCGTGGATCCAAAGGTGAACCCAAGCCAGGTTCTCGGATTTCGTTTCCAGCCAGATCTTTGGCTTCTGTTATATCAGCCCTTCAGCACTTGTACGGTGAAATGGAAGCTTACAGTTCAGGGCAGAACTAATCTGACCAGAGCAGGAGAGCTAGCGGGGAAATATATATATAAACATATATTTATATTACTAAGCAAATTTTAAAATTGTACCAATTCAATGACTCTATCCTATATAAATTTTACTTGTAAAAATTGAGAGTATATTTGACTATCAGGTGTTACTAAATTCAAATGCACTGGCTTTACTGCTCACCTGGGCTGTTGTTTTAGTTTTTGTACTATTTTTGTCTTCTTAATAACAACGTAAGATCCACTTGCCCTCGTCTATTTGTATGCAATGTGCGGAGTGAAACTTCTTTCCCTTGATTGATCTTCGCATTTAATAATTCCCTTATTCTAATATGTATGCTAAATAGCTCTACTGTTTTTTATAAACTTTTTCACACTTTGCCTCTTTATCCACTTTCCAGCGGGCTCTCACTCTCTGTGGCTCGATCTCTTTTACAAGTTGTAATAATCTTGGGTACATAAGGCTGCTAGTTTATTTCGCGTCTCGAACTATGGAACTGGAATTTTGAATTCAAACAGATCTGTACGTGTAGTAGGTACATATTTATTGGTGGGTTATTATAACTGCAAAAGATATAGGATATAACTACAAACATAGCCTGCCAATCATTTCATTTTTGCCGACTACTTATTTCATTCTGCGTGAACAGACTTGTTTTATGAGCACAGGTTCATTCTCTCATTAGCATTTAAGAAATGAAAAAAGTAGAACTGGGGATATAGCATAGCTATACTGCAAGCACTAATATTAAGCTTTGCATATAAAAAAGTTGTTTTGGTTCAATCTGCATACGCATATATTGACAGGATCTGAGCATCTCGGTTATCTAGCAGCAGTCCAAAAGCATCCTTCGATCAGACTCATAAAACAGCATGCAAAGAGACTTGGGTATGCGTGTAAATACGGAGGCATGCATATAGGTAAATAGTACTCTGCTGTAGTATGAAACAACGGATGGTATTATGCTAATATTTTAAATAAATTGATAAGAAGTGCACCAGACTAGTGGCGAGAGCCACGATTCTGGTGGCCTTCTTTACTGCTGAGTCCATCCACTTTTTTATCAACTTGTTTTGAACAGTCTGCTGTGGTAAGGTGAGACTCTCACTCACGCTCGGTCTTGGCTCCCATTTTTGAGTTTTGACTTTGGGGGGGGGGGGATATGCTAATTAGGGGGGGTTAATTAGCGCCTGAAGGCCTAAAAACCCGGGTTCTGGACTACTGGGCTCTACTGCCTGGGCCTGGGCTAAGACTGTAATACGGATATTTCCTATGTATATGAGGCATGAAGATCATTAGAATAAGCCAAGTTTCTGTAAGACTGAGGTATCTTCTAGTAGAACATGGAATGAAAATGATGATTATGTGATTGTTCTGGGTTCCTTGGTTTGGTCTCCTTCCCGTTCCTCCGGTCCCAGTCTTTGGTTTTGGTTGTTTAGTTGTTGGGAGTGGTGGTGGGGCCTGAGTGTAATCGTAATCGTAGTCGTAATGTGAATGCGACTGAGTGGAGTCATCAGGAGAGAGAAACTATTATAATTACCAACTGCACTCGTACTCGTGTTTCTCTAATATGTAATGGTGGGGAGTACGGAGTAACGAGCCACTAGCGAGTCTCCCACCTTAACATTCTTTATTTAATGACTTGCTTCCACTCCGAGTCTCACATTTGAAACTTGAGCTTTGAATTGTTTTTCTTCAGTGTTGGTTGGCGCAATGGAATGGGACTCGCACTGGCACTGGAAATTGAATTTATAGGGAATGGGATATTGTTTTCCTTGGATGTGTTGATCCTTTTAGACTTGAGCACAGGGCCGGGCGAAGGAATTGGTTTTAGGCAGGAACTTGTTTCCATACAAAAACCACCATTTTAAATTTATTGATGGTTTTCTTTGGTAAAGCAAAATGTTGTATTTACATGTTTTTAGAAAAGTGCAAAATGTTCGATTTACTTGATTCAGAAAAGTGCTCAATGTTCTATTTACATGTTTTGAGAAAAGTGGAAAATGTTTTATTTACATGTTTTTGAAATGTACAAAAAAAAATTATTTTGCATGTTTTTGAAAAGTCTCAATATTCTTTTTAAATATTTTTGAAAAGTGCAAAATGTTCCATTTCCACATTTTTTGAAAATTCAAGCAGCGGGGGCTGCCTAAGTTTCGTTGGCCGCATTATCCGGCCCTGCTTGAGCATGGCTGCCTGCATCTTTTGCCATCAAATCAAAATCAGAATCAGACATGGAGATGTGTGCTCTACAGTGCAGTGCGTATTCGTGTGCTGGATCATTTAAATGCCTCCCTTGTATAATATGATTGTGATGATGATTATGATTATACTCTGTCAGTGGATTTACATGAGACACAAAAATTAAATTCAAAATCCTGGGATCATAATTACGAGTTAGTCACTCACTCACATTCAGTCACTACTACTAGTGAGTTTTTTGCACCTGATCTCTGGCTCTGGTTCTGGCTTGTTGTGACTGGGCTAAGAATTTGAAAAGACGAAACTGTCAAGTCAAGCGACTGCCTAATTCTTTCCTATGCATGATGATGATTTTTGAATTTTACAAGGATATCGTGAATTATTAAAAATCTCTAATAATTATTGTATAATGATTTGCATACTAAATACCCGCATGGCTGATGTAGCATTGCTATTTGTATGATTGTGTATATCCACACTTTGTCTCAGAGTCACACAACTCCCGAGGCATTGACTGACTGACTGTCAGTGTGGAGCACAGAAAATGTAATTATTAATTATGAGCTACGTAGGACGGTCATCCATGGGCTTTAGTGTGTTCTCCTGGGCCTCATCTGATCCTGGTGACGTGACTATGGCTGTATATACTATGTGGACGTATAGGCTGAAGCTGAAGACGCTATTCTATACACACTCATTGTTTTATTTTTTTTGTAGATATTTTTGGTTTGGATATTGGCGAGAGTGAGCCTATAGGCTATAGCATATCCAGCAGATTAAATAATTATGTCAGGGAAGAATCAAAATGAGCCATATGCATTTTGGGCTTAAAATTCAATATCCACGAAAGACATTAAATCGTGATGATGATGAAATCATGTAAATAGGACATTTTGCACTATTGAAAAAGGTGCAATAATAAAACATTTTGCACTATTGAAAAAGGTGCAATAATAAAACATTTTGCACTTTTCAAAAAAATGCAAATAAAACATTTTGCACTTTTCAAAAAAATGCAAATAAAACATTTTGCACTTTTCAAAAAAATGCAAATAAAATATTTGGCACTTTTCAAAACCATGCAAATAAAATATTTTGCAATTTTCAAAAAGTTGAAAATAAAAAATTTTGCACTTTTCAAAATCATGTATGTAAATAAATCATTTTGCACTTTTCAAAACCATGCAAATAAAACATTTTGCACTTTTCAAAACCATGCAAATAAAATATTTTGCACTTTTCAAAAACACGTAAGTAAAACAATTTGCACTTTGCAAAACCCCGCAATGAGTATTTTACGCATCTATCTCATTCATGCACCGTTTTTTTGACATAGCTCATTTTAATTCCAGCTAAAATTGGATATTTTGCTTCTTCACTCAGCACATGCAAGAATCTCCCCTACAAACAAATTACAACAAGGCAAGGGCAGCACCACACGACACGACACGACCCGTCACGAATATTATTCTCGCCTGCATGCAGATGATCCTCGCCACCTAGGAAGATGGATGGGGGATACAGGCATATCCACACATACGCATTTGTTTTTCATCCCTGTAATTGGACTAAACTATTGAATGAAAGCCCCGTGTGTTGTGTAGTGTGCGAGAAGCAGTGTCGATGCGAGACGTATGTACTGGTTATTGTTATTGTGTGGGTCTACAATACTTCATTGAGGTAACGTGCCTCTGCCTCTGCCTCTGCATCTGCACTCGACACAATATGTCTGTGAATGGAGCGTTTAAAGGGTTGGATTTTGGAGTTGGAAGATGTGAGGACTGAGCTTGTTGAGCGTACAGATTGCTCACAATTATTCTCTTTGATAATTGTCTTGATGATGGGGAGCATTTGAAGTAATTGAATCATATTAAATACTGCATTACCCTCATTATCAAGCTGTAGCACAGGGCAACGAGGCGTAGTCATAAATGATTAAAACAACTCATGGATAAATTAGATGGCAAGTGTGTGTGTTTGTGCTGGCGTAGTGGTGGGTAGGGGTCCTTCATAGATGATGTCATCGAAATATCCCCTTTTTTAGGGCCCTTGAGCTTAAAAGTATTGCGTAAATTGATATCTTAAACATGGACCCTACCCATGACATCATTTGTGGACGACCCCACTAAATGGAAAAAATAAGCTGAAAGCTCCACATTAAATAGCACACATGTTCTGAGCACATTGTTTCTCGTAGGGACTATACCTCCTGAGCAGGGGAGACAGAGACTCAGACAGACTTAATGCCCTTGTCTCTCTGCAGTATCTATAGAGTAGATATACGTGTACAGGGGCAACGCACTATAGACGTTTTTAAACACAACCACAAAGTAGGAACAACTGGCAGTGACTTATGATTTGGAGCCACTACTGAGACCGTGTGAGGTGCCCCAGAGCTTCTCCATTCTCCAGTATGTCGCCATCGCCAGCCCGTTGGATTTTGGATAGGACAAGCCTCACAGAAGCATTCAGTTTTTACATATTATTGAATACTACTTCTCCCGCTTCTCTTACAGTTTAGTCATCAGGGTTACCGCACGTATATCATGAGTGAAGAATCAAAATCTTTTACATCCAGTTTAAGCTAGAATTAAAATGAGCTATGTCAAAAAACACTACATGAGATTATTGGTGCTAAATGTTAGTTAAGCCTTTTTGAAAAGTTGGAAATGTTCCATTTTCATGTTTTTTAAAAGTGCGAAATGGGCTGTTTAAATATTTTTGGGAAGTGCAAAATGTTTTATTTGTGTGTTTTCGAAAAGTACAAAATTATTTATTTGCATGTTTTTGAATAGTGCAAAATGGTTCATTTACATGTTTTTGAAAAGTGCAAAATCCATTTACTTGTTTTTAAAAGTGCAAAATGTTTATTTGTGTTTTTGAAAAGTGCAAAATGGTCCATTTACAGGTTTTTAAAAAGTGCACGCAATATTCTATTTAACCAATTTTGAAATATGGGGAATTTTTTAATTAAATGTGCTTTTAGGGTGATGTGCTAATTTTTGTGGTGGTTTTAGCTAAAATAAGAATGGGTGGTTTTGATTCTGCATTCGCGATATGATTTTTTGTAATATGGGAAATGGGACATGGGACTGTTCTCACTGTTGACTACTTCCACTGACCACCTCCCTACGTAAAAAGGCAAAGGTAGCTTTGAGCCTCTTTCGCTGTAGTGAAACACTGATACATTATGAATTGATTCCAAATGGTGAGGTGTGTGCGGACATATGTACGCGGAGTGGTAGTACAAGTGTCCTGCCACCGTCACTGCCACTGCCACTGCGGTAGCCTCTTCGTGTGTGACTCAATTTTAAATCCTATTGCATATACATGACTGCGTTCCTTTTCCTTCTTGCGTTCCGCGTTTCTAACTTCCTAATAAACCCTCAACCAGACGGAGCCGATGCCAAAGCCGAAGAGCGGAAGTGAGAGACACTTGGATTTTGAATGCTCTGTAAGTAGGAGAATTCTCATTGAATTTGAAATAATGTGAATGCACTGTGTGCAAATGGTCTCTACTTGGGATTGGGGTTGGTTGGTTGGTTGGTTGGTTGGTTGGTTCGTGTTTAGTTTAGGGTTTGGGAGCTATCTCAGAGCAGTACAGGTGTATCTGTCGCCTCTTTACATTATTTTGTAGGCAGTTTAAGTAGTGTTGATAGTTTACGGCTACGGATACGGATGACGGTAGTTGCATCGTGTTGTGTTGGAGCTGGAGGTAGTAAAGGTGTAGATTAGGCAAAGCAAACAATTACGGGACATTCATATATTTAACAGGGCCTTCTATGTCTGCTTTAAGGCTTTTGCATTCTCTTTTTTTGCGAATCCCGCGCTAGTCTATAGTACACCTCTACACAACTACTGATATATCCAGAGTGGGGAATCAAAATGGCCCATCTCCAATTTAAGATGGAATCAAAATTAGCTATGTCTAAAATACAATGAATTGCATTGGTACATGCGTACAGTATTAATTACGAGCTTTTGAAAAGTTGAACCTATTTTAGTTGTATATTTTTTTAAAGCTGGAAAATTTCATATTTGCATGTTTTTTAAAGGTGCAAAATGTTCTATTTACATGTTTTTGAAAGTTGCAAAATATTCCATTTACATGTTTTTGAAAGGTGAAAATTGCTCCATTTGCATGTTTTTAAAAGGTGCAAAAGATTCTATTTATATGTTTTTGAAAGGTGCAAAATATTCCATTTAAATGTTTTTGAAAAGTGTAAAATGTTCTGTTTGCATGTTTTTGAAATGTGCAAAATATTCCTTTCAAATGTTTTTGAAAGGTGCAAAAGTTTCTATTTACATGTTTTTGAAAAGTGCAAAATATTTGATTTACATGTTTTTGTAAAGATTAAAATGCTCCATTTCCATTTACATGTAAAACTGTAAAATTTCCAATTTGCATGTTTTTGAAAGGTGTAAAATGTTCTGTTGGCATATTTTTAAAAAGTGCATAATATCTTATCTACATGGTTGCAGGGTCATGATTTAAATGTTATTTTCTAGATTGCATTCTGCATATAGCTAAAAATGGACATAGATCAGTTTGATTCTTCACTCAGGATATATGTGTATCTGCTGGGTCTGAGTCTGGGAACTCACTACTATTGGCTGGGTGTGATTCTAAAAAGCATATCTCTGAACGTAAGACAATTTCGAGTGCACTGTACTCTGCTACTGTTATACTGATAATGTGGTGACGCGGGGCGAGAGAGTGTGAAGAAATAATTTTTGCACTTATTGGGACGAAGACGAAGGTGTCGTAACTTTGGTTCTGGTTCTGGTTGAGAGCAGTGTGTTTATTAATGCTATGTAATCAGACTACAGGGGAAGGAAACCAGATTAATTGTAATTTAAGTCAGAGACTATCCATGTAATGAGGCTGTCTCATTGTTTGTCTCTTTGTTTGTTTTAAGACTTACGGTTGCTCCTTTACCTTTGACGCTTTGCTTCTCGAGTCAACTTTCACACGTCTGTCCACTATACTTCTCACTCACCATCGGTTAGGGAGCGTCCATAAATGATGTCACGAAAATTATCACTCTTTTAATCATCACCCACCCCCATGTCATCACATTATAACATTACGAAAACGGCTATGTTTAACATGAAATTTCATCAATACTCAGTACCCACTCATCCTACTGATGCCATCATTTATGGGCGATCCCTGATGAATGTCGTCGGTCACTAGGTTTATTAAGGTCTATGTATCGCCTTACCTAAATTCGTGTGTAATTACACGCTGAGAAGTAAATTGGAGTAGGAACAATCTTTATTATTGTTATGACTGTTTACTAAATTGGCAAATGAATTGAATTGTGATTGATTTTAAATTCGAATTCGAATATTGTCAATTGCAAAGGCAGGAGGGAGACCAGACCACATAACTCAATGCATGCAAAATAATTAAATTCTTTCTTTTTACCCACAAGACATTTTCAGGGTCGGATAATGTGGCCAGCGCAGGCAGCCCCCGTTGCTTGTATTTTCAGAATATATTTAAATGGAACATTCTGCACTTTTCAAACTGTAAAAAGATTATTTTGACTTTCCAAAAACATGCAAATAGGACATTATGCACTTTTCAAAATCATGCAAATAAAACATTTTGCACATTTCAAAAACATGCAAATAAAACATTTTCCACTTTTCAAAAACATGCAAATAAAACATTTTGTACTTTTCTAAAAAAAACATGCAAAAACAACATTTTACACATTTTAAAATCATGCAAATAAAACATTTTGCACTTTTCAAAATCATTCAAATTAAACATTTTCCACTTTTTTCAAAATTTGTAAATAGAACATTTTGTACTTTTCTAAAAAAAACATGCAAAAACAACGTTTTGCACATTTCAAAATCGTGCAAATAAAACATTTTGCACATTTCAAAATCATGCAAATAAAACATTTTGCACATTTCAAAATCATGCAAATAAAACATTTTGCACATTTCAAAATCATTCAAATTAAACATTTTGCACATTTCAAAAACATGCAAATAAATTTTTTTGCACTTTTCAAAATCATTCAAATTAAACATTTTCCACTTTTCTCAAAAATTTTAAATAGAACATTTTGTACTTTTCTAAAAAAAACATGCAAAAACAACATTTTGCACATTTCAAAATCGTGCAAATAAAACATTTTGCACATTTCAAAATCATGCAAATAAAACATTTTGCACTTTTCAAAATCATTCAAATTAAACATTTTGCACATTTCAAAAATATGCAAATAAATTTTTTTGCACTTTTCAAAATCATTCAAATTAAACATTTTCCACTTTTCTGAAAAAATGTAAATAGAACATTTTGTACTTTTCTAAAAAAAACATGCAAAAACAACATTTTGCTTTACCAAAGAAAACCATCAATAAAATCAAATTGCTACCTAAAAGCAATTCCATCGTCCGGCCCTGCCCTCAAGACAGAAGTACCTCATAGCATAGCTTGCCTCCTTTTTGTTTGATTTTTATTCTCATTTAATTTAACGTGACTTCCCTTTTATGGTGTAGCACAGGGCTTGCGGAAAGTTGGACGGGAAATTAGAAATGTGATCGCATATTATTTAATTTCCATTTCAACTTGAGCTGCTGCATCCACTGCATGCAGTGCAAATGTCCACGAGTTACGAAGGTTATTTAACGCAGGACGTAACGCGCGGCACTACATAATTTGTTAAGTGTGTAAAGTTTTATCATCAGTTTATTAGTTACTATGTGTACCTCGTTGGATTTGGATGGGCTACAGGCTATTTTACATGCCAATAAAGCAGTATGAAAACTGCTGTGTATAATTATTACTGCATAATACAATATCCACAACATGGGCCTCTCTGGCTGGTGAGATACTCAGATACTCTGTAAGTTAGTTGCATGGTGTTTATATGCGCAATGTAGGTGTTGGCCCTTTGTCTTCATGGACTTGATTTTGACAATGCCAATAGAATAGATAGACAATAGGTAACGTAATACTTTATGCTTTAGTTTCGTTCAGGTTCGGAATTGGAATTGGAAGCAGTAAATCTGACTGAAAAGTGTGAGTTTGTGTGGATTTTTTAGTGAGCTGCAGAAATGCAGAGCATGAATATATCGTCTGTGAAGAACCAAAATGACCCATATCCATTTTTAACTAAAAACAATATTAACTATCTACAAAAATATTAAAATATGTTTTGAGAGCATTTAAATAGAACATTTTCCTTTTTTAAAGATCAAGTAAATAAAACATTTTACACTTTTCAAAACTATGTACATTGAACATTTTACGTTGTTAAAGTACATGGAATTAGAACATTTTGCACTTTTTAAAATACATGGAATTAGAACATTTTGCACTTTTTAAAATACATGGAATTAGAACATTTTGCACTTTTTAAAATACATGGAATTAGAACATTTTGCACTTTTCAAAAACATGCAAATAAAACATTTTGCACTTTTCAAAAACATAAAAATAGAACATTTTGCACTTTTAAAAAACATGCAAATAAAACATTTTGCACTTTTCAAAAACATGAAAATAGAACATTTTACGTTTTTGAAAAACTCCTAATTAACATGTTACGCATGTTTCCCATTTTGTTTTTATGACATAGTTCATTTTGATTCTAGCTTAAATTGGATATGGGTCATTTTGGTTCTTGACAGACAATATGAGATAATGTATGACATATCAATATCAAGTTGCACATGTTAATGATACTATTAATGTCTCGCACAATCTGCGCAGGGATTGCATGAGCTACAAATTAAAGAGTCGAATGTAGCATTACACACAGCTCAAAGATATGACATAAAAGCTGAACAACTTCATTGAACACCTCACCACGCGTAAGCGTAACTCTGTCAGGTCAGACAGAGTCTCGCATTTCTATTGTTTAGGTTCCCATTATTGTCCCACTGCTACTCCTCAGGTTCTGACTGTCTCCCAGTCTCCACGCAATTCCTGAGTGAAGAATCAAAATAGAACGTTTCTAAATTAGGCTAGAATTAAAATGAGCTATGACAAATAAAAAAAAATTAATGGAGTAAGGTGCGTAATTGTGCGTAATTAGCGGGTAAATGCGTTAACTACGAGTTTTTTAAAAGTTTAAAATGTTCTATTTATGTGTTTTTAAAAAGTGCAAAATGTCCTATTTACATGTTTTTAAAAAGCGCAAAATGTTCCGTTTTCATGTTTTTGAAAAGGTGCAAAATGTTCTAATTACATGTCTTTAAAAAAGCGCAAAATGTTCTATTTACGTGTTATTCCAAAACTTCAAAATATTGGATATATATACATGTTTTAAAAAAGTGCAAAATGTCCTATTTACATGTTTTTTCAAAACTGCAAAATATTGTATATAGGTACATGTTTTTTAAAAGTGCAAAACATCCTATTTACATGTTTTTAAAAATTGCAAAATGTGCTATATAGTTACAAATTTTCAGGATCACCTTATTTTGTTGTTGTTGAAGATAGTGCATTTTGGTTTTAGCTAAAAATAAATGTGGCTCATTTTGACTCTTCACAGACGAAATATTTTTGCTCGTGTTGTTCCTACTGAGGGAAACTATTATTATTGTGATGCGCGGTGTGAAAAGTGATAAAATCGTTTTGAATTTTGATATGTAAGTTACATATCAATATACACAATAAAATTTGTTACTTCACTTTTGTTTTTGTACTTGAGTAGATGTAATTATTTGATATTGGAAGATAATAGCGCCGTGCCGAGACCGAGAGGGAGAGAGGCGCATAGTACAATAATTATTGTAAGTTGAGTAGAGTCTTGAGTTGATATAAATTTCCAATGCCCTACTGAGCACCGAGTTACTTCGTCTTTGTTTGCTTGATTTGTGATTGTGGAAATTATTGCAAAAATTCCTGTCTTTCCCGCCGTCTTCGTGTCGTGTAGTCGTAAGCCTAATTCTTCATTTTAATGTTCACATTAACAAAACATGTCAAATCGAAAATGCAAATTCTGTAGTGTTTATTTATTAGACATGTTAATAATTTTCAAAAGACCCGAATCCCATTTAAAATAATTATTTATGTTTTTATTATTTTGCTGTGACAGAACAAAACAAGCAGTGTAATTAAGTAATTATTACTAGTAAATAGCAATAGACATTTATTATTAAAGTTTCTGAATAGATTATTGACTGTTTAGGCTTTGAATGTGTTAATCACATTTTGGATATTTGCACTTTTGGAGAAATGCAGTGTGAGGATATTTTCTATAGCTTCAAAGACGCCGATCCTTTGTCAATTGTTGTGGGGCTCTACGGAGAGAGGCTGATTTTTCTTTTGTCTATCAGTTGAGGGAAGAATTTGATCGTAATCGTACTTAAATTACGTGTAATTATCAAATATTTTGGAGAGTCATGTCGTATATCGTCGGTGAAGAATTCAAATAAGCCATCTTCATTTTGAGCTAATTATGTACTAAATTCACTATACACGTAAAGATTAAAATATCATGGTTATGAAAGCGTGTAAATATAGAGCATTTTGCACTTTTTAAAAGCATGTAAGTAGGACGTTTTGCTCTTTTAAAAAATAACTAAATAGAATATTTTGCACTTTTAAAAGATGTAATTAGTACATTCCGTGCTTTTCACAAATGTAAACAAAACATATTGCACTTTTCAAAAACATGCAAATAAAACATTTTGCACTTTCAAAAACATGCGAAATGCAATATTTTGCACTTTTTAAAAACATATACATAGAACATTTTACAATTTTCAAAACTTGCAAATGTAACCTTTTGCACTTTTTAAATATATGTTAATTGAATATTTTGCATTTTAAGCATGTAAGCAAATCATTTCGCACTTGTTACACATTCAAATAAAACATTTTGTACTTTCAAAAACATGCAAAATGCAGCCTTTTGCACTTTTTAAAAACATGTAAATAGAACATTTTACAATTTTCAAAAACTTGCAAATGCAGCCTTTTGCACTTTTCAGAAATATGTTAATTGAATATTTTGCACTTTAAGCATGTAAAAAAACATTTTGCACTTTGTAAATACATTCAAGTAAAACATTTTGCAAAACATGAAAACAGAATATTTTGAACTTTTAAAAATAGCATTGTACGCAGATACCGTTGTATGTGCTTGGTTCATTTTAATTCTCGCTTAAATTCCAAATAGGTTATTTTGATTCTTCACCGACGATATCTGAGTATGATGTATGGTACGTGGTCGCTCTGTCTCTGGCTCTGGCACCGGAGATGACTGTGAAAGATGATCATTAGAATTGCGAAGGGACATGAATTGGGTTGGGTGGAAGTTGAAAGTTGAATAAAATAATTTTTTTTCTGATGTGATAATTGTGTAAGTGGAGACTTTTAAAAATGAGTGTGACTGATGGCGATGGAATATTTGGTCTTCTCTGCTGATGATGATGGGATGGCTCCTGGCATTAAAAGTGTGTACCTCGTGACTAAATAGCGACTGGTTCTGTTACTTCTCTCCTCGTCTCTCCTTCGATCCCTTCGTAGTTGTTCATTCAAATGGCAATCGTAGAATAGAATCGTCCACCTCTCAGGTTTTTCAAAGACCTGTCGATGTCCACGTTCTAAAGTGGAAGAGCCCGAGAGTTTTGTCTGTTCTATAAAAGGAAGACGCAGGACCCAGGGAAAAAATTAGTAAATACTCGTATCTACTTTATATTCGTCACCAAACTCTGAACAAGGATCGGACCGGACCCGAAGCCGCCACATAGCCAAAGAAATCCCTTGCACCATCATTTAATGTGGAGGGATTGGTTTGGTACTACATAAGAAAATAACACGATCCGTAATTTATTATCTCCTACGAGATTTCTTTCTACACAGGAAAGGAACTTGACCAGCACCATCACCAGCGGCGTCAGATTTCTCAATGATCCTCCTTTTCGTAGTTTATAGATATAGGCGAACATCAGGGCAGGGGCCGGATAATGCGAGCAGCACATAGGCAGCCCCGCTGCTTGAATTTTCTCAAAACATGTAATTGGAACATTTTGCAGTTTTTAAAAATATGTAAAATTAATATTTTGACTTTTCAAAAACATGCAAAATAATTTTTTTGCACATTTCAAAAACATGGAAATAAAACATTTTCCATTTTTTTCAAAACATGTAAATAGAACATTGAGCACTTTTCTGAATCAAGTAAAAAGAACATTTTTCACTTTTCCAAAACATGCAAATACAACATTTTGCTTGACCAAAGAAAACCATCAATAAAATCCGATCAAAATGGTGGTTTTTGTATGGAAACAAATTGCTGCCTAAAACCAATTCCTTCGTCCGACCCCGGCCCTGGCGAAGATCTACTTGAGATCTGCATAGTACTTGTTTGCACTTATATCTCCGCATATATCCAATCCAAACGTCTTAAACTCAGAGGCTTGGCACTTATTGTCAGATTCCACTTTCGGCTTCTCTTAGCATTATGCTTTGGATATTAAGATCTAGGATTTTGTTTGGGAATTTTTATTGGGCCTGTTTACTGTTTAGTAAAAGCGTTTTTATTTCTTACTATTCCCGATGCCGGTGCCGGTACCGGTGTCGGTGTCGGTGAGCGACAAGTTGCAAAATATTCTATCAAGATTTTATCAAAAACCTGTTAAAAGCTTATTTAAAAAAAATAGATAACATATTTACAAATTTGTAAAAAGCGTTGCTTTAATACATTTTGCGCTGCTTACTATATGCACTTATCATTCGTTCCGCAGGTGTCGTTCACCAATCCAATGTTGACTATAGATGCAAGGAATGATATTGTATCTGCTGTTGTTTCGTAATAAAAAAATGTTGAGTGAAATCAAGAACCAAAAGGAGGTCCTCACAAACAAAGTGTACAGATGTAGAGATTTCTTTAAATGTCATTGATTCATTTTAAAGATTCAGCTCGGACAGGCTCACTGTCGGTCGTCGGTCGTCGGTCTGAGGGTTTGTGGCTGTGGCTGTGGCCGTGGCCGTGGCCGTGGCCTGTGGATTGTTTTATAGACGGGACTCGTCAAGACTCAAGAGCGAGACTCCCTTTGGTTTTGGTTTTTGGCGGAAGGAAAAACAGAATAAATTTCTTTCACATTCAGATTCTCAGATTCTGATTCTGGGATGGTTAATGGTTGGATGGTGCGGAGGTGGTTCATTCTGTAGTCAGTCCACTGTGTCTACTTTTGTTTCACTTTGGTTCCTTAAATTCTTCTCACAATCCTAATCAGTCCTCCCTCTTGATTTCATCTCCAGTCCATCCATGAAAGTCTTATCCTCCGTTCATTAATATATGATCTTGACTTATTATTCTCGATCCGTTTGGGGCTTTGGAGTTGAGGAGGGAGCCTATAATATAGCCTGTGTACTGTGTAGTGGAGGCGAACCATGTTGAAGACAAGAAGACAAAGTGACTGCCAATGTCAATGTCAGATCAAGTGCTAAAGTAATGTAGTAGACCTAATTCCTAATAATATGCGTAGAAGATGTGAGGCTTCAGTGGAATATTTCAACGTTGAAGAACATTGAAGATTTAATACCGGATACATGAGGCTTAAAAATGTTACCTACAAATCCGCAGTGTTTTCCCAGTACAAATTCTAACTTGTGTATAATTTTGAAGTTAACTTTGTTTTAAAATATAAATTACGGAATATAATATCGTCTGTGAAGAAACAAAATGACCCATATCCATTTTTAGTTTTAAACAAAATGCACTATGTACAGAAAAAATTAAAATACCATGTCCATGAAAGCATGTAAATAGAACCTTGTGCATTTTTCAAGAAAATTTGTAAATGAATATTTTGCATTGTTGAAATACATGGAATTAGAATATTTTGCTCCTTTTCGAAAACATGGAATTTGAACATTTTGCACCTTTTCGAAAACATGTAACTAGAATATTTTGCACTTTTCAAAAAACATGAAACTAGAATATTTTGCACTTTTCAAAAAACATGTAACTAGAATATTTTGCACTTTTCAAAAAACATGCAACTAGAATATTTTGCACTTTTCAAAAAACATGTAACTAGAATATTTTGCACTTTTCAAAAAACATGCAACTAGAATATTTTGCACTTTTCAAAAAACATGTAAATAGAATATTTTGCAATTTTCAAAAAACATGTAATTAGGACATTTTACTTTTAAAAAACACTTAAATAAAACATTTTGACCTTTTCAAAAATATGTGAATAAGACATTGTTACCTTGTTTAAAAACATGTAAATAGAACAATTTGCTCATTTTAGAAACTCGTGATTAGCATTGTAAGCATGTATCTTATTTACTGTCTTTCTTGTTGACATAGCTCATTTTCATAATAGCACAAATTGGAAATGGGCCATTTTGGTTCTTCACTCACGATATGTATAAAATTTGTCAAAATTTCCAAGTTTATGAAGATGGTTTGAAAACTATAAAATTTTGAATTTTCCAGTGTGATATTCGTTTGTCGCGTATTGCATCTTCAAGAATGACGAGTATATTATAATGTTTGCATCGTCAAGGTATAAAAGTTGTTCCTTAGTTTTTTTTCTCTCTCTCTCGTTTCCTTCCTTGTCCATCCTTCCATGGCGCATGGTGGTTTCCTTGGCTCATGTTTGGATTTGAATTTGGAAGTTGAGTTATAGATTAAGTTAGAAGAAAATATTACGAAGGAGAGAAGGAGCATTCTCATCTGATCCCATGTGAAAAAATGCAAAAAAAAAAAAATAACAGAGTCTTTGATCTTATACAAGTTTTTTTTATCTTGGTTTTTTGAGACTTGACTCTGTATCGCATCATTTCATCCATGCAAAATGTCAGACCCATCCCACGTCAATTTTTAAAATATTCACATGGTTTTGACATGAATTCATTTATCATTATAGTTAATAGTTTGGTTAGATTTAGATTGGGAAGGTATACCGTATATAGGGTCTATAGGGAGCTACAGTTTGTAGTTGGAAGCGTGCATAAATTATGCCATCCAAAAATCAAAGATTTTGAGCCCCCCCCCCTCTCGTCATTTTTTCGTATGTACATCCATGTTTACAAAAATAGGAAGTTTGAGCCCCTTTAAATGTACCACGTAATTTATGGACGCTCCCTAAATTTTGCTTTTCTTGCCTTTCCACACCATTACAGTTGTGAGTTTCTTTGAGTTCTTCTGTGGTATAGACTTGGAGAACATACTCCAGGGCCGGATAATGCGGCCAGCGCAGGCAGCCTCAGCTGTTTCAATTTTCAAAAAACATGTAAATGGAACATTTTGCACTTTTTAAAAATATACGTAAATAGAATATTTTGACTTTTCAAAACCATGCAAAATAAATATTTTTGTACATTTAAAAACATGGAAATAAAACATTGAGCACTTTTCTGAATCAAGTAAAAAGAACATCTTGCACTTTTCTAAAACATGTAAATACAACATTTTGCTTTACCAATGAAAACCATCAATAAAATCCGATCAAAATGGTGGTTTTTGCATGGAAACAAATTGCTGCCTAAAAGCAATTCCCTTGTCCGGCCCTGGCATACTGCATACCAAGGATAGAATACATGTAATTACGCATACAGTTTTTACTAGCAGACGATCGACGACGAAGAACGAGGAGAGGAGGGAATTTAAGCGTCCTACTCTACATTAAAAAAAAACAAGTAAAACATCTTAATTAGCAGCGGAGAGTAGATTTCTAGAAAAACGTCTGCAAAAAATTCATCAGATCATGTGCTAATTACAGATACATTTACATATACAATCCACAACCTAACCTACGGTTACGGTTACGGTATATCATATTACCTAATTTTTTTTACATGTTTTTTTGAAAAATAAGCATCCATGGATATATACCTTATACAGAGCAAATTTTGAACTTTTGAATTGAGGTAATTGAGCTAATGTATAAATAATACCGAGTTTGACTGTCGTGAGATTTTTTCAAAAAATATTTTCATGTATCACTGAATGTTCCATAAGTCGCGCTTTTCTCAGGAAGGAGATGAAGGCACTTTTCTTCCCTTCGCGGTTCTATTACTTTACGTGATCTTACAAGCTATAGGTTATTTTTTTATTTGTTTTCATAATGGAGGCGGAGATCTGAGAAAAGTAAAATAATAGAGAGGCGAAGTAGATAGGAAATTTTGTATACATAGAGAGAGGATATTAAAATTTATTTTATGCAAAATCTATATACCTGAAACCTGCCTACTGTTAAGCCAGACTGAGACTCAGCCATTGCCATTGCCATTGCCACAACCGATAAACTAAACGAGGAATCGAACAGCAACAGCTTGTGCCTATAACTGCATTCTGCATGAAGAGTGGGAAAGTCTCTAATTCTTTTTCACTTTAAATTCAAAATCGCCTATACCTACCTACCTACAAACTACCTGCCAATATACCTACCACACGATTTGATTTATGGCTTTTAAATTTTGTCTAAAAGCTTCAGCTCCAAACTCCCAGCAGCCCAACCTCCAAAGACCTCAAGCCTTAAGCATAGTCAAATGGGAAACCAAAGAGAGGAGCACCAGTTAAAATCCTGCGTACAGGGCCGGACGAAGGAATTGGTTTTAGGCTGCAATTTGTTTCCATACAAAAACCCCCATTTTGATTTTATTGATGTTTTCTTTGGTACAGCAAAATGTTGTATTTACATGTTTTAGAAAAGTGCAAAATGTTCTTTTTACTTGATTCAGAAAAGTGCTCAATGTTCTATTTACATGTTTTAAAAAAAGTGGAAAATGTTTTATTTCCATGTTTTAGAAAAGTGGAAAATGTTTTATTTCCATGTTTTTGAAAAGTGGAAAATGTTATATTTCCATGTTTTTGAAATGTGCAACAAAATTTATTTGCATGTTTTTGAAAAGTACAAAATGTTCTATTTACATGTTTTAAGAAAATTGGAAAATGTTTTATTTCCATTTTTTTGAAATGTACACAAAATTTCATTTTGCATGTTTTTGAAAAGTGCAAAATGTTCCATTTACATGTTTTGAGAAAATTCAAGCAGCGGGGGCTGCCTGTCCTGGCCACATTATCCGGCCCTGCCTGCATACACCATTATTTAATCTGAATTTAAAGTCGAATCCAAATCTCATCATCATCATCATCATCATCATCAGCATAGCGATCAGATGAGCATCTCCTAAATTGTCTCCCCATGTCTTTCCTGTGGTTCTTGTTGTACTTCTTGAGTGTTTTTGAGTTGAAGATTAAATTTATTATTGTATATATGGCACGTTCCCCATAGTTCCAATTTCCAAACAAATGCTGTATAAACGCACCTCCACCTACACACCTCACAGGACGACAGAGCGGCTGGTGTAATACAATTACCATTTTATCCAGGTGGATTTGGATTTCCTATGGTGGACCATTGTAGAGCTTTTCTTCCATTTCATGAATTTCTCAAGTGGCGAGGGACTAAAAGTCAGAGTCAATTTTTCATTATGGTAAATAAATGATATATTATGTGGATGAGGATATTAAATTGCTCCAGCAGCACAGTTTTTGTTTGGGCTTTTCAGTCACACTAATAGTTGCCAAATTGCAAGTTTAAACTCGGGAACTTCCTCTCCTACTCCGACTGTCTACTGTTCGCCAGTATCTTTACTTATAAGTAGGTAGGTTTGTAAATGGGACGTGGAATGGAACATGGCACATTTGTGAGATAAATCTTGTATCTTGTCGTCTAATCTAAAGCAGGGGTCTATGTCTATACCTATTGGAGACAGGGCTGGATATACATAGGGCTGTAGTAGGAAGCTACCAATTTTTCCTATAAGAAAGGACAGCATCTCCAAGCTTCCATTCATTCATTCTCCGTTCATATGTTGAGACATGGGCGCAAGGGATGGAGACGGAGGGAGGCAGGTGACGTGAAGTTGAGAAAATGAAAATATAATTTGAGGGATGAGGAGATTCGGATGAGCGTGACTAAAAATGGAAAACTTTTAAGTTTCCAATCAAAATTTTCATCCTATTGCCTTGTGTTGGATGGACGCTTTTTTCTCTCTTGGTCTTCCGAGTTAGAATTGAAATTCCATTTAAATACATTTATGCATCTTATTACAGTCTTTTATTTGTACTATCCGTTTTGCATAATATCTTATCCTTGTCAGGGCCGGACGAAGGAATTGGTTTTAGGCAGGAATTTGTTTCCATACAAAAACCACCGCACCATTTTGATCGGATTTTATTGATGGTTTTTTTTGGTAAAGCAAAATTTTGTATTTACATGTTTTTGAAAAGTACAAAATGTTCTTTTTACTTGGTTCAGAAAAGTGCAAAATATTCTATTTACATGTTTTGAGAAAAGTGGCAAAATGTTTTATTTCCATGTTTTTGAAATGTGCAAAAAATTTATTTGCATGTTTTTGAAAAGTCAAAACATTCTTTTTACATACTTTTGAAAAGTGCAAAATGTTCTATTTACACATTTTTTGAAAATTCAAGCAGCCGGGGCTGCCTGCGCTGGTCGCATTATCCGGCCCTGATCCTTGTACCGTATACTCAGTGAGTGTGGATTAGAGATGGGGCTGGAGATAGGAGGAAATGCAATGCAATGCAGATGCTTTTTGTACACAGAATCATAATAATGTACCTAACCTACTTGGCTTAAGACGCTCTGTGTAGTTTCCAATCTTTCCTTGTAAGAAGTAAGAAAGTAAGAGGGGCCTCCATACTGAACTGACTGAGTGAGTAGAATGACGAGAGATTACGAGATTTGGTGTTGGACGTCGTGTTCCGTTGCGTTGGTTTTCCTGTTCCTCTTGTTATTGAGTAAGACTGGAGCCAGAGTCAAAGTGGAGGGATGGAGGAGTGGAGGGGTGGGGGGGGGGGGGTGGGGGAGCGGTGTGAGTGCACATAAAATGTATCCCATTAAAATGTGAAATGCAAAAGAGGGATTTGGATTTTTACGAGTCCACATAGTTTTTATCATGGATTTTTTATTATTTCTCAAGTAGACGATTACGACTTATGACTGCCTCACGGCACGTTATTATCAAAATGAAAATGACTTTTGGTTCGACTTCAGTTTCAGCCTCGGCTTCGGCATCCGCTTCTTTCTGCGTGTAGCTATATGAAACATGTGTACCATTTGGAAGGTCTACTGAGAGACTGAACCAAAAGGCAAAGGCAAAAGGGACCGGTGGTGTAGTGGGGACTCAATTCATATTATCAGCATGTAAGACGGCGTCCGTGTGGGCACGTTTGTACATGCATGATTGCGGGGAATGTCCGGGGGGATATGTATCAGTTTCAACATCAGCTGTAAGGGCAAGATTTGCTGTACATATACAACTCTTTCTTGAGCCTGGAGGTGCTTTAATAAGCAATAATAAAGCAGATCCGTAATACCACACTAGTAACACCAGCACCAATAAACCAGCGGTGCACTGCACTGCTTTTTGGATAGACAAACGGAACCGAGAGACCACACCAATCTACTTACTTACATAACTATATAGTCAGCCACATTATACTCCTGAGTGAAGAATTAAAATGGCCCATATGTTCAGATTAAGCTAGAATTAAAATGAGCTATGTCAAAAAGCATAATGGATGAAATAAAATTTAATGTATTGTGTAAAAAAAAGGGGAATCGCAAATTTCTTCTTACAACAGTGTATCAAAATGTTTTATTTGCATGGTTTTGAAAAGTGTAAAATATGTTCTATTTACGTTTTGAAAAGTTCAAAATTCTCTATTTACGCATGTTTTTGAAACGTACAAAATATTCCATTTACATGATTTTCAAAAGTGTGTAAAATATTCTATTTGCAAGTTTTTGAAACGTCCAAAATCCTTTATTTACATGTTTTTGAAATGTGTAAAATTATTCTATTTAAGTACAAAATTTTATATTATAGGACCAAGATATTTTAATTTTTTGAAGATGGTAGTTTTTGATTTTAAACATTTTAAAGCTAAAAATTGAAATATGTCATTTTGAGCCTTCACTGTGAATTGTTTATTAAACAGTCAACAGTAGGAGCTATAATGGAGGGGCAAATATCAGTCCATATTACTGCATGTGATATTACATAGGTGTACTGGAGTATATCCTTCTGCATCTGCATCTTGTTCTCGTAATGACGGGAGATCGAGTACCTACTTGTAAAGAACCAGAACCACACCACAGTACCACCACATCACATCAAGTTCATAATGTGCCTCTGTAGGTAACAGCTCTTAATTAAAGATGTTAGCCTGGAGAAGAACAAAGCGGAGCCGGCAACGGCCACAAAAACAGCACACAAACAACAACAACAACAAAATCAACGAGAGGCAAATGAAAAAAACACACACTAAGGACTGAGAGAGAAAATCAAGCGGTAGCGGTAGCTGTGTGTGCTGAAATTTTTAATATTTAATGTGTTACATGCTCGGATAGCTCGGAAGCTGAAGAGATCATCTAGAATCCTGACTGTATATATAGTGTAGGCTTAACATATAACAAAATTCAGGGTCGGACGAAGGAATGCTTTTAGGCAGCGATTTGTTTCCATACAAAAACCACCATTTTGATTTTATTGGTCGTTTTCTTTGGTAAAGCAAAATGTTGTATTTGCATGTTTTAAAAAAGTGCAAAATGTTCGATTTACTTGATTCAGAAAAGTGCTCAATGTTCTATCTACGTGTTTTTGATAAAGGTGTTAAATTTTTTATTTCCATGTTTTTGAAATGTACAAAAAATTTTATTTCCATGTTTCTGAAAAGTACAAAATGTTCTATTTACATGTTTTAAGAAAATTGGAAAATTTTTTATTAACATATTTTTGAAATGTACAAAAAAAATTTATTTGCATGTTTTTGAAAAGTCTCAATATTCTTTTTACATATTTCTGAAAACTGCAAAATGTTCCATAAACACGTTTTTTGAAAGTTCAAGCAGCGAGGGTTGCCTGCGCTGGCCACATTATCCGGCTCTGACAAAATTACAGTGTGTATCTGTATCTATTATGGCTCTGTCCCCACCTCATAATATTTAGTGAAGCTCCACTACAGAGATGTAAAATAAAATTATAAATGGAGATATTATATATCATGTGAGGAGCGAGAAAACCGTGGAAGCTATTGCCTTAGTTTTTTTAGTAGCACTGTTGTCTGGCGTGGTTTCTGTGCTATGGATTTTAAAAGGAAAAGGATAGAATAATACTGTGTGATATGGAACGCAACGGGAACGGTATTTGATTGTGTGAGGCAATTAGGAAGAAGATACTTAAGTACAGGATGGGTTCCTCATGCTGCTGGTGATGTTTTTCTATTATCCAGATGCGGCATTAAAGTAATCCACTCTGAAGACGAGTATGTATCTCCTTGAAGGTAAAGCAGGGAACGAGTGTCTTCTTCCTTCGCCCTCCTGTCCTGTCTTTGTATGGTATGTATGTGGAGAGCAGTGTGTACATATGGAAATGAGAAGTGACCCAACAGGTACTCGTTGTCAGGAGATGAGGATGACTTAGCGTCCAAGTCGCATAGCTCCTGAGTCCTAACCTGAATTTACTATTTCAGAATGGAGAGTTAAAGTTGTGGGCTCAAGTCACTATTTGTTTGAAGAGGAAAGTGCTGTAGGTATATCAGATGTAGACACGCTATAGCAATTAAACAACGAAAGGAAACGCATCTTTAAATCTTTGAATGTATGAATTGTGCAGGTGTAGGTGTAGGTATGAAATAAAACGGGGATACCAAAACGCAAAGATCCAAAACTCAAAGCATATTAAACGAGGGAAAGAAGGTGTTTTTTTAAGCTGGTAGTTCAAGTACCGTTCACCGCTTTTTACAGATTTATCATTGTGTGCACATCTCCTATATGTCTCTTGAATTTAGTAGGTGTATCAGAGCATTGCTTCTATTATATTAGTTTGCTACTGGTCTCTCAGTCCCCATTCTCTCCATATGGCTTTGGTTATGAGACGGATTATTACAGCCATTATTAAATAAATGTGAGGGGCTATGGCTCTATGTATATAATCGTAAGAAGAAGTAGACGTAGGGCCGGACGGCGGACTAAGTAATTTCTTGTAGGTAGCAATTTGTTTCCATACAAAAACCACCATTTTGATCGGATTTTATTGATGGTTTTCTTTGGTAAAGCAAAATGTTGTATTTACGTGTTTTAGAAAAGTGCAAAATGTTCGATTTACTTGATTCTGAAAAGTGCCAAATGTTCTATTTACATGTTTTGAGAAAAGTGGAAAATGTTTTATTTCCATCTTTTTGAAATGCACAAAAAGTTTTAATTTGCATGTTTTTGAAAAGTCAAAATATTCTTTTTACATATTTTAAAAAAATGCAAAATGTTCCATTTACATGGTTTTTGAAAATTTAAGCAGCGGGGACTGCCTGAGCTGGCCACATTATCCGGCCCTGAGTAGACGAAGACAAAGACGAAGAAAAGAAGAAGCGACAGATAGTAAGGTGTAGCCGTGTTCATCCACCGCAGATTAGATATGAAATGCAATAAATGTCTGTAGGTACTTCCTGTATTTATGTACTTGTGTGTCACAGGACGGTACCGGTCGGGCCATTGGTGCGGGATCACCATAGACATGACATGACTTGGACTTGCAAAATGACAATGTGACACGCATAATTATTGCATCTCCCCACTCTAATCGTTTATGGTACAAAGAAGCACTATGGTAGAGTGATCGCGAGAGTTGGTCCATGTTGATAGTTATGGTAATTAGCTGTCATAGAATACCATAAGGAATAATTATTGCTCCCATTTCCTTTTGTCTCGGATCTTGAATCGCCAAATCCAAGGCACAGTCAGTGAGTGTCGTGGATCTAGTCCTGAAATTTTGTAGTTAGCTGTAAAGTGGTTGGTTTTGGTTTTGGTTGTCTCATCAAATATCCTCGAGAGTCGCTTCTTACTTCTTTCTTGGTGGTGTTGGTTGTCTTTTCTTCTTGTCGGTCGAGTATTTTACCTCATGTTTGCTCGTTTGTTGGCACTGCGTTTGTTTGGAGTTTTGGAGATTGGAGAGGGTCGAGGATTGAAGATGACTGATTGTGTGAGAGAAATTGTGAAATAACAAATAGTTTAACGGAGATGTCCTTTCATAAAAGATAATAATATTTCCCTATTGTTCATAAATGTCCTTTCAAAGACGGAGGGCGAGAGTGTGTATCAAGTTTTCTAGCGTAAGTGAAAATAACGGAATCGGAACTAGAAGGGATCGTCCATAAATGATGCTATTGGTAAAGTCAGCGGATCTCAGGGAGTCAGGTATTTGACGTCACGCTAAAAATAGTCGTTTTCTCTATTTTTAAGGGGATGACATGTGGGTAGGAGGGTCCAAAAATAAGTCAACAATTTGGGTGACAGCTTTTGTGAACGATTCTTAGAATAGCTGGGCATAGACAAATTACTGCGAACTTAGGCGGGCTTTCAGTGATTCTTTCAAATATGGATTGTGTGAATCAGTGAATGTGAAAATGATGGAAAACTAAATTTGAAAAGCCATACTTTAATCTTTTGTCTTGTTGGTTGAAAAGTTACGAAACTGCGAATGACCAAGTTAATTTTCAATTTTCAGCTTTCACGGCTAACGGCCAAGCCTAACAACATAGAACAACACTTTGATTTGAAACGCAAAGTGTAGACTGATCTTAACCATCATGCTTTGAGGATTAAATTACGCGAAACAAAATGCGTAATTGACTTAAACGCGAGCGAATTGCCCAGTGGCAATGTATCAATTAGCATGTCACATGTGCATAGTGTATTTTGTCGCAATCTCCTCGTTTTAATGTGATGTGGTGTAGTTTACGTTAATTATATGAAATAGTTAATGTGGATGACATCATGATGACGACAGCGACCGGCGCGGCATGAGAGGAATTATCAAGAAATAATAATTAGAATATTAGAAATCAGAATGGATTTCTGATGCAAGGACAGAGTTCAGTCTTTTTGGTGACGCTTGCCGTTATTGGCTTTTGAATTGATCAAAGTCGACATTCCTATTTAACTCCGAGGCCATTATGCCTCGGTCATTCCTCTTTTTTTTTCGGTCTCGGTCACATGTGAAAAATACAAGAAATTGTGAATTGAATCGATTTTGACAGGCTGACTAAATATCAACCTACAACGCAACGTACAATAACGCCTTAGGAATTGACATTCTTGTCTTTATTTGGCAGGAAAAAGAAGAATAATAGTCAAATGTAAATTATCTTAATAAGTATACACAAAGTACACATGTGATGTTGATATTACGTTTTCAAGAAGCTTTGGTGTTTACTTACTTTTACTTTTTTAATGTTGAATGTGTGTTTTGTATTTTCTATTTATCAGGCTTCTTATTTTTCTCTCCATCTTTTTTTTTACAGAGCCAAAGTCCTTCACAAAGGGAGTGAATTGTCAACTTCGAGTGACAGTTGTCCGACTTCCCGAGGCTTTGCTGTTGATGGTTGTGAAGACTTTGACAAAATGATCAAGCCGCCCTCCCCCAGGTAAGAAGAAACTTTCATGTTTAACAGTTCACAGTAGCTATATTATACTCAACACAATATTATAAGGATGTGACAGGTACTCGTGAAGTTATGAAGCATTTGGAATAACTGTATGACTAATCCTCATAATATAGTTATAGGCGTATCGATTAATTAGTTCATGTCTCATTTGTTTGGTTTGGTTTTTGACATTTATCACGGGCGTTATGTGTTATGTAACATGGCACATGGGGAAATCATTCCCGCCTTCGTGGATCCTAATCCTATTTCAATTTGTATCCTTTAAAAAAAGCGTGTTGTTTTTTTAGCGTGCAGACTGAGCTCATGGATGAGCACGTTCGGGTCCGGTTATTCTGTAAGGAATTCGTTTATGTTAGTGATACCCCTCCTACTATTGACTATGATAGCATTAGTAGTAATTGTGAGTATCATTTGAGCGGAGCTTATAATTATGTTAATTGAATTGTATTTAATTAAAAGTGATAAATATTGTATGTTTCTACGTCTGGTTCTGGTACTAGTCAGAAAGTCAAAGCACTATGGAGTTGCAGGAGAACTCTCACGATTAGGGGTCTTGTACTTAGGTAATGGCAATAGACTGTGTGTATGAGAAAAAAAAATTATGAATAATATTTTGGTGATGATGTATTGTGTTTGTGCGTGTGTGTGAAATTATGGATGAGGTATGCGGACTGTGTATTATATGAGGTATTAATGTAGGACATGACAGAAGACAGATCTGTTGAAGAGAGGAAAAAAAAATTGAAATATGAGACTTGTCTCTGAATACAGAGATACACTGAAAGAAACGTAAGTCATACGGACCACATTTGGTTTATTAAATAGTATGGAGAGTGAAAAAAGGCTTTAAGTTCCCTGTACTTACTCGTCAAAAGTTCTTGTTTAGGTCATTATCATGGTTCAGATCATAATAGTATCGTTTTGTTCAGGTTCCCGAGCGCGCGGATTGAGAATTGTGCAGAATATAAAAGAGCTATAAGAAAGAAGGCCTTTTACACCCTTCCTATTATTAACAGACACAAGAAACGAGAAGACGAAAATGAGAATGAAAACGACCCACTACTACTACTACTACTACTACTACTACTACTACCTACCTATTCAAATACCCACTGCGTCAACGTAATAATAATAATAGCAGGGGGATATGTGATGAGATGATGATGCTCGGTCGGATGTTCCAAAAGTTTATACGCCCGTTTGATTCAACAGTCAGCAAAGCTTGTCGTTCTCGTTCTTTGTCTTTTATTTTATGACGCTTCTTAAATATGTTCTAAGTGTGTAACTTGAAGTTGTGAAGTGAAGTGATGATGATTTAGACTTTTTTTTTGTGTGGTATTCTTTTTAGTCTCGTCTCATTCTTTTACTTAGGAGTTGTAGGAGTTGAGAGAGTAATCCGTCAGTGAGTCGGTCCGTGGTGCATTTGTAAGTATTTGCAGTGCGTTCGAGAGCAGCATTACATTGCACTGAAGCCATATATATAAAAATGATGGTGTAGATAGCCAAAATGAAACGTGCTCGCTCTTTTTATTTGACTCTCCAGCCTTTTGCTTATTGGCTCTGACACTAGAATCGTATTTCCATTTCCTCCTCCGTTCACTTTTCTTGTCTTGTCTAAAAGAAGTTGTTCTTCACACGATAACGATACGAAGGACTGCGATAGGATTATTGTAAATTCTCGTTTCAATTTCCTTTTTTCACGGGCAGCCGATTCTAGATCCACAATCCACACGTGGGTAGGAACAGGAACGCCGATGTAGTCACAAATAGTGCTGAACAGGTGTACAACAGTGTGTAGCGAAAAATTGTTCAACAGCTCTCTTCACATGTTTTTATGCTGTTTAGACGTGTGTACCTGCTTCTAAATTTAATGTTCAAGATGTATAACATGTTTTCCTTATTTAAGAATGAAACACATTCGCTATTTGTTGCTAAATGTGTTAAAATTGTCTTGTAGGAAATCTTAATAATTTGTACGACTTGGATTAGTTCTATGAAATTCTCAAAGAGACAGTTGTAGTGAAAAAATACGATGGAAATAATCTGTATAAGGATTAATAATTTGATTGATATCAGACAAAACGTTTTCAGGGTATGAACTAAGGATAAGTACAAGTACAAAAGTGTATTACTAAATCCGCCTATCTACCCATCGCATTGTGTATGTACATACTACACTGCTCAGCGCACACACATGTTATTATCCTGTCGTTCGTTCGTTCGCCTTCTTCTCATGGCATTTGGTCTTGAACTCTTTAGTCTTAAAAAGTGGAAGGATTTGTCACATGTCTTGTTTTCACAGTCTGTTAAATGATTAAAGTGTAACATGTATAGTGTGTGTGTAATAATAAAATATGAGGGATGAACGGAGAGGTTTATAAAATGTAACTCATCATTCCACACATTCTACTTTTACATAATAGGAACCTTTGGAGTTTGTCTGCTTACTGGTACTGGCACTGGTGATAATCCTCCTGGCACGAACGTAAAATAAGCCATCATTCACATGTTTAAAATTCCAAGTGACTGACTCGAAAAATTGGAAATTTTTACAAGACTACGCAGTACTTACTAGCATGGTCATAGCCATTTAGCCATTGGAATGAAGTCACAACCATCACAACAACGGCAATGACATATCGACATATCGTTCAAGTTTGAAGAATGAAAATAAGCTATTATTATATAATACGTGATGTTGTTAAGAAAAAAACGATTGCCTAAATTTTGAAGTTGGAAAAATATTCTACATATCGCACTTTCAAAATATTGTAAATAATGGATTTTTCAATTTGGAAAATGTGTAAATAGTGTGTTTGTAACTTTCAAATTCAAACAAAAAAGAGTAGCGCTCGGCACTCAAGAAAAGTTTATAAATTAGAATGAAAATCCTATTTAAAGCATAGTGCTATATAGGAAAAATATCGTAGGTTTTCGTTGTCGTTTTCATTCTACACGTTCTACAAGAACTATCACTATAATTTAATACGTTACTTTAATATTTTACTCCGCTGCTACTAAAACACTAACAACAGGGCACATGGACCTATCTGTTAAATATTATCCACACACACACACAATATCTGCTGGAGATGACTACGCGAAAGAAAAGAATGAGTTTTACAGACAAAAACGATAGAGGCATAATGTATAAAATAATATTATTAGTATGTATCAGTATTTTTTTAACTATTTTACAAGGATATGATGTGACTTAAGATAGCGTGTATGTGTGTGTGTGTAAAAAGTTAAAAAGTACTCGGCTCGTCGACTCTCAGCACTCTCAGCTTCGGAATAATAACGTGATGTGTCTAACTAAAACGCTCTTCTCTTCAGTTCCCATTCCCCCATATAGTCCCCCCCCCCCTCCATCCAATCCATTCCTCCATATCCCATGTCTCAAGTCTCAAATATTATTATGATTATGATTGTGTATAAAATCTCAGTCAGTCAGTGCAGTCAGTGCAGTGTGGAAAAAAAACATTTTGTCTCTGATTTACGATTATTGGTCAAGGGTTTCCCTCCTCAATAGTCTTATTTCTGTGTAAACAGTAAACATGAAAAGTCAAGAATTTCTGTCAGTGTTTTTGCATGATTATGATTTATTTGTATTTTGTATATTTTTCCTTTTCCTTCCATTTTTTTACCCTTTCACGAATCTACGCGGACATTCGCATTCTATGTGTGTAATTTAAACGTATCCTTACTGGTTTTTTTTCTTTCCCCCCTGTATCGTTATCATTATATTATTTTAATAGTAATCATAATCATAATTTAGAAATATTTTGTATTTGCTTGCTTAGTCATCGTAGACTCGTACTGCTAGACGTTAGATTATATTGTCAGACTTTCACGTTGACGATATTCTGGACGCAATTTGGCTGACTGAGGCGGAGGCGGTGGCACTGGAATTGTAGGAAGTATTTAAATGTAATGTCTGATAATATGATATGATGTATGTAGCTAGCATGATCTTCACACAACTCAACTTTGGTACATGTCCCGAATTTGAATTTGAAAGGCACTACTTAAAGTTTGTGTGTAGAGAACTGTAGAGAAGAGTAGTGGTTGTAGTAGTAGAGGGAATCACGTCCCCGTCCCCGGCCGTTTCCCAGGTTGAGACGCGGATAAACTAGCGATTAACCTGACTGAGCCGCGTTTCACTATATAACTACAAGCTATAACCGTATACTGCCCGACTCCTATATGGTTATGATTTGTATCATTAGACAGTGTGTGTGTATAAATCCACGAGTACCAACCAGGATGATAGTATCATTCCTATCCACTGTCTACCGTCTACAGTTGTACCTAGTGAGTGTAGTTACTTATTTAAATTCTAAAGAGCGCAGATATCTGTCGAGTGTGTCGAGTATTGGAGTCATAACTAATTTTAATGTGAATATGTAAACCGTGTAGGTAAAAGCTACGCGCACTGATACGTCTGTCTCTGTAGTCTGTAAGATTTGGAATTTTCTAAAGTCGCTTATGATTATACTATTATTCTGCTTAACTAGTGAGCACTTTGTACCACATACATACATTGTAGTAAGTAGTATGAAATGTCTGTCTGATCTGACAATAACTACATACTATATCGTCAGTGAAGAACCAAAATGACCCATATCCATTTGTAGCTAAAAACAAAATCCATTATCTACAAAAATGTTGAAACATGTCTTCAAAGAATTTAAATAGAATATTTTGCACTTTTCATAAACATGTAAATAGAACATTTTACACTTTTCAAATACTTGTAAATAGTGCATTTTACGTTTTTCAAAAACATGTAAATAGAACATTTTGGACTTTTCAAAAACATGTAAATAGAACAATTTACACTTTTCCAAAACATGTAAATAGAAAATTTTACACTTTTCATAAACATGTAAATAGAACATTTTGAACTTTTCAAAAACATGTAAATAGAACAATTTACACTTTTCATAAACATGTAAATAGAACATTTTACACTTTACAAATACGTGTAAATAGTGCATTTTAAGTTTTTCAAAAACTCGTAATTAACATTTTACTCATGTTTCTTATTTGTTTTTATGACATAGCTCATTTTGATTGTAGCTTAAATTGGAAATGGATCATTTTAGTTCTTCACAGACGATATAATGAGAGTATAGGAAATGATAATGGGTGGGCTTTTGTATGTTGTAGGATTGTATTAATTTTTTTTCTCTCTCTCTCTTCTTCGTTTTCAGAGACGAGAGTAGAAATAACAAGGTAAAGTTTGAGAGTTTAGTTTGAGTCGAACAAAGTATAAGTTTTTGGAGAGAAACAAGAAGTGGAAGTGGAAGTGTAGAAGAAAGGCCAAGTAGAAACAGAAGAGAAACAGAAAAACTCATACTCGTCGTCAGAGAATCAGAAAAGTAGGAAAGATGAAGAAAAAGAGGAAGAGAGTCTGAGCATATGTATACACATGTTGCTGGATCTCAAAGTCTTGAGACTTGAGAGTTAAGACGAGAGAGACGAATAATGCAAAGTAATGTAATGTAGGTTGTATATATGTGTTGCTTGATTTGGTTTATGTGCACATGACAGCCGCTAAAGAGTTTTTTCCCCTCGCAAGTTTTGTACTTTATAGTTTATAGAGTCTTCACTTGTCCAAGTCCAAGTTTCTTGAGAGTTGAACGGTTGAACGGGAGCGCGGAGTCCAAGACGAAACTTTGTTGATTCAAACTCTCTTCTCTGTGTTTCTTATATATCTTTTCCCTTTTGTCTCGTCGAGCCTTGAAGATGAGGAGGTTCCTTCCTCACTGGAGCAATCTCATCGCATCTTCTGGCGCTCAGTCTGTCTGTTGTGCAGATATTGCATTGTGCATGAAGGCTGCTGTCGACTCAGAATGTGCGTGTCTTGTAGAAGTAGAGCAGCCCAGATACATAACGTGGGTAGTATATTATGCATTTATGTGTGTACATTTTTAGTGTCATTGTTCAAAGTTGGCTTCCCATTTGAAGATATTTGAATTCGGTGGTTCCTATGCTCTTGTTCTTGATCTTGTTCATCTTCTCCTTCTCCCTTCTCCTCCAGGGCCGGACAAAGGAATAACTTTTAGGCATCATTTGTTTCCATACACAAACCACCGTTTTGATTTTATTGAAGATTTTCTTTGCGAAATCAAAATTTTGGGGTTTTGAAAAGTGCAAAATATTCAATTTGCATGTTTTTGAAAAGTGCAAACAAAATTTATTTGCATGTTTTTAAAAAGTGCAAACAAAATTTATTTGCATGTTTTTAAAAAGTGCAAACAAAATTTATTTGCATGTTTTTAAAAAGTCAAAATGTTCTATTTACACATTTTTGAAAAGTGTAAAATGTTCCATTTACATGTTTTGAGAAAATTCAGGGAGCGGGGGCTGACTGCATTATCCGGCCCTGTTCTCCTCTCTTGTTTTATTTTATTGGAGATGGATACTTTTTTTTGGGATGTTCCGCATAATGTACAGCAGAGTCTTTCTCTCTCTCTGTCTTTTAGCAAGAGAATTCAAAGAGGATGAAATGAAAGAGATGTATGACAGACGTGGGACTGGCAGTGTCACTGAAGGATGTTAGCGTTGGAATTAGAATGGTGCGTCTTTACACTCAGCATTGTTTCCGCTCAACACTTGTCTTGAAGACTTTTGATGGAGCTCTTCCAGAGTTTTTGCTCCTCTCCGTTTCTTTTCGTCTTTTCAATTTTTTTTTTCATTCTTCGTGGATTCTGTTTGTACTGATGCACATTAATTACTTGTTCTCATCGTCAGAGCCAGAGCCATAGAGTCAGCTCTTATTCTATGTGTAATATTGTGTAATGATCATGATCGTGATCTCTTCTTCTCTTGCGTTCTGCCTTGGGTTTTGGTTTCTTGTATTCTACGCTCTCAGGGGACACAGATGCTTCTTGGTTACTGGTGTATTTCGACGTGGAGGAATGAAAACAACCTATTTTTGTGTTATAATTTTTTAAAATCAAAACTTGGTATATCATGCCGTGGATTTTTTAAAAGTTGCTTCTAAAGAGTGTAACTACTGGATTTTGTAATTTCCAAAGATCTATGTATATAGCGTGTTTTGCACTTTCTGAAAGGCTTAAGCAGCATTTTTTGCACTTTTCAAAAGGACTAAACAGCGCTTTTTGCACTTTCCGAAAGGACTAAATAGCGCATTTTGCACTTTACGAAAGGACTAAATAGCGCATTTTGCACTTTCCAAAAAGACTACATAGCGCTTTTGCATAGCGGATTTTGCAATTTCCAATGATCTATATAGCGTGTTTTGCACTTTCTGAAAGGCTTAAACAGCATTTTTTGCACTTTTCAAAAGGACTAAACAGCGCTTTTTGCACTTTCCGAAAGGACTAAATAGCGCATTTTGCACTTTACGAAAGGACTAAATAGCGCATTTTGCACTTTCCAAAAAGACTTCATAGCGCTTTTTGCACTTTACGAAAGGACTAAATAGCGCATTTTGCACTTTCCAAAAAGACTTCATAGCGCTTTTTGCACTTTCCGAAAGGACTAAATAGCGCATTTTATTGCACTTTACGAAAGGACTAAATAGCGCATTTTGCACTTTCCAAAAAGACTTCATAGCGCTTTTTGCACTTTACGAAAGGACTAAATAGCGCATTTTGCACTTTCCAAAAATACTTCATAGCGCTTTTTGCACTTTCCAAAACGACTAAATAGTGTATTTTGCACTTTCCAAAAAGACTAAATAGCGTATTTTTCACTTTCCAAAGGTCAAAACAGCTTATTTTGCACTTTCCGAAAGGACTAAACACCTTTATTATTTCACAGGTTGAAAAGCTTTGATTTCAGCACAAATACTCCCGACACTGATACATAAACACATAGATTGATTGCAATTTAATTTTATTATTTTAACATAAAAATGAATTAGCTGGTTTTTATTCTTCAAAACGAGGACATGCTTATTTCACCTTCACCTGCCATCGAATTAATTCCCCAAGAGTTGATTCTGCATTACGTCCAATAAAGTGGCGTTGGGAATCATAGTATGGGCTTGTGACACACCAGTACCAGTACCAGTACCAGATACCAACACCAACTCGAATGCTAAACTACTTTGTAGTTAAGTCTATTGTAATTGTCTGAGTAGCTCCTCATATCATCACAGATTAAGTACATAATTATTATACGTTTTGCTTTTATACGGCGAGTAAATATGAAAATTGACATATAATTAAAGGAGCTGCAAATGCAAATATATACATGTACTTTATTGTGTTATGAGTTAATACCCTTGCATAATGTTGTTGTAGTGAACTTATATATTTTTAAAGGGACAAGAGGGACGTATGAATTGTGTAACCAATAATTACACTAATACTGTATCTCCCTTCCTTGTGCGTCAAGTTGAATTATAATTAGAATATAATTGTGTCTGGGGGTGTATTGTCTACATGGGTACTATAATATGTTGGATGAATACTACAGTGGCGATGGTTGTTAGCCTTTGGGTGATGGTTCATCATGTTGTTGAGGGTGTTGGTTTTGGTTTTGGTTTTGGTGGATCCATCAGTTGGAGTGTAGCTGATTACGGCCTTTCATTCACTTGGCACATCAGAATCAACATGACTATAGTTCCCTATGATCCTTCAAGACAAGAGAAGAATCATTCAATTTCTTTATTACCGAGAGAACAATGTGACTGGAATTGCAATTACAAATTAGCAAAGCGTTTTTTTTTATTGAGGATGAAATTGAATTGAGAGTCAGTTAAGAGCTATAAGGACTCTTTCTGTCTGTCGGCATCGGCTCGAGACTGCGAGACTGAGAGTTTGGACGAGAGTGTAATTGTGTACAAATACAATATACCGTACAAATAGACAGTCAGCTGAACAGTGTGAAAGATTAATTTGGAATTGATAGGCTCATTCGATGATGTTGAGGCATGACTAATGAGGAGTGGACGTACCGTGGACTGTGTGCACTGCATTGCTATTCTATTCTGCCACTCAACTTCTGCTCAATGCATACTCAATAGACTCATTAATAAAAGCATGTAATGGGATTTTTTTTTAAATGTGAAATTGTTTATTGGAAATTTCACAATTGAATTAGTGAGCCATATTGCTACAACTTTCCGGAACCGGTACCGGTACCGGTACCGGCACCGGTACCGGTACTACTCACATAATATTCTGTTAGTCGACAGTGAAACTATATAGCTGTCAGGATGATTTAAGGCTGTCATAAAATACTTAACGGTTCAAGTCGTATATGTCAGTAGTGTATTTAGTGTGTGCAATGTGTGATAGCTTTTGTATAGTAATGCCAATATGCAGTTTGTTTTCAATACGATTAGTTTGTATTTAGTAGTTCCTGCTCCTTCTTACTTATTGGGCACTTTCTTTTGAGAAATAAAAAAAAACACACAAAGTCTCACAAAGTTTTAAAAAAAGTTTTCCTTGTCTTGGTTTTGGACATGGCTCTGGTTGGGGATGTCAATGTCGAGGATACAAAAGTCAGGAAGGAGTTTAATCACTTCATATTTTCCTTTTAGTATGAGCATAAAATGGAACTGTGAGAAATAAAGTTGGGAAGAGAGTAAGTAGCGTTCCTGCAACAGGAACAGGAGGCTATAACTACCTGCGAGCGCGGTAGTTAATAAATATACGGGCTCCAAACTGCAGAGGTATCCCCGTACACTTATATGGCTTTTAAAGTTTGTCAAGGCGGACTCTGAGACTCTGACTATGTGCTTTTGTAATAATATTATGTCCTTTTTTTATGCAGGAGAGTTCCAGATAATTCCACACAACTCGGTAATTAGACAAATTACAGATGGTCAATAGCCTATAAAGGAGACGTTCAATTTAAATAAAACGGGGAAAAAAATGAGAGAGAATGATGATTATCATTGTCAGAACTCATGAAGACTCGTGAAGACTACTTATAGAAACATCACGAGACTTTAAGTTTTGACTTTTTTTTTGGGTATTAACGATAAGTAAGACACGTGTTCTTGAAAAGGTCCAGGCCCGCAAGGAGTAGCTTCCTCATACTACTGATCAGCCCAAAATGTGTTCACGTATAAATCAGCTATATATTTAGGACCAATAATGTTATATACAAATTAAGTTAAATCTAATTATCAAAATTTTACCTGTACTTAAATACTAATCGTCTGTGAAGGACCGAAATGATCCATTCCCAATTCAATGCTAGAATTCAAATGGGCTATGTATGTCAACAAAATTCAGTAAATAAGATATACAAGCTTACACAATGCTAATCATGGGGTTTCTAAAACGAGTAAATTGTTCTATTTAGGTGTTTTTGAAAAGTCCAGAATGTTTTATTTATGTGTTTTTTAAAAGTGTAAAATGTCCTATTTGCATGATTTTTGAAAGGTCAAAATGTTTTATTTATGTGTTTTTTAAAAGTGTAAAATGTCCTATTTGCATGATTTTTGAAAGGTCAAAATGTTTTATTTATGTGTTTTTTAAAAGTGTAAAATGTCCTATTTGCATGATTTTTGAAAGGTCAAAATGTTTTATTTAAGCGTTTTTCAAAAGTGTAAAATATGTCCTATTTGCATGCTTTTTGAAAGTACAAAATATTCTTTTTACTTGTTTTTCAAAATTGTAAAATGTCCTATTTACATGCCTTTTAAAAAGTACAAAATATTCTTTTTACTTGTTTTTTGAAAGTGTAAAATGTCCTATTTACATACTTTTTGAACGGTCAAAATATTCTATTTACTTGCTTTTTGAAAAATTCACAAGTTTCTATTTACGTGCTTTGATAAACATGTTATTTTAATTTTTTCTATATAGATAGTCCATTTTGTTTTTGACTAAAAATGGAATTGGTCAATGTGGCTCTTCACAGACGATATGATATATTTTGCAATTTTTGCAAAATACGCGAATTCCTTATACTGTCTGAACTTTGAGCCTTCGGCGGTATATAAATATTCTAAAATAATTATGTCTGTCTTACATCGTTGGTCGTTACCGTTTGCCGCGTTATCGTTATTCATGAATGATTTGTGTTAGGAAATTAATAAGGTAAATAAAAATGTATCACACTCATTGGAATTTAGTATTTAATTTGTGCAAAAAAAATCGCAAATGACGTATCGTTTATCTTGCCAGTGCAGTATGTTTTCTAATGATTTATATGTAGTATCCTTCAGTGATTTGAACTGAAATAATAATATGTCTGTGTGAATGATGAAAAGTTTTATCTGTCTCGTTTCACTCTGTTTAGTCACTGTTCCTTCCGTATTTAGTGATACAGTGGACGTACATATTATGCGGCGGGGTGTATGTCTCTGTCTGTACAGTTGGCTCAATTGATTTAATGTGTAAATATTTTTTTTAAAGTCAAAGTTGAGGATAAATATTCCGCTGCTGTGTATTAAAAGGAAGGCCGCGTGAGGGACGGTGACGGTGACGGGAGGCTTAACATTGAACAGCTTGAGGAGTTTTATTTTACGAGTTTTACGATTACGACTACGACCCACAATAATAATAATAATATATTTTAAATTTGAATTTTGACTTTAAACCTTTCCAATACACAAGAAAGATGCTTCTTTAAGTGACAGTAGCACTCATTCCATTTTGTTAATGTGAGTTTTGTGAGCTGAGGGATGACCATATAATATTATGGGAATATCAGTATCAGTATTCCTCACATATGTCACATGTGGTCGCTTCTTTCATCCACTTGCCGTTCCTTCCTTTTCTCCTGACCTTCAAACTCCATAGCAAAATATGAATCTTGTGTATCTGTTTAAAATTAAAATTAACAGTCAACAGTCAGCACCATTGATTTTGATTTTATTCATTTAAAATTGTTGTAAGTAGATATTTTTATTTATACTATGGAGGCTACTTCCTTTCATAAATGTTTTAACTTGTACTTATAGTTAGGGGCTTACCGTCTGTGAAGAACCATAATGACCCATATCCATTTTTAGCTAAAAACAAAATGAACTATGTCATAAAAACAAAATGGGAAACATGCGTACAATTTTAATTAGGAGTTTTTGAAAAGTGTGAAATATCCTATTTACATGTTTTTGAAAAGTGTAATATGTTCTAATTTCATGTTTTTGAAAAGGTGCAAAAATTTTTAATTCCATGTTTTGGAAAAGTGTCAAATGTTCTAATTCCATGTTTTTGAAAATGTGCAAAATATTCTACTTCCATGTTTTTGAAAAATTGCAATATGTTCTAATTCCATGTTTTCGAAAAGGTGCAAAATGTTCTAATCCCATGTGTTTTGAAAAGTGTAAAATGTTGTATTTACATATGTTTGAAAAGTGCAAAACGTTCTATATTTAAATGCTCTCAAGACATATTTGAACATTTGTGTAGATAGTTGATATTGTTTTTAGCTCAAAATGGGTATGATTCATTTTGGTTCTTCACAGACGATACATGTTGATACTGAGGATGAGTATGATTTATGCTTTTTTTTACTTACTATACTACTTCTGTAATCTGGAACTTAGCATAATAATGTTTTTTTTCTTCTGCGCGCGAGGTATAATTATCTAAGATATATTTTATATTTTTATGGGTTAAGTATTTTTTTTCGCTTAGGATTGTCATAATATAATTGCTCCCACGTCTACTGCTGCTCCTGCTGGTGCTGCTCCTGCTGCTATGTACTTTTTGATCCCCAGCCAACATTTCTATATGTTATTAGTATTGCGTTGGCGAAATTAAAGACAAAGTCAAAAATGATGTTTATCTTTCTGTTAGTTCTTCTTGTTAGCTATAGTGTTGATCTTGGGGCTCGGTGTTGGTTCTTGGTCTTGGTGTTTTTACGTCCGTCAGTCCATTTATAGGTATACACATAGAGGAGGAAAGTATCTATCTACTATCTACGGCTGAGAAACAAAAATTCAAGAGATCATTTAAATAATGAAGAAATATCTCTGTCTGTGTCTGTCTGTGTCTTTGTTTTTGCGCAGTTAGGTTATATACGTAATCTCTTCAGACTTCAGATGATGTTCTTGGTTAAATTTAATTCGTTCTTGTTTCTGTCTTAAGTCTTCTTCTTGTCATTTTGTGTTGGTTTGAAATAGAAATATTGCCTTTTACGTTCAGTTATGATGAATTATTTGAACGTGTCAGGTGTTTAGAATTATGAGGAGAGGGGTCTTTGCAACTTTGGAATTATTGGAAGCCTTATATTATCATCGACATGGAGTTTTAGGGTTAATGGTAAATTCTATAGGTTTTTAGCAGATAGGTTCTTTTGCACTTGCCATATCAACGATGAGACTGGGACTACAAAAACAGATATTATGATTGTAATAATGACGGAGTGAGAGCCCAGAGTCCAGTCTGTTTTTGTATGCACCATCATCATCGCGCATCGTCCGTCGTCGTCGTCGTCGTCGTCCCACTCGACAACCACATCGACATAATTCCATTTATGGGGATGATAAATGACTGCCTGGGCTGACTGCTGGCTGGTTACTGGTTACTGGTGCTGGTTGGTGAGAAGGGAAGGATATCAAAATTAAAATGCACAAATTGACAGTAAAAAAAATAAGTATGTACAGTGAATACAAAATACTAATAATAATGGACTTTTGCTTTTGCTTAGGTTGATGGTTGCCGTTGTTATAAAGTATTGCTTTGATTTGATTTGTTCTCTCTCTCTCTCTTTGGTTCGAGTGCTCTTTGATGTTCGCATCCACATGTTCTGTGTTGAGTGTAAAGACAAAACTAATAATAGAATATATTATATTCGGTGACGACGACGGCGATATCCAGTTTTTCTCTCTCTCTCTACAGTGATCCTATCTTCATCGTTTAGTACATATCGTCTGTGAAGAACCAAAATTACCCATATCCATTTTTAGCTAAAAACAATATCCACCATCTACAAAAATATTGAAAAATGTCTTGAAACCATATAAATAGAATATTTTGGACTTTTTAAAAATATGTAAATAGAACATTTTACGCTTTTCAAAAACATGAAAGTAGATAGCATTCTACAATTTTCAAACACATTGAATTAAAACGCCTTGCACCTTTTCAAAAACATGGAATTAGAACATTTTGCACGTTTCAAAAACAAGGAATTAAAACATTTTGCACCTTTTCGAAAACATGGAATTACAACATTTTACACTTTTCAAAAACATGTAAATAGAACATTTGACACTTTTCAAAAACATGTAAATAGAACATTTGACACTTCCCAAAAACACGTAAATAGAACATTTGACACTTTTCAAAAACATGTAAATAGAACATTTTATACTTTTCAAAATCTCTTAATTAACATTTTACGCATGTTTGTCATTTTGTTTTTATGACATAGCTCATTTTGATTCTAGCTTAAATTGGATATGGGTAATTTTGGTTCTTCACAGACGATATTATATTATTATGATTGCATAATAAATAATGGAGTTTGAGTTTCCTACAGTCAGGACGGCGGTGGTTGTATAAATAGGTTTTATCTGTATAGTGTATCATATAGGGATTGAGTGGTTTCAGTTATTATAGGGAAGGGAGTGTGGTCTTTTCTCCGTCGTTGTCGTTGTCGTTGCCGTGGATGTGGAAGCGAGTCGGATCGCGGACCAGGGCCAGGGAACTCAGGAACATTTCAAATAAGGATGTCCCAATTTAGTGTTACGATGTTATTGTTTGTCTAATGAGTTTGATGTTGGTCGTTGGTCGTTGGTGGCTTGTTCTGGCTCTGGTCTTGGTCCTGGTCCTCGTGGCTTGACGTTCACGTTCACTTTGTTACAGGCACAGGGCTCTCACTCTCTGCCTCGATTTGGGATTGGTTTTTGGGCCCTCAATTTTCATTTTCGTCTTCTTTGGACAGTGTGCTGGGCTTTTCGTATAATGCCGTATGATTAATACCGACCTAGACAGTGCTAATAATAGCTATGTATATAAAAGCACTTGACTGGTTTCATTTTCATTTCATTTTAGTCTAATTATAAACGTTATATAGGAACACAAGTACTTGGTAGCTATAGGTGTATACTAACTGCCCATATATAATGCGAAAAACGTGGGGAACTGACGATTATTGAACAGTTTAATTCGTTTGGTCAAATTTTTCTGAGGCGTTGCTATTGTTGGTCGCCTCGTCGAATTAAAGTTTTGAAGGTGCAAAATGCAGACAGTATTTACATTATCAGTTACTGCTACTGCTACTGCTGCACATTAGTGCACATAGGTTTCCGTCTGCTTTTGCTGCAGGGCCGGACGAAGGAATTTGTTTTAGGCAGGAATTTGTTTCCATACGAAAATTACCATTCATTCATTCATTTTTATTCATGGTTTTCTTTTGTAAAGCAAAATGTTGTATTTACATGTTTTAGAAAAGTGCAAAATGTTCTTTTTACTCGATTCAGAAAAGTGGAAAATGTTCTATTTCCATGTTTTTGAAGTGTACACAAAAATTTATTTTGCATGTTTTTGAAAAGTCAAAATATTCATTTTACATATTTTTGAAAAGTGCAAAATGTTCCATTTACATGTTTTTTAAAAATTCAAGCAGTGGGGGCTCCCTGCGCTGGCCGCATTATCCGACCCTGTTTTGCTGCAATTATGAATGTACCTACCTAATTATAATAATTTGCACTTTGGATCTCATGTATTTTCAAATATAAAATGTAACAGTCTCATTCAACGTTTTAGTTTGTGTGATGATTGGTGCTGGAGTAGTATAGGCTGAAGTGACAGATTGTGACGGTTATTGTTAGACACATGGAGCGTGGAAGGACATAGTTTTGGATTTGGATTGATTTCCTGGACATGCATAATTAATTGTATGAATTTAAATTTCCTCCTCGGCGGCCGCATCGGCATGGCTTTATTGAATGCTCTGGCTCTGGATTGACTCGGTGTACAAAGTTTCAAGTGCAGCGTACCTCCCTACCCACAACACGTATGTACATATGTGCGTGGACATGATCATGATGGAGTGAGTGTCATCTTTTGTGGACGTGTTTTATTTTGTTGTTTCTGCATAGTCTTGGCAGATCACCCATTCAAATTTCGAGAATCAGTTTTGTGGATTGTGGAGAAGGGGCGATATTTAGACTGACAGGTCAGATGATGATGATGATGATGGTGGTGGCGATCACTCCCACTCATTATGTACTTCTCGCACTCCGTGCTTAACATGTGGATTGCGTTGCTCTTCATCACACCTTTGGCTTGGGATTATAATGTGGAGTGTGTGTGTGAAAGTGTAGCGGATCTAAATACCTATATTGTGTGAGTGACACACTGTATAGATGACTGCCGTATCCTCCACCACACACACACACACACACAAACACATATCTTTATTATTTTTCATTCGTAGAATTATTGCGTGTGCAGCGGTTGCATATATCGTGAGGGAAGAATCAAAATGAGCCATAGCCAATTTAAACTAGAATTAAAATGAGCTGTCGTAAAAACACGGGGTGGGAAATATGTGTAAAATGTTGATTGAGAGTTTTTGAAAAGTGCAGAATATTCCATTTACATATATTTGAATCGTGCAAATTGTTCTTTCTACATATTTTTGAAAAGTTCAAAATATTCTTTTTACAGTTTTTTTTTAAATTGGAAAATGCTCTATTTACATGTGTTTGAAAATTGCAAAATATTCAATTTACCATATTTAAAAAAAATGCAAAATGTTCAGTTTACATATTTTTGAAAGTGCAAAATATTCAATTTATATACTTTACAAAAGTGCAAAATGTTCTATGTTGACATTTTTTTGAAAACTGCAAAATATTCTTTTTACAATTTTTTTAAAAGTGCAGAATGTTCTATTTACCTGTCACTGTGTTTAAAAATTTCAAAATATTTAATTTACAATTTTTTTTTTAATTGAAAAATGTTCAATTTACATATTAAAAAAAAAATGCAAAATGTTCAGTTTACATGTTTTTGAAAGTGCAAAATATTCAATTTACATACTTTACAAAAGTGCAAAATGTTCTAGTATACATAGTTTTAAAAATTGCAGAATATTCAATTCACGTATTTTTTAAAATTGCAAAATTTTCCATTTAAATGCCTTCAATCAATATTTTTGTACATAGTGGATATTGTTTGAGCTTAAAATGGCTATGGCTCATTTTGGTTCTTCACGGACGATACGGTGGTGGTGGTGGGACGAGAGCGAGGAGTGTAGGAGACATACGATTATGACTGCGATTATGAATGAGAGGAGTGAAGTACTTAGGTCCGGACACGGGGACGGGGAGAGAACAGTAGGAACGTCCTGGCACAATTACTTATTCAATGGAGCTATAAAATCTGTCAAATTGTCAAGGCGGGGGTGGTCTTTTTGGTCCACATCTTATGACAATGGAGCCATATGTGTATGGACAGAAAGGAGAAGAGTGAGTGTATAATCTAATCGTTCCTCTGGATTGTGTGGATGAGAATGAGAGTCTTTAACTTGACTTATGAATGACGAGCTCGAACTCTGGGAATTAATCCTCAATCCTTTTTGCCTCGCTCGCTCGTGAGTTTCCTTTGGCTTTGGACTCTCCTCTTCGCATGAATGAAATGATTTGATTTGGTGGAAATGTGGCCGGTGATGACCAGGAAAGGAAATAAAAAGCTCTTCCAGAACATGTGTTCTCCTCTCTATTAGACATGCTCATGTGGACAGGGAGAAGATGTTATGGTCATGGGCTGCTCTCTGAATGGGTAATGTTATATGGAAATGGAATATGGATTGTGATTGGAACTATATGCTGTAATAATAAAAATACGCAGAGACGTCCGTTACCAAAACCAAAGAGACACAAACGCACAAATTGTCCACATTGATGCTCTCTCCCTACGAACTACCTTCGCGAAGGTGCAGAAATTCCCATCTCTAAAAAAAATTGCACTGTGATTGAAAAGCGTGTAGAACTGTAGACTTGATTACTTAATGGATTAATTACATCGTACCTGTACATATTAATGCCGGAAAAAATGTCAGAAATTACAAAGAATCAAAATGAACCATATCCAATTTAAACTAGAATTAAGACGAGCTGTTATATAAAAACACGGAGTGAGAAAAATGTGTAAAATTTTGATAGAGTTTTTAAAAGTGCAAAATATTCAATTTACATACTTTAAAAAAGTGCAAAATGTTCTATATTGAAATTTTTGTGAAAAGTGCAGAATATTCTATTTAAATATTTTTGAAAAGTTCAAAATGTTCTACTTGCGTTTTTAAAAGTGCAAAATGTTGTATTTGTGTTTTTAAAAAGTGCAAAATATTCTATTTACATGTTTTTGAAAATTGCAAAAATTAAGTTTACATAGTTTTGAAAATTGCAAAATACTCAATTCATACTTATTTTTAAAAATTGCAAAAATTAAGTTTACATAGTTTTGAAAATTGCAAAATATTCAATTTACATATTTTTAAAAAGTTCAAAATATTCTTTTAATTTTTATATTTTTTTAGATTGCAAAATGTTCCACTTAAAAGCCTTCACTCAATATTTTAATAAAACAGTGGGAATATTGTAAAATTCAGATAGCGTACACCTTGGATGAATATGCCTATAAGTCATCCAACAATTGTTGCCTGTTACATCTCTCCAATATTATTGTGTCAGTTTTTTTTATGATAATGAGGACGCGTGTGTGGTGATTATATTTAATGTGTTGTATGTTTCCTATATTGACTCACCTTTTATAGACAAGTTCATCCAGTTTTGGAGAAAGGAGATTTGAAGTGTGGTCATCTCAATCATCAGACTTCACATCAATTGCTCCAACATCCGGTCCGTAGGAAATCCTCGACTTTACCAAATTCAGATGATGGATGTCCCTTCATCCGTGTCAATTCTGGTCGTATTGAGCTTGTGAGCAGTAAAGACAAAGAGTCGTCGACGGGCTCTTCTTGGAAATCTGGTGGGGGTGGCTTTGGTGTTGGTGGACGCGGAGGATGTGATGGACTCAATGAAGCTTATGGCTCACGCTCAGCCAAAGTGTCCACCCGACAGGGTTACCGGGATGGGAGGCGAATTGAGAGTCGGAATGATTCCCGCCACAGCTGGTGTGGCTCCGCTCTCCGCTCGGTATGTCAACCTATTTTTTTGGACGCTCTTAATATAATTATGTTACGTGGGCTATGTACGCCGCTCCATTTCCTCATACTTTCCATGTCTTCACTTGTACCATAGGCTCAATCTCAGTTTTCATACATTCATAAAATTTGGAGCATATTTTAAGAAGAAATACCGTCTGTGAAGAACCAAAATGAACCATATCCAATTTAAGCTAGAATCAAAGAGAGCTATGTATGTCATAAAAACAAAATTAGAAACATGCGTAAAATTTTAATTAGGAGTTTTCGAAAAACGTAAAATGTTCTATTTACATGTTTTTGAAAAGGTGCAAAAATGCCTAATTCTATGTTTTTCAAAAGGTGCAAAATGTTCTAATTCCATGCTTTTGAAAAGGTGCAAAATGTTCTATTTTCATGTTTTTCAACAATGTAACATTTTCTATTTTCGTTTTTGAAATGGTGCAAAATGTCCTAATTCCATGTTTTCGAAAAGGTGTAAAATATTCTAATTCCATGTGTTTGAAAAGTGCTCAATGTTCTATTTAAATGCTCTCAAGACATGTTTGAATATTTTTGGTATATAGTTGATATTGTTTTTAGCTCCAAATGGATATGGTTCATTTTGATTCTTCACAGACGATATACAGCATCTTTAAAGGGCATCAGCCCTGTGTCAATTCAAATATGGTAATTTTAAAAGTCAACGCTCAATATATGGAATGTAAATTACAAGTTGAGTGAACCACTAAAAAAACAGGACAAAATCTATATGTCGTAACCTCTTGGAGTCTGGAGTGCAGTTAGTATTTGCTTCGAAAGGAGATTTGTATTTGTTAAAGTAGTCCCTGTGTAATAGATGTCCTGCAAGAGACCATGCCTCACCATCACCATCACCATGCCCTGCCACCCTCACTTTTCATTATCCCATTTCAGTGGATTAGATTGGATGAGATGAGATGAGATTCCATTGAGGTAGAGAGAGATACAGGGAGAAAATGAAGATGAACACGCGGAGAGACGAGAGCAGTTACATCGCTCGTCTCTTTTCTACCCATTCACACTTTTTCCTTTTTTTTCCCTTCTGTATATTATATACTCTACAGATTTTTTTTTCTGTCTCTCTCAGTCTCTCGTAGTAGTTGTTCTGTCGCTAGTTTTTTTTTGTAGGAGTAAATCTCTTGATACGTCTCGTTGGTCATCCGACTCAATCCATCTCTCTCCCTTACGTTCTACGTTACGTTTGAATTGGTTGAGATGTCCCTGTCTTATAGTTTTACTATAGGGCATTTTGTATACAGACTACCATGGTCATTGTCATGGCCATGGGGATGGCGGTGGCGATGAAATACACATCTATTATGTATATGTAACCGTGGAGTCTACAAAAATATACCATGTGGTATATGAGTCAGTACTGTATATCCGCGCAGTATAGGAGTAGGGTCGGGGTATTAGCAACTAAGTGAATGAGTGACAGTGAATTTCCCGGATGTCACAAATCTCTCTCTCTCTCTCGTTTCTGGCCCCTTTTTAGCTCCCACTTTTCACCATCTTATTATTGTCTTGAAGACTTGAAGATGCTTATAACTGGAATTGTGAAATCTCCACGCTGTCGTCATCCTCGCATTGTCAGAGTCAGGCACAGAAGAGACAGAGACGAGCGGCACTTCGGCCTCCAGCGTCTGTATTTTATGACGAATTTCTCAATTTATTTGAATGTTTCATTTGAGGAACCCCTCGAAAATGTGTAAATTTCCTTCGTTTTTTTTATCTTCCAGACACCCTTCGCACTAAGTGAGTGGAAGTATTAGGAAAGTGTATACCGTATACCGTAAATGTTCAAATTAGCGCCCGGGCGGTTATTACATTTTTTTGGGAGTGCCAGTCCAGCTCTTATTTGAGCCCCGGCGCTTTATCGGAAATTTACGGTAAATGTATTTAGTGTGTTATGTTCAGGGCCGGATAATGCGGCCAGCGCAGGCAGCCCTCTTTAAAAAAAAATGTAGATGGAACATTTTGCAGTTTTAAAAAGTATGTAAAAAGAATATTGAGACGTTTCAAAAAGATGCAATTAAAAGTTTTTGCACATTTCAAAAACATGGAAATAAAACATTTTCGACTTTTCTCAAAACATTGAAATCGAACATTGAGCAATTTTCTAAATCAAGTAAAAAGAACATTTTGCACTTTTGTAAAACATGTAAATATAACATTTGGCTTTATCAACGAAAACCATCAACAAAATCAAAATGGTGGTTTTTGTACGGAAGCAAATTGCTGCCTAAAAAAAATTTCTTTGTCCGGCCCTGGTTATGTTGACATTCACCGTCCGTGGGTAGATGTAAAATAGGCTATCTACAAACTTCGGCATTCAAGTTTGTGAGCTCAAAAATTTAAAAATATTTGATTTACACTTGATTTAGAAAGTAACTTCTGAGTACCTAACTCATCAATAAAGAATGTAACACATTTATGGTGTCCTTTATACTCTACTTGTTTATTGATTTAAATATTTGTCAGGGGGTTCAGGTTCTCATTTTTAAAAAGGTTCAGTTATCATGTTTTGGATTTTGCACTGGCACTGAGCGAGGAAGGGAAGGATACGTCTGTACTTAGTATTGCTAGGGATGCTCTGGAATTCCTTTTGTTGTCTCCGCGATGTGATGGTAAATGTTAGTGATGGGAAGTGATAAATGGTCGTGGTTGGTTTCTATTGCTCAGGAGAGGATCATTGAGGATGTTACAAAGATTCCTTTTTATTATTTTTTCTCTCTCGTCCACAATACGCACCTACAAATAGCTAAGTAGCTGGAACGCGTAGATAGATGTGTGGAGATTAGGAGCGGGATGGAAGTGTGTGTCTCTGTGTCTGTCTGTCTCTCTTGTATACCTAACGCATCTTCTCTCCGTTTGTTTATTTAAGGTGGTTCGTGTAAGGATTTTTATGTAGTTTGTTCTCATCTCCTTTCGAGTCGCCGCATATATGTAGGTGCATAGTACCTACGCGGTTACGGTACCGGTACCAGTGACGGTGACGGTTACGGTTACGGTACACTATACAAACGTATGCTCGTCTTCGGCTTTGCCTTATTGGCGGTGGCGGTGAACTTGAAGAGAGACACACGCGAAATACAATTTTTCTTGTGACATTTCTGGATTTTTTTTGCCAGCTTTCTCAGCTCTGCTCTGCCTTGACGTTGATGTTAATGTTGACTATATCAGTAGGTAGCTATATATCGTCTGTGAAGAACCAAAATGACCCATATCCAATTTAAGCTAGAATCAAAATGAGCTATGTCATAAAAACAAAATGAGAAACATGCGTAAAATGTTAATTACGAGTTTTTGAAAATTGCAAAATGTTCCATTTTTTGTTTGTTTTGGAACAGTGCACAATGTTCATGTTTTCAACATGTTTTTTTTTGAAAAGTGTAAAATGTTCTATTTAAATGTTTTTAGAAAGGTGTAAAATGTTCTATTTACGTGTTTTTGAAAAGTGTAAAATGTTCTATTTGCATGTTTAAAAAAAGCGTAAAATGTTCTATTTACATGTTTTTCGAAAGGTGTAAAATGTTCTATATGCATGTTTAAAAAAAGCGTAAAATGTTCTATTTGCATTGTTTTTTAAAAAGTCAAATGTTCTATTTACATATTTTTGAAAAGTGTAAAATGTTCTAATCCATGTGTTTGAAACGTGTAAAATGTTCTATTTACATATTTTTTGAAAGTACAATATATTTTATTTTAATGCTTTCAAGACATATATTACTATATTTTTGTAGACAGGTGATAATATTGCTTTTAGCTACAAATGGTTATGGGTCATTTTGGTTCTTCACAGACGATATGTAGCTGGGAATAGGAATGAAATGGTAAAGTAATATTATTTGTGATGTAGTAACCGTCACCGTGTGTCTTTGTCCTTTTTTTGTGTGCGCTTCTTGATTTCTGACAATGTGTAAGATTTAGCTCAAGTCACATTTGTTTACCCAAAGAATGTCTCTATATATTGCTCTTTGATTAAATTTAGACCATGAATTGCCACTTGACTAGACAGACAGGAGGAAGGTTTCTGTCTTGTCTTACGATTAGAAAATGTGTGTTCAAGAATAGGAATTGGGTACTTATTGTCTCCTGCTATGAACTTCCATAGAGTCGATATATCTCTGTGTGTTACTTAATAGGTTACATGGATTGCTACTTGTAACTTGTTCCCGTTTTTTATACAAACTTTCTATCTCTCTCTCTCTGTCTCTGCTATTTTCCACAGGGTGGGCAGGACTACCTACTACTACTGCACTGGGTTAAATGTTGTTTCAATTGTTATTTTGATTTTTCCCCCTTTTTCTTCACGCTCAACTTCCTTCTGTATTTATGGATTTTTTTTATAACTTCAAAAGTTACGAAGAACAAGAACCGTATAGTCAATATCTATTTAAGGATTATTTCAGCTTAGGCTCTTCCCGTATAGCATCCTTCATCCGGGTACCTGAGACGTAGACAGTGGATGACATATGGCCATATGGATTAAAGTTTTGCTTTTATAATTAACAGGGCCGGACGAAGGAATTGGTTTTAGGCAGCAATTTGTTTCCATACAAAAACCCCCATTTTGATTTTATTGAGGTTTTCTTTGGTACAGCAAAATGTTCTATTTACATGTTTTTGAAAAGTGTAAAATGTTCTATTTACATGTTTTTGAAAAGTGTAAAATGTTCTATTTACATGTTTTTGAAAAGTGTAAAATGTTCTATTTACATGTTTTTGAAAAGTGTAAAATGTTCTATTTACATGTTTTTGAAAAGTGTAAAATGTTCTATTTACATGTTTTTGAAAAGTGTAAAATGTTCTATTTACATGTTTTTGAAAAGTGTAAAATGTTCTATTTACATGTTTTTGAAAAGTGCAAAATGTCCATTTACATGTTTTTTGAAAATTCAAGCAGCGGGGGCTGCCTATGCGCTCGCCGCATTATCCGGCTCTAATAATTAATTACCTACCTATAGGTGCATAATAATGTTTAAACCGGGTAAAATTAGAGCCAGTTTGAGAATTGGCTGTGGAAATATGTGGCTCAAATTACAAACATTAAAAGGGACATTCTGCATCTAAGAGCTTGGAATTTGATTGGATTGAGTGTAACTTGATTGCATCTCTCTCTCTCTCTTCGTTTTTTTCTCGTCATCTTCTTTGTTGTTGTTGAGTCTTTCTTGGCTGTTGAAGTTGAATTGAAGGAAATGGAGGGGACTCACTTGACGGTTGACAGTGTAGTAATGGAAGGACTGTATTCGTATGAAAAAATATCCATATATTATTATACGATATGGCATATGGGAATCTTTGTATAGGGACGAGTGTCTTTGAAGATTAGACGTTGGTGTAATTCCATATGTATATTATATTTCTGCGCCATTTGTGCAATGTCTATGCATAGCCAAAAACTCTAGTACATGTACTCACTATATGGCGTAAAATAGATAGTTTGCCTTTGTCGGTTTCGGTTTCGGTTTCGTCGGATTCGGATACGGTTTCGGTTTCGGTTACGGATTGGGATGAAGAGAGGGAAAAATATAGAGTTTTTTTTTAGATTCACTCTTTTTCTTTGTTACAATATAGATTGGATTTTCTCGCCTCAAGTGTCTAGGAGTGCGAGAGCGGTGGTGACTATCTCTGATAAAATTACTCTCTTTTTAGCAATGCATGACTTTGACATTCATGCTGTCGTTGTCCTTCATGTTGCTGGATGTTGGAGCGACTGTGGAGGAGAGGGAAGCTTGAGATAAACGGAGACATAAGGCGTCCATCTATATCTCTCCACTCCCCAAGTTCCAATCCAATAGCTTTCCTAATCATCATCCGTACAGATACTACAGAGGCACATACATACACTCCGCTCTCAGGGCCGGACGAAGGAATTGGTTTTAGGCAGCAATTTGTTTCCATACAAAAACCACCATTTTGATCGGATTTTATTGATAGTTTTCTTTCGTAAAGCAAAATGTTGTATTTACATGTTTTTGAAAAGTGCAAAATGTTCGATTTACTTGATTCAGAAAAGGGCTCAATGTTCTATTTACATGTTTTGAGAAAAGTGGAAAATGTTTTATTTCCATGTTTTTGAAATGTACAAAAGAATTTATTTTGCATATTTTTGAAAAGTCTCAATATTCTGTTGACATATTTTTGAAAACTGCAAAATGTAACATTTAAATGTTTTTTGAAAATTCAAGCAGCGGGGGTTGCCTGTGCTGGCCGCATTATCCGGCCCTGTCCGCTCCACTTTGGCTTTGGCTTTGGCTGTGGAGGTAGGTAGGTGCGTTGGAAATAAAGGGGAAAGGTGGGGATCTTTAGATGTCTCCAGTTTGGAACAGTAGAAGGAATGAGCTTGTGTCTGTCTGTCCGTCTGTCTGTGTGGTGTAATAGTAATAGGAACTTTACTTTGAGGGTGGAAAAAAAGTTGAAAACATTTTCTTGTGTCTGTCTCTCGTGCGTCTAGCGTTACCGGTGCCGGTGCCGGTGCCGGTACCGGTACCGGTACCGTAGTCTGGAGAGTGTGAGCCGCTAAAGAAGGAGAAGGGTGTCCTTCCATTAAATCAAAGTAATCGGATATGATGATAATGGTTGACACCATACTGCTTGCAAAAGTGTAAACTTCACAGAAGAGGGGTACGAAAGGAATAGGAATTCTGTGCATCTGTATATGCCCCACCTTATGTACAAAATATACAAATCTTCCAACTTTAAACTTGACTCTCAGGCTTTTCTATACACGGTACACGGCTACTAATAGAAACACGCTCTGTGCATACGTTTGTGTAAAAGACGCCTCACTGTAAATGCACACAAGGTTTATTCTTCTTTGTACATAGTTTGTGAGTAATTTTCTATTCAGACTTGTCAGCATTATTACCCACTACTCACTCCCGGCGCACGTTCAGCATAGATAGGGAGTGCTACGTATTTTAAACGTGGGTAGTTACAGTGCAGAAGATATATAAAATGTATTCTTGGCCACCTATAGCTACACACACACACACACACAATTTCTATTTCTATAATCAAGCATAACTCATCCGAAGCGAAAGATGTGAGAGTGTAGAGCGGAAAAGATAGATTTAGTATCATTTCTTCCCATTTTCTTTTCCCGTTCACTTTTCGGCCCTTTCGCTTTTTCCTCTTTACTCTCCGCACTTTACGGCTACACATACTTCCACTTTTCCTACCGTCGCGTCGTCGACTCTCTACAAACTTTTCTTCTTCGTCTTCTTCGTCTGTTTTGAGTTGTAGACTTGGAGGCGACGTCTTTGCCGTTACCGTTGCTGTTGCCGTTGCCGTCGTTGCGTTGTCGGGAGTGAAATGAAATCATATCGTCGGTGAAGAACCAAAATGACCCATATCCAATTTAAGCTCTAATCAAAATGAGCTATGTCATAAAAACAAAATGAGAAACATGTGTAAAATGTTAATTTAGAAGTTTTTTAAAAACGTAAAATGTTCTAATTCCATGTTTTTGAAAAGCGTCAAATTTTCTATTTACATGTTTTTGAAAAGTGTCAAATGTTCTATTTACATGTTTTTGAAAAGTGCAAAATGTTCGATTTACTTGATTCAGAAAAGGGCTCAATGTTCTATTTACATGTTTTGAGAAAAGTGGAAAATGTTTTATTTCCATGTTTTTGAAATGTACAAAAGAATTTATTTTGCATATTTTTGAAAAGTCTCAATATTCTGTTGACATATTTTTGAAAACTGCAAAATGTAACATTTAAATGTTTTTTGAAAATTCAAGCAGCGGGGGTTGCCTGTGCTGGCCGCATTATCCGGCCCTGTCCGCTCCACTTTGGCTTTGGCTTTGGCTGTGGAGGTAGGTAGGTGCGTTGGAAATAAAGGGGAAAGGTGGGGATCTTTAGATGTCTCCAGTTTGGAACAGTAGAAGGAATGAGCTTGTGTCTGTCTGTCCGTCTGTCTGTGTGGTGTAATAGTAATAGGAACTTTACTTTGAGGGTGGAAAAAAAGTTGAAAACATTTTCTTGTGTCTGTCTCTCGTGCGTCTAGCGTTACCGGTGCCGGTGCCGGTGCCGGTACCGGTACCGGTACCGTAGTCTGGAGAGTGTGAGCCGCTAAAGAAGGAGAAGGGTGTCCTTCCATTAAATCAAAGTAATCGGATATGATGATAATGGTTGACACCATACTGCTTGCAAAAGTGTAAACTTCACAGAAGAGGGGTACGAAAGGAATAGGAATTCTGTGCATCTGTATATGCCCCACCTTATGTACAAAATATACAAATCTTCCAACTTTAAACTTGACTCTCAGGCTTTTCTATACACGGTACACGGCTACTAATAGAAACACGCTCTGTGCATACGTTTGTGTAAAAGACGCCTCACTGTAAATGCACACAAGGTTTATTCTTCTTTGTACATAGTTTGTGAGTAATTTTCTATTCAGACTTGTCAGCATTATTACCCACTACTCACTCCCGGCGCACGTTCAGCATAGATAGGGAGTGCTACGTATTTTAAACGTGGGTAGTTACAGTGCAGAAGATATATAAAATGTATTCTTGGCCACCTATAGCTACACACACACACACACACAATTTCTATTTCTATAATCAAGCATAACTCATCCGAAGCGAAAGATGTGAGAGTGTAGAGCGGAAAAGATAGATTTAGTATCATTTCTTCCCATTTTCTTTTCCCGTTCACTTTTCGGCCCTTTCGCTTTTTCCTCTTTACTCTCCGCACTTTACGGCTACACATACTTCCACTTTTCCTACCGTCGCGTCGTCGACTCTCTACAAACTTTTCTTCTTCGTCTTCTTCGTCTGTTTTGAGTTGTAGACTTGGAGGCGACGTCTTTGCCGTTACCGTTGCTGTTGCCGTTGCCGTCGTTGCGTTGTCGGGAGTGAAATGAAATCATATCGTCGGTGAAGAACCAAAATGACCCATATCCAATTTAAGCTCTAATCAAAATGAGCTATGTCATAAAAACAAAATGAGAAACATGTGTAAAATGTTAATTTAGAAGTTTTTTAAAAACGTAAAATGTTCTAATTCCATGTTTTTGAAAAGCGTCAAATTTTCTATTTACATGTTTTTGAAAAGTGTCAAATGTTCTATTTACATGTTTTTGAAAAGTGTCAAATGTTCTATTTACGTGTTTTTGAAAAGTGTCAAATGTTCTATTTACATGTTTTTGAAAAGTGTCAAATATTCTATTTACATGTTTTTGAAAAGTGTCAAATGTTCTATTTACATGTTTTTGAAAAGTGTCAAATATTCTATTTACATGTTTTTGAAAAGTGTCAAATGTTCTATTTACATGTTTTTGAAAAGTGTCAAATGTTCTATTTACATGTTTTCGAAAAGGTGCAACATATTCTAATTCCATATTTTTGAAAAGTGCAAACTGTTCTATTTAAATGCTTTCAGGTCATGTTTCCATATTATTGTAGATAGTGGATATTGTTTTTAGCTACAAATGGATATGGGTCATTTTGGTTCTTCACACAGACGATATCACATGAGTATATCTCCTCCAATCTGTACCAGTGTACCTATGTATGGCGCGGACTCTACAAATAAATTGAACTGCACTCCGTCCCGTCGTCCCATGATGCGGAAATGGAAATCCAAGTGCATCCATTCAGTTTGAATGGGGAGACGCTTGTAGCGTCTGTCTGGATCTGGATCTGGATCTGGATCTGGTGTGTGTGTGTATTGTGTGGAGAAGGAGAAAATGAAGAGGAGACGGAAAAAACAAGGTTTACTTTATACAATATCTATATGCTATGATTTAGTGGGAGCTCAGAGCACACACAATGATCTATGGAGCGTGGTTAGGAGGAGAAGAAGATGATCTGTCTATTGAGAGGAAGACGGATTCCAGATCCGAAATGTGTGTAAAAAGGAGCTCTCTCGCTCTTTAGGAGGTTCCGCTGGAGCTGGAGACGGCAGACCTCCAGATGTGCAGGTAGTACATAGATAGGATCAGGATGAGGATGAGCAGAGTGGAGGTGGATCTCCTCTGTGGTCTCGTCTGCTCCAGTATCTCCACCATCGGATGAGATCTTCTCCTTCTCCTTCGTCTATTCAATGCCACTGCTCCGAGTGTCTCTGTCAAAAATCGAAAGAAAGAGAGAGTGGGAATTGGAATGGTGAATAGCAGTGCCAATGCCAATGTTGGTGGTTGAGCTAATATAAGGCTCTGAGTTGAGCCGCTCCGGCTTCGGCTCACTTGACTTGTGTCTCTGTACATAGGGTGGAATATGGAGAAGGAAAAGGAAAAGGAAAAGAAGCAGACGTATGCAGAATGGAGAGCCTTTGAGAGCAGTATGTACCCAGATGTTTAAAAGTGGATCCACATGTAAATAGTTAATAGAAGGCGCGTATGATCCTTTTGTATCTTAGGAGCGAGCACATGTGAGTGAGTGTGTGTGTGTGTCTGGCTGGAACTGGAACTGGAACTGGAGTCAGCTTTTAGGTACGGGGATATAATTGTGAGCAAGTTTAAGTTTTAAGTCCGGACCACGGGACCAGGATCATAGAGGCTGGGTCCTCGTCCTCGTCCTGGTCCAGGGCCGGACGAAGGAATTAGTTTTAGGCAGGAATTTGTTTCCATGCAAAAACCACCATTTTGATTTTATGGATGGTTTTCTTTGGTAAAGCAAAATGTTGTATTTACATGTTTTTGAAAAGTGCAAAATGTTCGATTTACTTGATTCTGAAAAGTGCCAAATGTTCTATTTACATGTTTTGAGAAAAGTGGAAAATGTTTTATTTCCATGTTTTTGAAATGTACAAAAAAATTTATTTGCATGTTTTTGAAAAGTCTCAATATTCGTTTTACATACTTTTGAAAAGTGCTCAATGTTCCGTTTACATGTTTTGCGAAAACTCAAGGAGCGGGGGCTGCCTTCGCTGGCTGCATTAACCGGCCCTGTCCTGGTCCTACCATGTGAGTAGCTACATATTATAGGGAAGCACTTTTGTGCGAGAGTAGTAGTCGTCTCGTGGTTTAAGATGTGGAGATTGAAGATGCTCTCTGTTTGTGTGTGTTTGTATAGATACAAGTTAGATGCGGCGTATGAAGATGTATTGATATGCGTGGAGATGTAATGTACGATGTGGTTATATAGTGGAGCTCTAATGTTTGTGTGCGTGAATAACATCTCTTTCTCCGATTACTCTTCTTCTTCTTCTTCTTCGTTTTCTTGCCGAGTCAGTTTTTTTCTTGGGTCTCTTCCACTCACTGGGATTCCAATGAGTTGAACTTCACGCTTCGGAGGCAGATGGAAGGAAGGAAGATGGGGAGCGAGTGCGGATGAGGATTGAGACGGAGCTGGAAGAAGATTTTCTTTATGTGACTCCATTTTCCGTCCTCACTCTCTGTCTCTGTTGCTCTTTAGTTATATCCGTATCCGTTCTTAGTAGTAGTAGTAGTTACTATGTGGTCGTGGTGGTGATGGTGATGGTGGCTTTTACCTATAGGAGGACATTTAAAAGGCGTATGTGCGTACACTGCCCCAGTCACATGCTCCGCTTTATAGATGTGTCTGTATTTCCCTCTTGGCTACTGACGGCTCCCAGACCATCAAGAGCTAACAATAAGAAAATCCCAAACCTGAGCCAAGGAAAACCAAGGAAGGCACACGGGTTTCTGCCGCCTCATCCCCGTAATACTTGTTTGTACAACTACCACTTTGTTCGCCAGGCTAAGAACTTTGCTTAGTCAACTCTGCCTGTCTCTTTAAGCTCCATCCAGACCAAAAGATAGAGAGAGAGAGAATGTGAAAAAAAAACGGGGAAGTAGCTAATATCGGATTCGGAAGTGTAGACGACAACGAGACAAGAAACCCGCCTGACGCGACCCACCGCCACTGTGTCTCCACGCCTTATTATTACTATTATTATTATTTCTTCCTCCAGTCCTCCAATCCACATTCGTCCAGGAGTATCTTCCTACGTACCGTATTTCCTACAGTAGTTGACCCGTCTACTAGTCAACATTCCGACATTTCCGACCTTCCAGATTCGTCTACTATGGCAGGCCCGTCTAGTATTATAGGAAAAACGGTACATGCAGGGTGGGATAATGCGGCCAGCGCATGCAGCCCCCGCTCCTTGAATCTTCTCAAAACATGTAAATGGAACATTTTGCACTTTTTAAAAATATGTAAATAAAAATATTTGGACTTTTCAAAAACATGTGAAATAAAATTTTTAGTACATTTCAAAAACATGGAAATAAAACATTTTCCACTTTTCTCAAAACATGTAAATAGAATATTTTGCACTTTTCAAAATCAAGTAAAAAGCACATTTTGCACTTTTCTAAAACACGTAAATACAACATTTTGCTTTACCAAAGAAAACCATCAATAAAATCCGATCAAAATGGTGGTTTTTGTATGGAAACAAATTGCTGCCTAAAACCTATTCCTTCGTCCGGCCCTGGCCTGGGTACACGGTTGACTGTATTAGAGCAGAAATAGGAAGTAGTAGAGAGCGCGACACGTTCTTACACTTACGATTAGTAGTCCTTGTCGCTCCTCAACACTATTAACTTCAACTTTGTTTCCTCGTCCTAATGTTTTTCTTGTCTCATTTTTTTCTGTCCTTGTTTCTTATTTTTAAGAATTGTGAGTCTCTGACTAGTGAGTCGCATTGCAGTTTATGCTTCATTCCAATAATAATCATAGCAATACAGAATAGAACTAGGCTATACTCGTACAATGATAATATAGAACTAGCGGGTGATTAACCCTACGACGAATGTACCTTTTACGTATGGACGAACGCACTTGTTTTTGTTTACATATTGGTAGGTATAGGCAGGGTTTTTGTAGATAGATAATGACGTCCCTACTAAATTCCACCTACACATTTCTACTTTCTACATGGTATTTCCTTGTACTGTCTACCTACCTACCTACATGTGTTTATATAATTTGTCAAAAATGCAAAACGTGCTCTGTATTCACGTAATTTGAATATGTTAGTCACATACACCTAAGGTTGGTTGGTTGGTGGAGATATGTTATTTTGCACGTTTCCAGATAATGAGGATATCCGTAACATTACCCACTCACTATCCATGCTCCATAATACTGAACTGGAACTTAAGTAATAATAAGAGTCGGAATTTACATAAAGATTGAATTTCATATTCCATATCATATCAGCTACGCACACACACACACACACACACCCTCATCAGACACATTTCCCAGCTCCATATAGCAACAACACTGTTCACTGTACTGTACTATATCCACCCAACACTTACGCAACATTGCAAATCCTGATTCAAATTCAAACGGGAGTCGCTCTATATGCACTCGAAAAAGTGGAAGCCAAAGTGGAGTCGAGTGGAGTGAAGGCGAGGAGCATATCTTTGTCAGTTGTCGTGGAATTTATGAGATTTTATGGACGGAGCGGACTGTGCATATAAAGTTGGTGAAGAAATATTAGAGGACTTGTATCAACGTCACCCATTACATTCGAGCCATAGAGCACGGAGCACGGAGCTACTGAATTTAGCCAGCGACTCATAATCATTTCTATTCAAAAACGTGCTTGTATGATTATGGCCGAGTATGGTAATAATGCTCTATGTAATATGTGTAATATGGTCGCTGGGTTCAAGTTCGGCTTCGGCTTCGGCCTCCACGACGCCTGCCTCTTTAAAGAGCTCCATATAGTAAATGCCTATAATAATATTATGTCATATTTTACATGTGCGTAATGTGACATGCTCCAATATCAGCTCCGTATCCCATATGATTTGGGCTTATCCAGAATCCAGGACCAGGGCCAGCGGACCAGAGAGTAGGAGTACAGTTTGGTGTTTGTGTTTTGAATTGAAATTGGATGGTGTAATATGTACATTTGTAGGGCCTACTTGTCCTGTGTGATGGTGAGAAAAGGAAGGAAGTGGAGGCGGTTTCAGAATACAGTGCAGTGTAAATTGTGCAGAGGATATATCGTGAGTGAAGAACCAAAATGAACCATATCCATTTGTAGCTAAAAAGAATGTCAACTATCTAGAAAAATATTCAAATATGTCTTCAAAGCATTTAAATAGAACATTGAGCACTTTTAAAAAAACATGGAATTAGAAATTTTGCACCGTTTCAAAAACATGGAATTAGAACATTTTGCACTTTTAAAAAACATGGAATTAGAAATTTTGCAACGTTTCAAAAACATGGAATTAGAACATTTTGCACTTTTAAAAAACATGGAATTAGAAATTTTGCAACGTTTCAAAAACATGGAATTAGAAAATTTTGCACTTTTAAAAAACATGGAATTAGAAATTTTGCACCTTTCCAAAAATATGGAATTAGAACATTTTGCACCTTTTCGAAAACATGGAATTAGAACATTTGGCACCTTTTCGAAAACATGGAATTAGAACATTTTGCACCGTTTCAAAAACATAGAATTAAAACATTTTGAAGTTTTCAAAAACATGGAATTAAAAAATTTTGTTCCTTTTCAAAAACATTGAATTAGAACATTTTGAACCTTTTCAAAAACATGAAAATAGAACATTTTACACTTTTCAAAAACTTCTAATTAACATTTGACGCATGTTTCTCATTTTGTTTTTGCGACATAGCTCATTTTGATTCTAGCTTAAATTGGAAATGTGTCATTTTGGTTCTTCACTCACGATATTCAATTCAAGTTAAAACGCGTCTCCCTCTGGACAATTTTTTTATGCATATAAGAATAAGAGAGCGAGAGGTTAGTTGTTTTTTTTCTGACAGTGGCATGCGAGTCAGGTCTCTGACTTTTGAGCTTTTTTCGCATCATTTCTCAGAACAACTCTGTGAATTCATTGATTTGATTTGAATATTTGGGAACGCGTCGTATGAGTGAATGAGGTACCTTACATATACAAGACATGGGGCTACTGGTGATAGTTTTTGTTTATGTTTCTGCCTTCTCCTCCCTCGTTTTTATTTGCTTGGTTTTGAATTTCGTTGGCGGTGGTGTTCGTGGTTGGATGGTAGTTGTAGTTTGTATTGTGTTACCGTGGGTGCGCGTATAGTGCCGAGAATTTTCTTAAGCTATAAGTCGAATTTTTGGCGTGGGCTTCCTATGCTGCCATTGGTTCCATTGACATTGGCAGGAATTTTATTTACTCATTTTGATCCCATGTGCCAAGTATCAATAAATCATATTTCGTTTAAGAGAAAACAATGACACGAGAGCATCACCGATGCACTGCACTCACTCCACTGCACCCCAAGAAGAAAAAAAAAACGCAAAAAACAAAAACACTGCGGGTAGGTACTTAAATATATAGGCACTGCACTTTTATGTGAGTCTCATCTCTGATATGCTCCATGTCGTCTAAAAGCAGTTAAGAAAAACTAAAAACGGCTTTTTTGTTGCACTCGTCTTCCTCAAGATGAATTGATTATTGATACTTGGAATAAATGTTGTAAATGTGCTAATTACACACAATGTCGTCTCTGAAGAATCAAAATGACCCATATCCAATTTAAGCTAGAATCAAAATGAGCTATGTCATAAAAACTAAATTGCGAAACATGCGTAAATTGTTAATAATGAGTTTTTGAATAGTATAAAATGTTTTAATTCCATGTTTTTCAAAAGGTGCAAATTTTTTTAATTCCATCTTTTTGAAAAGGTGCAAAATGTTCTAATTCCTTGTTTCTGAAAAGGTGCAAAATGTTCTAATTCCTTGTTTCTGAAAAGGTGCAAAATGTTCTAATTCCATGTTTTTGAAAAGGTGCAAAATGTTCTAATTCCATGTTTCTGAAAAGGTGAAAAATGTTCTAATTCCATCTTTTTGAAAAGGTGCAAAATGTTCTAATTCCTTGTTTCTGAAAAGGTGCAAAATGTTCTAATTCCATGTTTTTGAAAAGGTGAAAAATGTTCTAATTCCATGTTTCTGAAAAGGTGAAAAATGTTCTAATTCCATCTTTTTGAAAAGGTGCAAAATGTTCTAATTCCTTGTTTCTGAAAAGGTGCAAAATGTTCTAATTCCATGTTTTTGAAAAGGTGCAAAATGTTCTAATTCCATGTTTTTGAAAATTTTTAAAATGTTCTATTTAGATTTTTTTTTATCAGTGCAAAATATTCTATTTAAATGCTTTGAAGACAATTTTCAAAATTTTTGTAGACAGTGGATATTGTTTTTAGCTACAAATGGATATGGGTCATTTTAGTTCTTCACAGACGATATTTGGAAATCATGGAGTCGTAAGGGTCAACTATAGATAAAGAGACAGATTAATGCATTGAATGGATGTGAGGCCGCCGTTTAAAGTAAATAGCCCTTTGAGCTTTTTGCATTATGTTAATTTAAATTTTAAAAGAACAAGTAAACAAACAAAAAGGAACACGTTTCATTTTGCTCGTTTTTTGCTCTTGAAAGATTCTCGTGAAGAAGTGTTATTTTGTGTAAATAACAAGTTTTTTTTTTCCTCTCTATGACTTTTCGTGTACAATGTACTTTGACAGATAAGATTTTTTATTTTACAGTTTTTCCACCTTTTATCCACTTCCACCTGATGAATGGTGATGGATGGTGGTACACAGTGACGGTGACGGTGGTAGTATCCGATTTTTTTAAAAGGAATTTTAGCATTTCTGCCGTTGCCGTTCCCTGTGTGTCTTTCTTTCATTATTCTCTCTCCTTTGTTTTCTGCTGCATATCGTCCTCTTAATCGGACGGAGTCGTAAAACGAAAAACGAAAATGAATAGGTACTGACTGTGTTGTAGTAGTTGTAAATTGTAAATTGTACAGTGATTGAGCAAAGCCAGGAGAAGAAATGGACGGTGATTGGAAGAGTGATTTTGGTTGAGGTGTAAAGTGTAAACAACTCTACGATATATACGTTTATTCAAAGTTTCAAAGCTTCAAAGTTTAAGTCAGAGCAAAAACGATTTATCTGTTTAAATGAAAACGACATAATATCGTCTGTGAAGAACCAAAATGACCCATATCCAATTTAAGCTAGAATCAAAATGAGCTATGTCGCAAAAACAAAATGAGAAACATGCGTCAAATGTTAATTAGAAGTTTTTGAAAAGTGTACAATGTTCTATTTTCATGTTTTTGAAAAGGTTCAAAATGTTCTAATTCAATGTTTTTGAAAAGGAACAAAATTTTTTAATTCCATGTTTTTGAAAACTTCAAAATGTTTTAATTCTATGTTTTTGAAACGGTACAAAATGTTCTAATTCCCTGTTTTTGAAAAGTCCGAAATGTTCTATTTAAATGCTCTCAAGACTTATTTGAATATTTTTGTAGATAGTTGAAATTGTTTTAAACTAAAAATGGATGTGGGTAATTTTGGTTCCTCACAGACGATATCCGTCTCTCTCTCTCTGCGTGGAATGGAACACAGTCAGACGCACACAGTGCGCGCACACACACACACACACACACACAGATGAAAACTCTGACGGATTCATGTTCCTGTTTTGCCAGTTTTTTTAATATAAATCCTTTCTCTCTCTCTCCCTGTTGTTGTTCTGAGTGGAGATGTTATTCTCTTTGAAAGAGATACGATGCATGTTCTGACTGAGAGTCTGGTGGGATCTTCTTCTTCTTTTTTTCTATCAGCTAACTGCACCCTTGATTGCATTTTAATTTTTTTCCATCTCTTGTATAGTAGGTAGGTACATGCCATTCGAAGAATGAGATTCGAATTTTGATAGATTGGTAGGTAGGTAGGATTTACCCCGGCAGTGTTATTATATTGTGATTATGAACTGGCTATTAAACTATTACTATTCCTATTGTACTACGCATAGGATCCTGGTAATAGTAGTAGCAGTAACGAGGAAAGAATTAGGAGGATGATTTCCAATTCCATTTAAGAGAGAACTCTGCTCGGGGAATATCAGGGCCGGACGAAGGAATTGCTTTTAGGCAGTAATTTCCTTCCATACAAAAACCACCATTTTGATCGGATTTTATTGATGGTTTTCTTTGGTGAAGCAAAATGTTGTATCTACATACTTTAGAAAAGTGCAAAATGTTCGATTTACTTGATTCAGAAAAGTGAAAAATCTTCTACTTACATGTTTTGAGAAAAGTGGAAAATGTTTTATTTCCATGTTTTTGAAATGTTCAAAATAATTTATTTTGCATGTTTTTGAAAAGTCAAAATTTTTTTTTACATATTTTTGAAAAGTGCAAAATGTTCCATTTGCATGTTTTTTTGAAAATTCAAGCAGCGGGGGCTGCATGCGCTGGCCGCATTATCCGGCCCTGGGGAGTATAGTAGTGTATATAGCATATAGGACATTATGTTTATTAGGTGGATTGTGTAATGCATAATACGGAAAAAACTTTATTCAAATGGAAAATTTCTGTTGTTGCTACGTTAGGGCTATGGCTACGGCTACTACTACTACTACGCCTGATAGCCGATAGCCGATAGTTAAAATTTTTAATCGAATATATGTGGCACTGTACAGTGATATATGTAGATTGTACATAGATGCTTTTGCTATAGGATATTTTAAGTGGCTATATACATGTAGATTGTAGATATGCAGTAAGTAGTAGTCATTTTTCACTTATAAAAAAAGTCTGGTGTTAACCAGTACTTAACCTATTATAAAGAGAATTTATTAAAAAAATAAAACAAAAAATATTGAATATTATACACTATAAAAACGAACGTACATTTAGCGCCTTGGTATAGTATGCGGTAAAAAAATATAATAACATGCTATCCACATTTTTGAGCCGAGATGCAAAATGGGATATTTACAAAATATATGTAAGTGACAAAAATCTTCAATCTCTGGATTTTTATTTTTACTCGAAATCTGGAACTATGTAATTTAATTAATGCTTATGCTGCGAGCAAATCGTAAATTTTCTATATCCTTCTTAAATTCCTTTTTCTTTGAGTCGTCCATATAATTTTACAAAGAATGTGGATACGTGTTCATCTCATAATCTGTGGTTTTAATCACCAAAACGTAACCTTAGATTTTCTGTACAAAAATTCATAGGTAGATAAGTAGATAACATACTTTGGTTCTTTGATAGTCAAAGAATTTTATCCAAGTTATAGTAGAATTGTAGAATTTTACCCAGGTCCACAATTCTCAAGTGGGTAGGTAAGTAATTACTTTCGTCTGAAAGCTAAAGTGGAAAAAAAGGCAATGAAATGAAAAATGTTTAGCATAGTCACGTATAAAAAAAAAGTATATTATAAGGTTGGTTGGTATTTGGTAGTTTAGTTACTGTAATTTTTTGATTAGAATTTGAATGGACGTTTGAGTTTTGAGTGGATTGACTGTCGACGGGTTGACTGGTTATTAGAACTTGACTCACTGTACGACTCCGTTCCGACTTCTGGCTCGTAATCGGTATCGGTATCGGTCTTGGTCTGGGTCCCCGCGTTACCGTTGCCGTCAAGTCATATCGCGTCAATGATTATAACACGAGTAAAATACCCAAGTTCCTCCTCTGCCCATTAACTATTAGGTATGCTACATGCTTCTTGAGGGAGCTGGTTTTGGTTCTGGTGCTGGGGCAACAATAGGTATTTATCCGAAGCCAAAGCCGAACATACTTATTGCAGCGTTCATGCTTTTTTGTGGATAAAACGGATGTATTATTCCTATCCTTGATCCTATAGTCGTAAGCTATAGTAAATAGTAATAGGAATGGAATGGAGTGAAATACCATAAGAGAGCAAGTTAAATTCTTTCAAGTTCTTGCGTTGTCGGTCTCGGTTTCGGTTTCGGCTTCGGTTTGTCTTTGCACTCGTGTACATACAAATATCGAAATATCCTCTGTGAAGAACCAAAATGACCCATATCCAATTTAAGCTACAATCAAAATGAGCTATGTCATAAAAACAAAATTAAAAACATGCGTCAAATGTTAATTACGAGTTTTTGAAAAAATGTTGTAATTCCATGTTTTTGTCGTTTTTGAAAAGGTGCAAAATGTTCTAATTCCATGTTTTTTTAAAGAGCAAAATTTTGTATTTACATATTTTTGAAAAGTGTAAAATGTTCTAATTCCATGTTTTTTAAAAGGTGCAAAAATGTCTAATTTCATGTTTTCGAAAATGTGCAAAATGTTCTAATCACGTGTTTTCGAAAAGGTGCAAAATGTTCTATTTACATGTTTTGGAAAAAGTACAAAATGTTCTAATTTAATGCTTTTGAAAAGGTGCAAAATGTTCTAATTGCATGTTTTTGAAAAGGTGCAAAATGTTCTAATTCCATGGTTTTGAAAAGTGCAAAATTTTGTGTATTTACATATTTTTGAAAAGGGCTCAATATTCTATTTAAATGATTTCAAGACATATTTGGATATTTTTGTAGATAGTGAATATTATTTTTAGCTACAAATGGCTATGGGTCATTTTGGTTCTTCACAGACGATATCGATATTGAACTTGGTACCTATACTAAAACTAAGTAAGTTGGTTTCGGATCCCATGCATGTTGATGCTTCATCTGCTGCTGCTCTGCTGCTGGGGTCTTATATTATGGTGGAGGAAGGAAAACGTGACTAGTTGGATTTCAAGCCACTTCACACACAGTGTGATCCTCTCGGAAGTCATTCACGTTCCTCCGGTTAGTTTTGGTCTTTAGACCTTAATGCAATCCCAGTTTCTGTGCTGTGATTTCTCTTCACATGGTTCTTGGTGTTGGTAGAAGGGATTCCTCCCTTTGGTTTGCTCAGTATTGCTTTTCCTTTAAGAAGAATTTGAATCTCTGAGACAGACTTTGATTTGGGGCTCTTGTCCTGAGTGAGCTCGTATACCTAGGTACATACTGCCAGATGAAAATTAAAGGATGAAGGCGACAGCAGGGTAGCAAATCAAAGCAGTAACTTGTGCACTAGTTGCAGTAATCGTTGTATGGATGTGGACTGTTTTGACTTTGAAGGACCAAAATAACCCATATATCCATTTTTTAGGTAAAACAAAATCTCTACAAAATCTCGACAAAAATATTGGAATATATCTTGGAAGCATTTAAATAGAAATTTTTTCAGTCACTTTTCACAAATAAATAGATTATTTTGATCTTTTCAAAAACATGTAAATAGAACAGTTTGCACATTTCGAAAACATGTAAATAAAACAGTTTGCACATTTCGAAAACATGCAAATAAAACATTTCGCTCTTGTAAAAAAGCATGTAAATAGAACATTTAACTTTTTTCAAAAAACATGTAAATAGAACATTTCACTCTTTTCAAAAAGCATGTAAATAGAACATTTCACTCTTTTCAAAAAACATGTAAATAGAACATTTCACTCTTTTCAAAAAACATGTAAATAGAACATGTACTGTTTAAAGAACAACTAAATAGAACATTTGGTTATTGTGTAGCATTTAAAAAATCCTAATTAACGTTTTCCGCATCTCTCTCATTTAGTGCTATTTTTTGACATAGCTCATTTTGACTGTAGCTTAAATTGGATTTGGCCCATTTTGATTCTTCACTCAGGATATGGACAAATAGAAGAGTGTAGCATAGTTTGGGTATTTCACAGGATGAAGGGTTTACTCTGAAGGATTAAAAGCCTACAACTACTTTACTACCTTAGTGTACCCTTGCTATTTGGATTTGGAATGTGTCATGTGTGAGATTTTGTTATCTGTATAAATTCGTCTGGATTCTGGTTCTAGTTCTGGATCTGTGTGCTATATATATCTGTAACATGTATGTATAGTCATGGTTTAGGTTCAGAAGTTCAATATAGGCAGAGCCCGCTTGTATATTGTATGTAGACTTCATCCAAAAAAAGCGCATATTGCATGCGGTGTCAAGTGCAGTGTGATACATGTAATGAAGTTATACCTTTATTATTGTGATTATTTTGTACCGAGGTACACATAAATATATCTAATCTTATATAAGTATAGGTATTTTGGTTTTCGTTGCAAAAGACCAGAACCAGACGACGTTTTTTTCTGTTCTTCTTCCCTCTTGACAGCTTAAACAGAAGAAAGGACGGAACAAGCTCTGATTGTCTACGAGCTTTTCCTTTGCCTATATACCACATTATATGCTTCATTTTCATTTTTATCATCATCACATCCTGACCTTCTTTTTCATTGTGAGGTGGTTTTTTTCTTCTTCGTCTTTTTGACTATTCGCAATCTTAGTATCGTCTGTGAAGAACCAAAATGACCCATATCCAATTTAAGCTACAATCAAAATGAGCCATGTCATAAAAGCAAAATGAGAAACATGCGTCAAATATTAATTAAGAGTTTTTGAAAAGTGTAAAATGTTCTATTTACATGTTTTTGAAAAGTGCAAAATGTTTTATTTACATGTTTCTGAAAAGTGTCAAATGTTCTATTTACATGTTTTTGAAAAGTGTAAAATGTTCTATTTACATGTTTTTGAAAAGTGTAAAATGTTCTAATTCCATGTTTTTGCAAAGGTGCAAAACATTCTAATTCCATGTTTTTGAAAAGTGTAAAATGTTCTATTTACATGTTTTTGAAAAGTGTAAAATGTTCTATTTACATGTTTTTGAAAAGTGCAAAATGTTCTAATTCCATGTTTTTGCAAAGGTGCAAAACGTTCTAATTCCATGTTTTTGAAAAGTGTAAAATGTTCTATTTACATGTTCTTGAAAAGTGTAAAATGTTCTATTTACATGTTTTTGAAAAGTGCAAAATGTTCTAATTCCATGTTTTTGCAAAGGTGCAAAACGTTCTAATTCCATGTTTTTGAAAAGTGTAAAATGTTCTATTTACATGTTTTTGAAAAGTGTAAAATGTTCTATTTACATGTTTCTGAAAAGTGTCAAATGTTCTATTTACATGTTTTTGAAAAGTGCAAAATGTTCTAATTCCATGTTTTTGCAAAGGTGCAAAACATTCTAATTCCATGTTTTTGAAAAGTGTAAAATGTTCTATTTACATGTTTTTGAAAAGTGTAAAATGTTCTATTTACATGTTTTTGAAAAGTGCAAAATGTTCTAATTCCATGTTTTTGCAAAGGTGCAAAACGTTCTAATTCCATGTTTTTGAAAAGTGTAAAATGTTCTATTTACATGTTCTTGAAAAGTGTAAAATGTTCTATTTACATGTTTTTGAAAAGTGCAAAATGTTCTAATTCCATGTTTTTGCAAAGGTGCAAAACGTTCTAATTCCATGTTTTTGAAAAGTGTAAAATTTTCTATTTACATGTTTTTGAAAAGTGTAAAATGTTCTATTTACATGTTTCTGAAAAGTGTCAAATGTTCTATTTACATGTTTTTGAAAAGTGCAAAATGTTCTAATTCCATGTTTTTGCAAAGGTGCAAAACGTTCTAATTCCATGTTTTTGAAAAGTGTAAAATGTTCTATTTACATGTTTTTGAAAAGTGTAAAATGTTCTATTTACATGTTTTTGAAAAGTGCAAAATGTTCTAATTTCATGTTTTTGAAAAGGTGCAAAACGTTCTAATTCCATGTTTTTGAAAAGTGTAAAATGTTCTATTTACATGTTTCTGAAAAGTGTCAAATGTTCTATTTACATGTTTTTGAAAAGTGCAAAATGTTCTAATTCCATGTTTTTGCAAAGGTGCAAAACGTTCTAATTTTATGTTTTTGAAAAGTGTAAAATGTTCTATTTACATGTTTTTGAAAAGTGCAAAATGTTCTAATTTCATGTTTTTGAAAAGGTGCAAAATGTTCTATTTACATGTTTTTGAAAAGTGCAAAATGTTCTAATTTCATGTTTTTGAAAAGGTGCAAAACTTTCTAATTCCATGTTTTTGAAAAGTGTAAAATGTTCTATTTACATGTTTCTGAAAAGTGTCAAATGTTCTATTTACATGTTTTTGAAAAGTGCAAAATGTTCTAATTCCATGTTTTTGCAAAGGTGCAAAACGTTCTAATTCCATGTTTTTGAAAAGTGTAAAATGTTCTATTTACATGTTTTTGAAAAGTGCAAAATGTTCTAATTTCATGTTTTTGAAAAGGTGCAAAATGTTCTAATTCCATGTTTTTGAAAATTGTAAAATGTTCTATTTAAATGATTTTAAGATGACATATTTGAATATTTTTGTAGATAGTGGTTATTATGTTTAGCTAAAAATGGATATGGGTCATTTTGCTTCTTCACACAGACGATATTTTTCCGTTGTTTTGTCAAGTTTCGTTTTGCTTCTTTTTTTTTTCGTAGAATTTTTTTCTCTCCTGTTTTTCTAGTTCTGCTTGTGTGGGGTGAAGAGAAGCCGAAGCCAGCGTGCCATTGCAATTGTAATAAGTAGGTAGCTGTACTTTTTTCCTTTTAGTTGTGCAGTCGCAGCAGTGCAATATTATTTTTTTCCATTTTTTTTCTCTGTGTGTGTGTGTGTTGCCGTTGACTGACTGTGGATTGTGGATGAGGAGGAAGGAGGGGGAGAGAGGAAATGTGGAGTCGGCACGAGTGTTGGAGTAGTTATCATTGTCGTAAATCCTATACAGAAAAAGATATAATAATAAAATAATATACAGTTGTGAAAAAATGTGGTGTGTGTGAGCTCTGGTTGTGTGACTCGGCTGAACTGTACTGAATTAATAGTACACGTCCTCTCCTGTCCCTGTCCCTGTCCGTGTCCGTGAGTTGCTGAATTGTGCCAAGAAGTTTCGAGTTGGAAGTTGGGATTTTTTTTTCTTGTAAGTATATAATATGTGTTGGTGATGGACGGCTTCTCATTAGTTCCTTGATTGGAGCCGCAGCGAGAAAGAAAGCTGTGAAGTTTCGAGAGTTTTTCCTAATCTAATTTCTAATTGATCAGCAGGGCCAACTAACAGTAAGACCGAGACCGAATTTCTGGCTTCTGCATCGTATCGTCATAGCATCGGATTTGAGATTTGGAATTCCACGTGTAATTTGAATTTTGGGCGCCCTTTCCCTTCTGTCATTCCGTCTTATGGGCAAATCCTTATTTTTGTTGTTGATCCATAAAATCAAAAATCCCGAACTCGAGTTTCGTAGAATTATTAGTGGCAGTGCTTTCATTGAGTTTCCTGAATGAGTTTTGACTTTTGGTTTTGTTGGTGTTGTGGTCCTGTTTGTAAAATTGACAGCAGAGTCATAATATGTGAGTTTAGGCAAAAAATAAGACTAAAAGTTTGTGAGTGAAATGAGAGGAGATTTCTGTAGATTGTAAGTTGTAGTAGCATGTAGATGAGGAGACGTGATCTGGTTAACATTTGACAGATTTTTAAAAAGTCATGTAGCTGTCTAGCGAGGCTCGGCTCTGGAGCTTATAGAAAAGCTACAGTTCAGATTTTCTGATACACATCATCATCTCTAAAAAAAATCTAAACTCACTCACTAGTCATAGCACCAGTGGGTGTGGAATAATTGGATATATACCTATATAACTTTACCTACACCTATCGGCTACACAGATATCTTGGTTTGCAAAGTGCAAGTGCAATTTCATGTCTGTTTTAGTCTCTTGGGTTTTGGTGGATTGAGAGTGATAATATCATGTAGCCGAAGTAGAAGAAGAACTGTTAAAAAGCTGACGAGTTAAAAACTATTAGGGAATTTAAATACCTACTCACGTGTAGGAAGGAAGGTGAAGCAGTTCCGTGGAAGTACACTCATAGTTGTAAGTGGAAACTTTACGAAGGGAATTTTTGTGAGGATTGTCAGCAGACTTAAATCAAACCACACTACTACGGCTTGACTTATTATGGTTACATGGTTTAAGTTTGACCAACATTTACATTTCACGTTCATTATGCATGTACAACAAAAAAACTACTACCTAAAGTGCATCCTCTGACTCTGACTCTGACTCTGACACAGATACAGATACAGCTGGAACAAGTGTTCTTTAATGACCCTCCTGAAACGTTCCTACAGTTGAACAATCTTTTTTGAGCTGGTGGACCTTGTGATTTTTTGCAGAAACAAATACAGATATCGTGAGTGAAGAACCAAAATGACCCATATCCATTTATAGCTGAAAACAATATGAACTATCTACGAAAACATTGAAACATGTCTTGAAAGCATTTAAATTGAATATTTTGCACTTTTCAAAAACATGGAATTAGAACATTTTGAAGTTTTTGAAAACATGTAAAAAGAACATTTTACACTTTTCAAAAACATGGAATTAGAACATTTTGAAGTTTTTGAAAACATGTAAAAAGAATATTTTACACTTTTCAAAAACATGTAAATAGAACATTTTGCACTTTTCAATACCTCCTAATTAACATTTTATGCACGTTTATCATTTTGATTTAATGACATATCTCATTTTGATTCTATCTGAAATTGGATATGGGTCATTTTGGTTCTTCACTGACGATATTTAAATACTTTTAAAGTACCATTGTAATTGTAAACGTTGTGTGCATTAATGTGATACACGCATCGTTAGTATTGACGAGCATTATATTTAGAGTGACATGGGGGAAATGACATGACAGAAGGTCCCATGATCCCATAGTCAAAAGTGGGTTACATATTATCTGTATAAGTCATAAGTGCAAAAATGCTCATCTACTTTCTGGGCACATTGTGTGTGGGTGGGATTTGTTTGGATTTGACTTTAAATGGTGTTATTATTGTGAAGTTGTGAGGGAGTTATTAGGCGTCTTCTTATGCAGTTGATCATGCCCATTGAAATTTATTTGACTTGATCCGAGTTGACATAATATGGAAGACAAGACACAATAAAGTTAAGCAATTTACCGTTCTGTTGCATCTGCATCTCCAACTGCAGCCCTGCAACCCTGCAGCAAAAAAGAACTCCGCTGCAATTGACTCACTTATTATTACGAAGATGAACTGTGGTGGTTGGTGTGGTTGAGAGAAAACCTCATGAGATCATATTGATTGATGATGAATGGTCACTCAGTGGATTTCCTGCAGCTACCAAATGTGAACTTTTGACTACCAAAAAACTAAATTAAGGTTTATCATGGAGTCCCAATCTAATGGTGGGAGATATACTATTAATGGGAGTGTGACTACGGCTGCGGCAGTGTCTGTAGTTCCCATGATTGACATTGACATGGACTTTGACACGGACATGGAGACGGAGACGCAGTCCTCAAATTGTTCAATCATGTCTCGTCTCCTCAGGTTGAAGAGACGTCGGGGAAGTTTGTCCAAAAAGTCGGGTCATAATGGTAGTTCAGATAATGGAATTAATGGATCCAAGTCAAGCACGAAGGATCCACAACAGTCACAGCAGCAACAACAAAATCCGACGAGTACGACGAGTAGTCGTAAGAAGAAAATGAAGGTAATTTTTATTTGATTGGTATAGATTCTACGATTACACTGGTTTGATATCTTGCAGAGTGCAGAGATTATACAGATTGCATTCATTGTGTCGTTCCATTAGTCTCCTATCCTTTTAGTCTTATGTCTCATTCCAACTGTAGTAATTTGCAATTTACATAATTACATAATAGAAATATGTACGCACATGGAGAATCACGGAGAATGCATACCATACCACGGAAAGGAGAATGAGTGGGATTTAATCAAATATTATTATTGTACTATGTTCTTTTAATGGAGAAGGCGGCCCAGAAATTGAAATAAGAAATCATATGTCAATTAGATGGCGTTTAGAATTGTGATTGTGTATTACTCTTGAGGATGATAGTTATGAGTTGATGAGATTACCGGTACCGGTAGGTAAGTCGGAGGATGGAGATAAGCTTGTGAGCAGCAGGGCCGGAGCCGGACAAAGGAATTGGTTTTAGGGAGCAATTTGTTTCCATACAAAAACCACCATTTTGATCGGATTTTATTCATGGTTTTCTTTGGCAAAGCAAAATGTTGTATTTACACGTTTTTCAAAAGTGCTCAATGTTCTATTTACATGTTTTGAGAAAAGTGGGAAATGTTTTATTTCCATGTTTTTGAAATGCACAAAAGTTTTATTTTGCATGTTTTTGAAAAGTCTATAATATATATTCTTTGTACATATTTTTGAAAAGTACAAAAATGTTCCATTTAATTGTTTTTTGAAAATTCAAGCAGCGGGGGCTGCCTACGCTGCATTGGTCCTGGTGAGCAATAGGAAATGGAAGTGTAATTCATTTCCCTCACCAATGCTATTTCCCTATTACCACTTGCCCTTTCCCTTTTTGTCTCTAGATGTCAAGAATTTGTGTAGAAGCTTGAGTTTTAATTTATTAGCAAGAAATGCTGAGGTAGAAGAGAGATACGGAATCAGATGGAGATAAAAGCTGCGTTTTACGAGTCTCGTAGTGCGTATATATGGACAGACACAGGGACAGGAGGTATAATAATGATATGGAGTAATATTATTGTTATTATTATTGTTATTTAGCTGCTGTGCCGCTGCGATGGAATCCACCTACATTATAATACAGACGCCGATAAATGATGAATGTCTTTTGTACATGACTTCATTGTAAATGTAATGATAGTGGACGTAAAGAGAAAATTACTATAGACGTCTATATGCTTCGTTTTCGTTATACTCCTGCGTCTTCGTCTCTTCATCTCCTCTGACGATGAGTTTGGTTCTGGTTTTCGAGTTTTGAATTTTGTGGATCTGTGGTCTGTATCTCTCTCTCTCTCCGTGTTCCTCCTCGACATCGACATGCTACTACTCTATTTTACTCGTCCATCGTTTTTTGGATGGTAATCATGGGTAATGGCTAAAGAGATGAACATTCAATGTTGAATTTAAATTTTGTATTGTACAAGATGAGCCATAGCCAGCATGCTATATAGTATTATTATATCTGATATAGAGTCGGATCGGATAGGGGGGTATATTTAATACGTTTCAAGTTTTGTTTTATGTGAGAGAGAGAGAGAAAGAGAAAAATGGGAGTTTGATATTTGATGACTGGAGGCAGTTCTGTTGTACTTGTAACTTTGTACTTGGAGTTGGAGTTGGAGTTGGAGTAGCATTGGCATTGGCCCACCATCACCATACAACCGTCCTGTAATAAATTATGATTGTTTATTCTTCCCGACTTTTGCTGCTGTTTCCAATTGCCTATAGTCACTGGAGGTGAAGATGATGATGATGATTTTTTTCCCCTTTTCTCAATAATATCCTCTGTGAAGAACCAAAATGACCCATATCCATTTGTAGCTAAAAACAATATCCACTATACTGATATCTACAAAAATATTGAAACATGTCTTGAAAGCATTTACATAGAATATTTTGCAATTTTAAAATATATGTAAATAGAACATATTACACTTTTCAGAAACATGAAATTGGAACATTTTGCACCTTTTTGAAAACATGGAATTAGAACATTTTGCACCTTTTTGAAAACATGGAATTATAAATTTTTGGACCTTTTTAAAAACATGTGAAAAGAACATTTTACGCTTTTAAAAATAATATCACCTTCTTGAAAGCATTTAAATATAATATTTTGCACTTTTAAAAAATATGTAAATAGAACGTTTTCTACTTTTCCAAACTATGTAAATAGTACATTTTACGCTTTTCAAAAACATGTAACTTAGAACATTTTACATTTTTCAAAAACTTCTAATTAACATTTTGCACATGTTTCTCATTTTGTTTTTATGACATAGCTCGATTTGATTCTAGCTTAAATTGGAAATGGGTCATTTTAGTTCTTCACAGACGATATTCGTTTTGTGTAGTGGTCCTGGTCCTGGTTTCAGATTTTTGGTTTCATCTTGTATTATTTTTGTTTGGTTCTTTTTTTTTGCAATATGCAATAATTTTGATAGCTCAGAGCGCGGCTCTGTTTCTCGATAGTTTTTTTTCTTCGTCTTGAGCAGCAGCAACAGCAGCAGGAGAGTATGTATGAGTAATGTAAATGTGGTTGCGTTAATAAATGATGCTTGAACTTGGACTTGGATTTGGGATTGCAATTGCTATTACTGTTCCTTTGCCAGGGCCAGGACCAGCACCAGTACCAGTACCAGGAGTTGCCTTTCGTTTTGGCTCGATTTCTTAATATCGTATGTATTTTTATGGGAAGTGGAATAGGGACCGAGTCATTGGATGTACATGTTATGTAATTTAGTATGGTATGTATACCTGTTTGCCTATGTATCTGTTTGGATGGAGGGATTATATTGAGTGGTTCATGATATTTTCTTGACGTTCTGCCAGTATAGTAAGTCGTTCTCGTTTTTTTTTTCATGTACGCGTCTACCTACAGCATAGATTCTCCCTCTCACAGTTATATTTATTACAGTCCGGAAGACTTATTAAATTAATTGGGGAGGACGACGAAAGCAATTTGTTCGAGTCATGTACACTGTGGATTTTTGATGGGAATATTAACTGTGTATTAAGATGTCAGATATTATCCTACAACAAACAACATCAATATCATCAGGATTGGGACTCCGTCTTTTCCTTCAGCCACCACCACCACCAATGAAGCAATAAAAACAAAGCAAAAAATTCTGTCTGCAAAGTCAAAGGGAAATTATTAATACAAGAAATAGGGTCTAGAAGAGAGTGTAGTGTCTTCCCATTGAACATTGTATTTTTTTCTTGTGCTTTTATTATTTTTTGCATTATGATTGGTATTACAATGTGAATTAATGCGGCTGCTGATTTTATTAACGTTGGTCGGTGTCGGTGTCGGTCTCGGCGTCTGGGTTCTTTTGGTCTGGGTCAAACTGTTCATAATACGTTGTTGTTGGTTGGTTCGTTCCTTGGTTCCCGTTGGTTAGGTGGTTGACTGGTTGATTTATGAGGAGTTGGTTTGAATTTGAATTTGGTGTTGGTCTCCACTGTTTCTGTTCTGTTGTTGTGTGTGTGTGTGTGATGTGGTGAGGTGGAAGTTCCACTCAGGGCCGGACGAAGGAATTGCTTTTAGGCAGCAATTTGCTTCCATACAAAAATCACAATTTCGATCGGATTTTATTGATGGTTTTCTGTGGTAAAGCAAAATGTTGTATTTACATGTTTTAGAAAAGTGCAAAATGTTCCTTTTACTTGATTTAGAAAAGTGCTCAATGTTCTATTTACATGTTTTGAGAAATGTGTAAAATATTTTATTTCCATGTTTTTGAAATTTAGAAAAACATTTATTTTGCATGTTTTTAAAAAGTCAAAATATTCTATTTACATATTTTTGAAAAGTGCAAAATGTTCCAATTACATGTTTTGAGAAAAGTGTAAAATATTTTATTTCCATGTTTTTGAAATGTAGAAAAACATTTATATTGCATGTTTTAAAAAAGTCTCAATATTCTTTTTACATATTTTTGAAAATTGCAAAATGTTCCAATTACATGTTTTGAGAAAAGTGGAAAATGTTTTATTTCCATGTTTTTGAAATTTAGAAAAACATTTATTTTGCATGTTTTAAAAAAGTCTCAATATTCTTTTTACATATTTTTGAAAAGTGCAAAATGTTCCAATTACATGTTTTGAGAAAGTTCAGGCAGCAGGGGTTGCCCCTGCGCTGACCACATTATCCGGCCCTGGTTCCACTGTGTATGTGTACCTGGTTCTGGTTACTACTGTAGACTCCGCAGTTTACATTATGGTGATCGTGGGAGAGAAGTCGAAAATATTATGAGCTCTGAGTTCTATGTTATGAATATTAAATGACTGTGTGTGGAGCTCAAGAGTAAAGTCAGTTCTTAGGCTTCTGCATCTTTAATAAGGAGACGGGGAGAGAAAAAAAAATGAAATTATAAAATGGCAAGAAGACAATATAAAGGGCAAGTTAAGGAGTCACACACACATAGTTGTTTTTCTTCAGTAGTTTCATTTGGGATTTCAATGTGTGTAACCTACAAAAATTACAGACAGATTAATATACGGAATACGGAAACGGCAGGGGCATTCCTATGGTCATGGCTGGGAGGGAAAAGTCCAAATCCAGAATGTGATTATAATTATGTGTCCGTTCCCATTAACGGCTCCGTGTACGTTCTGTCTGCAACCTGTGCCAATGCCAATGCCAAAGCCAAAGGAGGTGTATACTGCAGTGGAGGGGAGGTGTGCGGGTTCACTTCGTACTTTGTTGAGCTGTCTTCTGCTTCTTCTTCAACTTGGGTGTAAAAAAGATTTTGAATTTTTTGAGCCACAGTCGTAAAGTCGATCTAATCGTAAGACGAATTAGAACATTTTGCACCTTTTTAAAAACATGGAATTAGAACATTTTACACTTTTTAAAAACATGGAATTAGAACATTTTACACTTTTTAAAAACATGGAATTAGAACATTTTGCACCTTTTCGAAAACATGGAATTAGAACATTTTGCACGTTTTAGAAAACATGGAATTAGAACATTTTGCACCTTTTTAAAAACATGGAATTAGAACATTTTACACCTTTCAAAAACATGGAATTAGAACATTTTACACCTTTTAAAAAACATGGAATTAGAACATTTTGCACCTTTTCAAAAACATGGAATTAGAACATTTTGCACCTTTTCAAAAACATGGAATTAAAACATTTTGCACCTTTCAAAAACAAGGAATTAGAACTTTTTGCACCTTTCAAAAACATGGAATTAGAACATTTTACACCTTTTAAAAAACATGAAATTAGAACATTTTACACCTTTTTAAAAACATGGAATTAGAACATTTTGCACCTTTTAAAAAACATGAAATTGGAACATTTTACACCTTTTTGAAAACATGGAATTAGAACATTTTGCACCTTTTCAAAAACATGGAATTAAAACATTTTGCACCTTTCAAAAACAAGGAATTAGAACTTTTTGCACCTTTCAAAAACATGGAATTAGAACATTTTAAACCTTTTAAAAAACGTGAAATTAGAACATTTTACGTTTTAACAAACTCCGAATTAACATTTTACACATGTAGGTAGGTCGTAAGATCGAGACGCATTTGTGTGTGTGTCTGTAGACTGTAGAATGATCCCCATTCAACGGGGATTTTTTATGCATAATATAGCTAACGAAAATACTGTAAGGGGTGCAAAAATAATAGTACAATCATTTAGGGCATTAAATGATGGGATGATCTGTTTCTGCGTCTGCTGAGTGCAGGATGACAGTATTATAGAAGGATGGAGCTGATACAATAAATTAAAGAGCAAATAACAATGGCAAAATATATTTGACTCTGTTTAACAATGGACACTCGTACATTGTTATGATTATTATTGTTCCTGACAACTGGGCACTTCCCCAGAGTCTCAGATCAAAAGTAGTGACACAGAGAGATGCTACAGATGAAGCCCATCATCTTACAGATATTTATTTGGATTGGGACGGGAATTGAGGAGATGGAAATTAGAGTGGAAGTAGTTTATCATGTTTAGAGGATCCCTATCTTATAAGTGTATATGTAATTAGAAGAATAAATTATCTGTAGTGTAACACGTGTACGCAAAGGGAAAAGGGTTCAAGTTGACGGGGATGGGGATATTATTGTCTCGTATTGTTGTACTATTACACGTTGGCACTCGTGTAAACGATCCTCGTCCTGGACACCTACTGATCGCTTGTGTCTTGTCTCTTATCATCGCCAGTCCTTATTGTCCTAGTGAGTACATTTTTCATAGTCAATGTTGATTGTATTATGCCCAGACTAATTATTTATTCGAATGAGGCAGAGTCCCAGCCAAAGGCAGCATTACTATTACGACTACTGCTACTACTACACATTTCGTATGTGAAGGATCAATATGACCTGTATCCAATTTGTACTGGAATTAAAATGAGTTAAGTCAGTAAACACTGAATGAGAAAGATGTGTAAAATTTTAAATCCGTGTTTTTGAAAAGTGCAAAATGTTCTATTTACATGTTTTTGAAATGTGCAAATTGTTCCGTTTACATGTTTTTGAAATGTGCAAATTGTTCCGTTTACATGTTTTTGAAAGGTGCAAAATGTTCCATTTACATGTTTTTGAAACGTACAGAATATTTTATTTACATATTTTTAGAACGTGAAAAATATTCAATTTACATGCTTTGGAAAAGTGCGAAATGTTGTATGTACTATTTGTTGAAAAGTGCGAAATTTTGCATATTCTATTTGTTGAAAAGTGCAAAATGTTCCATTTAAATGCATTTGAAATGTGCAAAATATTCTATTTACCATATTTCCTATAATAGTGGACGGGTCTGGGATGTTTGAGTTTAAGTAGTAGACGGGTCTATTTAACACACAATTATAAGGCAATAGACGGGAATCTGGGAGGTCGGAATTTGGCTATTATACGGGTCTACTCTTATAGGAAATACGGTGACGGTACTTGGTTGCATGCTCATATTTTAAATTTTTTTGCAGTTAGTGCATTTTGTTTTGTAGTAGCTAAAAATGGATATTGCTCATTTTGACTCTTCACAACCGATTTACTGGTACATTAATAATAATATTAATATTCCTCTTTGCTACAATTTCCCCTGTTTCTTCTCCTTATGGGATCCATGAGCCGGACACGGACAGAGTTGAGTGTTGACTTGACTGTAATTGTATTCGGGTAGGCTCACTACTCCTCCACTCGACCACATCACCTCACCTCGACCTCCGTCTATTGTTTTAACGAGTGTGAAGTGTATCCTCCTGTCTTCAGCCTCCCACTGATCACTGCTCAGGCTGACAGAAAATCAGTAGGACAGCTATACGCTCTCCTGGTCCGTCTTGCTATATGGAGTGTACCTACCTACATTATAGTACAGTATGAGAAACATTTCCCGTAATATTATACAGAATACAGACAGATATAATTACATGCGGGTGTACGGCTACGGAACATGGACAAGGGACGACAGGTACTCAGTCATATCCGTAATATCCTTTTGTCTACTACTACTCTCCATTCCCGACCCTGTAGCTCGTTCGCTCACATGCAAATACTGATTTACATATTCATGCAGATGTAAAAAAAAGTTGAGCTCATTGTTGGAGAGAACTAAAGAGTTGTCATCAGATATTTATTTCATGAGCTCAGCCCTCCTCAGGGCCGGACGAAGGAATTGCTTTTAGGCAGGAATTTGTTTCCATACAAAAACCACCATTTTGATCGGATTTTATTGATGGTTTTCTTTGGCAAAGCAAAATGTTGTATTTACATATTTCAGAAAAGTGCAAAATGTTCTTTTTACTTGATTCAGAAAAGTACAAAATGTTCTATTTACATGTTTTGAGAAAAGTGGAAAATGTTTTATTTTCATGTTTTTGAAATGTACAAAAATTTTATTTTGCATGTTTTTGAAAAGTCTCTATATTCTTTTTAAATATTTTTGAAAATTGCAAAATGTTCCATTTACATGGTTTTTGAAAATTGAAGTGCTCGCCGCATTATCCGGCCCTGGCCCTCCTCCATTTCCACGTCCGACGTCCACTTCAGACTCTAGCACTATATACTCGGTACTATACTGATACTTTCTGTGAAGGTTTTACAATTTGGTATTTTATCATGTCATGACATGTCATGTCAAGTCAATAGGCAGTAGGTACATAATATAGTTACAATAAGTCAAACACTTTTTTTAACAAGTCATGATTCATGAATGAACAAATTCTCAAGAAAAAAAAGGGGGAAAAATTGAAATAACAAAATAACTGAACTGAAGACGCTTACGATTAGAAGAGGAGGCTCTCTCACTCTCATAACAAAAGACTGAAGAAACAATTGAGATGTGGATAATAATTTAATGGATAGCTCAGTGTGTGGATCTGTCTGTATGTCCTATACGTATGTACAACCGAGTTTCTTTCTCAATAAATATTCAAATTTTATAAATTGCTTTGAGTACCCAATCGATTTGGATATCATAAAGCTGAACAAAAGAAAGGGAAGTGGAGAGAGGCAGGGGTTTTCACAGAGGATATCATATGTTAGATAGATGGGTTTTATAGATAATAAATTTTGTGCAAATAAATAATGTAATAATTGTGAATTATATGCTTGAGGTTCTTGTTGAGCATTATTTTTTCTGGTACTGGTACTGGTACTCGTAATGGTACTTTGCTTTGTTTTTTTTTCAAGTTTTAGTATCTAGTTTTACAGAGTATTTTTTACGAGGATCTTATAAGGATATTGTCTGTGAAGAACCAAAATGACCCATGTCCAATTTAAGCTAGAATCAAAATGAGCTATGTCATAAAAACAAAATGAGAACCATGCGTAAAATGTTAATCAGGAGTTTTTGAAAATTGTAAAAATTTTCTATGTACATGTTTTCGAAAAGTGTAAAATGTTCTAATTCCATGTTTTCGAAAAGGTGCAAAATGTTCTAATTCAATGTTTTTAAAAATGTGCAAAATGTTCAAACTCCATGTTTTTGAAAAGGTGCAAAATGTTCTAATTCCCTGTTTTCGAAAAGGTGCAAGACGTTTTAATTCCATGTGTTTGAAAAGGTGCAGAATGCTGTATTTACATATTTTTGAAAAGCTCAAAATGTTCTATTTACATGTTTTTGAAAAGTGTTAAATGTTCTAATTCAATGTTTTTAAAAATGTGCAAAATGTTCAAACTCCATGTTTTTGAAATGGTGCAAAATGTTCTAATTCCCTGTTTTCGAAAAGGTGCAAGACGTTTTAATTCCATGTGTTTGAAAAGGTGCAGAATGCTGTATTTACATATTTTTGAAAAGCTCAAAATGTTCTATTTACATGTTTTTGAAAAGTGTTAAATGTTCTAATTCAATGTTTTTAAAAATGTGCAAAATGTTCAAACTCCATGTTTTTGAAAAGGTGCAAAATGTTCTAATTCCCTGTTTTCGAAAAGGTGCAAGACGTTTTAATTCCATGTGTTTGAAAAGGTGCAGAATGCTGTATTTACATATTTTTGAAAAGCTCAAAATGTTCTATTTAAATGCTGTCAAGACATATTTGAATATTTTTGTAGATAGTTAATATTGTTTTTAGCTACAAATGGATATGGAACATTTTGGTTCTTCACAGACGATATGACCCAGGAGGGAGTTATACTGTTTTGTTGCAGTCGCAGTTGTGTTTCGTGAGGAGGGAGTAAGGTGCTATATCACTATAGTGTATACCTACAGATACTCGTCAGACATTGTTCCTATTTATTGTTATTGTTATGTTCATTCATACAAATACAACTTGTTTTTTTAATAGTTAATGTATTAATATTCATAGCACCAATAATTTAACTAGTAACTTACCGTCTATATAGCTCTGTGTGTCTGTAATATGTGCTTTGAATTTTGAATATTAATTTTTTTTTCGAACAACGCAGCAAAAACAACAGCAAAAAAACAACAGTGTCTCTTTACGGTTGAGTCGTTCTCGTTCTCGTTTGCTTGTTGGTTCTGAGTTCATTATGATAATTTATGGGAGGGATTCACACTATTGTTGATTTTGATTGTATTGTAATAGATCATCGTGAAACATTGTGAATGTCATGGATAAAAATGCGGTGGTTTGTGTGGTATGGTGGTGGTTCGTGATGGAAGTGAAGTTTAGTTTAAAAAGTGGAAAGGCATTTTGTTCTTTGGCCTTTGAGCATATTATTATTTATTAAATCATTTTTCATTTTTCAAATTTCCATCAAAACAACATTTTTCAGGAGGCTCATTCATTATGATTATTATTTGTTTATATATCCTTCATCCGTTTGGATTTTTTTACATATAGACAAAAAATGTCATAATGTTAGTAATGGTGAGCTTACCTGTGTACTAAGCTGCCATTAATATGTTATATTGCTTGCATTTGTTGATTATCATGATTATGATTCCGGCTCTCGCCTGTGTTGAGCGCCCATAGTAAATTTGCTCAATTTTCTCATGCTTTTGTAGTGAGACAGGGGAAGTCTATATTATATCATAATATCGTCTGTGAAGAACCAAAATGACCCATATCCAATTTAAGCTAGAATCAAAATGAGCCATGTCATAAAAACAAAATGAAAAACATGCGTCAAATGTTAATTCAGAGTTTTTGAAAAGTGTAAAACGTCCTATTTACATGTTTTTGAAAAGTGTAAAATGTTCTAATTCCATGCTTTTGAAATGGTGCAAAATTTTCTAATTCCATGTTTTTGAAAAGTGTAAAATGTTCTATTTGCATGTTTTTTAAAAGTGCAAAATGTTCTAATTCCATGTTTTTGAAAAGTGTAAAATGTTCTAATTCCATGTTTTTGAAAAGTGCAAAATGTTCTAATTCCATGTTTTTGAAAAGTGTAAAATGTTCTAATTCCATGTTTTTGAAAAGTGCAAAATATTCTATTTAAATTCTCTCAACACATATTTCTTTATTTTTGTAGATAGTTGATATTGTTTTTAGCTACAAATGGATATGGGTCATTTTGGTTTTTCACTGACGATATATAGAAACTATAGGAACTATAGTAGGTGTGTTTTATACTGATATTATTGTTTTTATCCGCTGTCCGCTGTCTACATTGTTGTTCTTTGCTCTGTATTTTTCATAATGATTTTTTAAAGTCGTTCGTAGCTCTGATTGTTAGCCGTCTTCGTCTCGTCTTTGATGGTTACTGCGGAGATTATTGCATTACTGTGATTACTATTTTTACTATGACTATCATGACGATGACGTGGGACGAGGGGGAGGAATAATTTGAAGATCCGTCCTAAGTGTCTCGGTTGTGTTCCCAGTTGCCATTGTGCCAGGGATGTTTTGTTGTGTTGTTTTAACTTAAGGCTACATTGTTGTGTGAACTGTATGCCGAGACGGATTTGAGAAGTCTTGAGGCCTTTTTTCATTTCCCCTGCTTTTATTGTCAGCATTGTTAGTTCATATTATGCAGAAAATTATAATAATTAATTGCATGAGACCCATTGAGAAATTCGTGGCTTGTTGGAGGAGGGAGGACCCTGATTTTTTCTTGTGTCTCCCTATAAAATATTATTGCATTTTGTATCCGTTAGGGCACATATCGTCGGTGAAGAACCAAAATGACCCATATCCATTTGTAGCTAAAAACAAACTCAACTATCTACAAAAATATTGAAATATTTATGATCTGGAAAGCGTTGAAAAATTTAAATAGAACATTTTGCACTTCCTAAAAACATGTAAATAGAAAATTTTTGACGTTTTAAAAACATGTAAATAGAGCATTTTACACTTTTCAAATACATGGAATTAGAACATTTTGCACCTTTTCAAAAACATGGAATAAGAACATTTTGCACTTTTCAAAAACATAGAATTAGAACATTTTGCACTTTTTCAAAAGCATGTAAATAGAACATTTTACATGGTTGAAAAGCATGAAAATAGAACATTTTACACTTTTCAAAAACATGTAAATTACATTTTACACTTTTCAAAATCTCTTAATTAACATTTCAAGCATGTTTCGCATTTTTTTTTACGACATAGCTCATTTTGATTGTAGCTTAAATTGGACATGGGTCATTTTGGTTCTTCAGAGACGATATGATTTTGTAGATTAGTATACGTTTGTTCGTGGTTGTACATTGGCTCTGATTGTGGCTGTATGTAAAAGAATAATATTTCTTTTTAGTTGTCGTTGCATTGCATTAACACACACAGGATGAACATTTCCCTTTGGATTTGGTTTTGGTTTTGGTTTTGGTTTGGGGATGAGCGTGGATTTGAATGGTGCTAAAAACAGCCTCAAACCATCGGGTATCGGCATCGGTGTCGCGGTTTCGGGTGCATCTGGAATGTAGGTGTTTTCCTGTTTACTCCTCATGTTGTCATCTGCTCCTGGATTTTATGTAATGCAGATATCATTTCTGAATTACGCATATTAGCTACATTACAATTCTGCGTATGAGATTAGATACGGAAAACTATGTATATTACCATTATGTTCACGGAGGGAAATGGAGTTATGTGAAGAGCGGATTAATGACCTGCTCGTTCCTCTACGTCTACGTACTATCAGTATCAGTACGTGGCTTTTGCACTGGTTTATTTTCCTTATATAAAAGTACCTACGTACTAGGAAGGAGAGGCGAGGGTGTCTCAAGGGATTGTTGATTTTATCACGAGAGAAGGTTCAGCTAATAAAATTAAAATTTATAGCGATAGTTTAAATTCTCCGTATTTCCTAAAAATATCTATATAGTGTCCCTGCATACATCCGTATCCGTATAGGAGTTATCTATCTCGAAGGTGAAAGTAAAAAAAAAGAAGAAGCGGTGTCTGTTTTTATTAAAACCATGAGGTAATATTTCAAGACTCAAAAATAGGAATAAAAATGTCTAACTTTAGAGGGAAGGAGGCAGGCAGGTCTCCTCATTTAAGCATAATAAATATTTATCTTCATAATAATATTTACACACACACACATACGTTTGGTCATGGTCCCGGCCCGGCTCCAGGCTCCAGTGCAAAAATTCCTCTGTCCGGAAATAAAACTGTATGAAATGTATAAAGTAAAAAAAAATGGGAGCGTATCAGGTACAGGATAATTATGATGAAGACGAAGACGACTGATACCGACCATAATATTTAAGGAATACAAAATTACGTAGTCTATGAAATAAATGGGAATTTCATTTTTATATTTTAAAATGTATTAATAATTATTCTGGAGATAACAATAAATAATGGGCTAAAAGTTTTGAGGGATTTTTTTTTAAGTTTGAAAATACTGGAGGAAAATTCTCTGTGCCTTTTTAAAAAGCCGCATAGTAATCATGTAGGTAAGGTTTCTATTTTAAACTAGGTAGGTACTTTATTACCCTATATATACTTACGCACATATTCTCTGTGAAGAACCAAAATGACCCATATCCATTTTTAGTCTAAAGCAAACTGCAATATCTACAGACAAAATTTTAATTACATGTTCATGCAAGCGTGTGACTAGAATCTTGTGCATTTTTCAAAAATCGTGTAAATAGGGCATTTTAGACTTTTCAAAAACACTTAATTAAAACATTTTACACTTTTCTAAAACACTTAAATGGAACATTTTACACTTTTCAAAAACACTTAAACGGAGCATTTTACACTTTTTAAAAACATTTAAATGGAACATTTTACACTTTTAGAAAATACTTAAATTGAAAATTTCACACTTTTCAAAAACACTTAAATGGAACATTTTACACTTTTCAAAAACACTTAAATGGAACATTTTGCACTTTTCAAAAACACTTAAATGGAACATTTTACACTTTTCAAAAACACTTAAATGGAACATTTTACACTTTTCAAAAATACTTAAATGGAACATTTTACACTTTTCAAAAACACTTGAATGTAACATTTTACACTTTTCTAAAACACTTAAATGGAACATTTCACACTTTTCAAAAACACTTAAATGGAACATTTTACACTTTTCAAAAATACTTAAATGGAACATTTTACACTTTTCAAAAACACTTGAATGGAACATTTTACACTTTTCAAAAACACTTAAACGGAGCATTTTACACTTTTTAAAAACATTTAAATGGAACATTTTACACTTTTCAAAAACACTTAAATGGAACATTTTACACTTTTCAAAAACACTTAAATGGAACATTTTACACTTTTCAAAAAAACTTAAATGGAACATTTTACACTTTTCAAAAACACTTAAATGGAACATTTTACACTTTTCAAAAACACTTAAATGGAACATTTCACACTTTTCAAAAACACTTAAATGGAACATTTTACACTTTTCAAAAACACTTAAATGGAACATTTTACACTTTTCAAAAACACTTGAATGTAACATTTTACACTTTTCAAAAATACTTGAATGTAACATTTTACACTTTTCAAAAACACTTAAATGGAACATTTTACACTTTTCAAAAACACTTAAATGGAACATTTTACACTTTTCAAAAACACTTAAATGGAACATTTTACACTTTTCAAAAACACTTAAATGGAACATTTTACACTTTTCAAAAACACTTAAATGGAACATTTTACACTTTTCAAAAACACTTAAATGGAACATTTTACACTTTTCAAAAACACTTAAATGGAACATTTTACACTTTTCAAAAATACTTAAATGTAACATTTTACACTTTTCAAAAACGCTTAAATAGAAATTTTTGGCCTTTTTAAAAACATGTAAATAGAACAATTTGGCCATTTTAGAAACTCGCAATTAGCATGGTAAGCTTATATCTTATTTACTGTATTTAAAGCAGGCGTGCTTGGGTGAGTGGTTAGGACTGCAGACTGTAACGAAATTTACAGCCTCAGACCCGGCTTCGATCCTCGGCCACTGCTAATCGTTTACGGCTCGGTGTTGTACGGTAAACGTCACTGGATGGTTGATTGAAACCCAATCTCCTTCGGTGCTCCTTAGTGACCACTACTTACTGTAGGGGCCTAGGGAATGAGACTCCTTTACTGTGGAGGAGGGGACGGGGATAGGTGAAAGGGTACAAAGACCGAGACGATCTAACGCGGTAGCCTCCTATTTCCTCACCCACAGTGACTGGTTGAGTCTGGTTGTATGAACTTCGGTTAAATCGACCCAATGAATAAATTATTATTATTATTATTATTTACTGTATTTTTATGACATAGCTCATTTTAATTCTAGCATAAATTGAAAATGGGTCATTTTGGTTCTTCACTCACGCTATGTGATGTTCTACATTCTACACAAATTTCCGCGAGGCTCTGCTCGGATTCTATGGGATGCTGCTGCATATAATTATAGGGAGGAAATCCTCGTGAAGCTAAAATGAAGTGAGGAGCTAAAGGTTAAGTAGCGGCTATGGAAATATCTGTGAAACATGTCTAAAAATGAAATATTTCATAAAGTATTTACTATCTCATCCTGGTGGGTACGTAGGTAGGTACTTTTATAAACATTATTATCCTCACTACGCATATTACATCCTCTCTCTCTCTCTAATGGTAATAATAGTAATAATGCGTAATATCTTTATTGCATTTTGGAGAGAGGATGATGGTGCTGGTGCTGGTACCGGTGCCGATGCCGGTGTCGGTGCAGGTCTGTGTCTGTGTGTCTTGTTATTATTTAGATATCTGTATCACAAGTTCAATGTTTCATCCCGGGGAGTGTATAGATAGGGGATTAGGCTCTGGCTATAGGCAGTTGTGATAGACTCTATGTAATATGCGAGTGTTACATGACTTCACATGGAGCTCAAGTCTCGGCTCGTTCGCTCAGTTCGCTCAGGATTTCCAGTCTTCTTCTTCTTTGAGGGATAAAATAAAATACATCCATGGATATGAGATGAGAGGAGTGAGTCCGGGTTTGTCGGTGACTTTTCTCACGGCATGAGGCACGCTAATCTTTAGTTTAGACGATAAATTATTTACAGCTCCAGCGCCGGCTCCGACTCTTCACGTAGAACACACATTTCATTTCTAGAGCTTAAACGATCTCACTACTCTCCATCCCACGAACTGAACTACGATGAACGACCGAGGAAACCCAGGCTACTCCGCTCAGGCTCCTTGCTCCAGGCTTAAAATACGGTTACACGGGAAAGTCTGTATGTAGTACTGATATTTCATGCAGTCTAAAAGTACACTTCTTGCTCCATTTGAACCTCATGTTATTCTCTTGTCACATTCTATACTTACCTTCCTAATTTTGGATTTGAAAAACATACAATGTTATAACTACAAGAAAATCCGAAAGAGGATTAAATTAAAATTTAATTCTATACCTCATCTGTACCATCATATCTGTAACATGAAAAGTGGATTTCGAAAATGGTGAACAGTGCATATGGAAAACACATACCATGTTCTACATTTCATATTTCATGGGTTAATTATGATACAAGTTACAGGGCCGGAGGAAGGAATTTGCTTTTAGGCAGGAATTTGTTTCCATACAAAAACCACCACCATTTTGATCGAATTTTATTGATGGTTTTCTTTGGTAAAGCAAAATGTTGTATTTGCACGTTTTTGAAAAGTGCAAAATGTTCGATTTACTTGATTCAGAAAAGTTCTCAATGTTCTATTTACATGTTTTGAGAAAAGTGGAAAATGTTTTATTTCCATGTTTTTCAAATGTACAAAATAATTTATTTGCATGTTTTTGAAAAGTCACAATATTCTTTTTACATATTTTTGAAAAGTTCAAAATGTTCCATTTACATGTTTTTTGAAAATTCCCGGAGCGGGCGCTGCCTGCGCTGGCCACATTATCCGGCCCTGCACAAGTATTTTGTACACAAAGTTTGTAATTCAGAGGGAGCAATGTAGTATGGTTATGATTACATAATGTGTTAGCTCCTGATTACTATATGATATTGCGTTATTTTAAATTTATAAATGGTTCCATCATAAGCGAATAGGTACTGGCACTGGCACTGGTACTGGTATAAAAAGGCTGGTGGTGTTTTTGTTTGTTTTGACTTACTTTTAAAACTTTAACAACAACAGCGTTTGGCATGTGGCCTACTCTGTGTCCTGTGTGTAGCATAAATAAAATTGGAGAGAGAGAGCGAAAAAAAAACGAAAACGAAACTTTTAAAATCAAACTTTCATCGGAGCGGATCGTATATCGCTCACGTCATTCTCGTTACATAAAAATAGGGCCCACTCATATTTGTACTGTACCGTCAGCGTCTTCCCCAGTAGCCCTGTCATAATATATTATTATTTATTACTCCAAGGGCTAATTTTTATGCTGGCTTAGTATTATTATGTCTGCTGAAACTAATCTCTGGGTTCTACACAAGAATGTAAACACTAAACACACAAACTTACTTTCATCCCTATCCCACTGTTTACTGTACTGTAGGCTGTAGACTGTTCAGATGTGACTACGAGGATAAGGGTATACGGAGTGAGAGACAGGGACAAACCTACCTATCTACTTGTTGCAGCATCCTACCATCACCTCATCTCACATCACATCAGTTTCTTGTTTGTTTGTTTGTTCTTCTGTGGGGAATATTTAAAAGTCGGGAGTCGGTGGTGGTCCATCCTGCGCTCGTCATGATGAAGTAGACTCAAGACTTTGTTCAGATTTTAGATATCGTGAGTGAAGAACCAAAATTACCGATATCCATTTGTAGCTAAAAACAATGTCCACTATCTACAAAAATATTGAAACATATCTTGAAAGCATTTAAATAGAATATTTTGTACTTTTAATAAATATGGAATTAGAACATTTTGTACCTTTTCAAAAACATGCAAATAGAACATTTTAAACTTTTCAAAAACATGGAATTAGAACATTTTACACTTTTCAAAAACATGGAATTAGAACATTTTGCACCTTTTCAAAAACATGTAAATAAAACATTTTACGCTTTTAAATATCATGTAAATAGAACATTTTACACTTTTCAAAAACTCTTAATTAACATTTTGCGCATGTTTTTTATTTTGTTTTTTATGACATAGCTCGATTTGATTCTAGCTTAAACTGGATACCGGTCATTTTGGTTCTTCACAGACGATATACTAGGAAGACAAAACAAGTTGTCTGTCCCTATTTACATTCCATGCATAATGTGCCTACTATAGTTTGTGCATCATTTTATATTTATGCAATTTACTTACTGCTACTACGTATATTGTAGTTTGGTAGTTGTTATAAAACTGGTGTTAAATAGTGATAGTAGTTCTGGCAGTGGATTAATGATACTTTGAATTATTCCCACTTGTTTGTATCTTGTATCTCGTCTCCTATGATTTGACAATGTGCAGTCACCTTCAATACGACGATAATAATTCTGTAGTGGCTTTAAAATAATTATGTAATTCAATGAATTTACAAGTATTTACACACCACTACTGTTCTACTACTACTACTACGACTACCACCCTTTTGTTTCTCTATCAATTTGGCCTGGGAGCTATGAGTGTATTATGGTTGTTCGGTATTGAACCGAAGCTTTAATTTTATTCATAATAATTTTCCTGAAATATTTAAGGTCGTTTCTGATTCTACAATAGTTAATAGTTTGTAGTTTGAAATGCCATCATTTACCGATGTAATATTAGTATTAGGTGTAATATTACTGCCTAATCCTAGTGTGTAGATGACATCGACCAGATGTCCCATATCTGTACTTTAATTTACCTACAAAAGTAATTAATTTGTGTTTTTCCCTAATCTCCACATTCTATGTAAAGTCGGCCGCATCGGCCGACTCCGATTCAATTCATATCTTTAACTCCTGAGTTCCTTCAATAGCTCAGCCTTCAATTTATGTTAATTATCATTCTAAAATTATTTACCGTTACCACTTATCAGGCTGACTCAAGTCAGCCTTGAACCAAACTCCTGATTTGTCGTGTTAACTGTTAACTTGTAATAAGTTTGGTCCACGTTGACTCCGGAGCCTTAATATACTAAAATTACATGTTTATTTCTGTTAGATTTAACCGTGTGCCATGGGCCATGCCCATCCCGTTCTCATCCCTATAAATTAGCAACTTCCACCACTACTCCCTGACTTCAACTTCAATTTTCCTCTGAACAAGAACTCTGTCCTTTTCAGTCTCCGTATATTTTTACTACTGACTACTGTAAATTATACATTGAAATTACTTCGTCTTTTACATTAAATAAAATAATTTAATATATTTTGTAGAAGCGAGTTGTTTTGCCGTTTGCCTTTATTGGAGTTAAGTCCACCGGTGGAATTATAATCCACGCATTTGAGTCGCAAGAGTACGGATATTTTCGCCCGTCAATATCCTTCATTTTGCATAACCTAAACCAGGGATTTGAGAGTAAAGCCTTACAACCTCGACCTCTCCTCTCCCTCCTTTTTTGCACCTTGGTTCCGCCACTGAACAATGGTGGGCACGCTTTATTTGCTCGAGCATCATGAATATGCTTCCAGCAGCTCCCAGATTTTCAAGAGACATAATATGTAAACTCGAACGGGATTCAGAATTTATAACGCTTGAATTTAGTCAAGTTTTTAGCTCGTCAAGAAGATTGTTGTTGGTTTGTTGGCCGTGGGCTTTGCTTGGCTCGAACTGGAAAGTGAAATGTGGGAAGGAGGAGTGTTGACGTGACATTCTGACGATGAGATGGAATGCTCGATGGTAAAACTGCCTCGTTTCATCAGGTTTCATAGGTAGGGAGATCCATTATGTAAGATATTGACATTATAATTGTTTGTAAGGCTGACTTATGGGAGCAGTGTTTTATAGAAAGGAATTAGTCTTCCCAGGGCCGGACGAAGGAATTTCTTTTAGGCAGGAATTTGTTTCCACACAAAAACCACCATTTTGATTTTATTGATGGTTTTCTTTGGTAAAGCAAGATGTTGTATTTGCATGTTTCAGAAAAGTGCAAAATCTTCTATTTACATGTTTTGAGAAAAGTAGAAAATGTTTTATTTCCATGTTTTTGAAATGTACAAAAATTTTATTTTGCATGTTTTTAAAAAGTCAAATTATTCGTTTTACATGTTTTTGAAACCTGCAAAATGTTCCATTTACACGTTTTTTGAAAATTGAAGCAGCGGGGGCTGCTTGCGCTCGCCGCATTATCCGGCCCTGAGGCTTCCTTTTGGTTTTCGCTGGTACTGGTGATCTTGACAGTGAATGTTGACGGAGTTGTTGGAGATGAAATGTGGTCCTGGTCCCGGTCTCGACTACTTGAAGCTCAACTCTCTTGTCTCGTCATCCTGACGAGCTAATATGTTATCTCACTGTGTAGTGTAGTGTATTTTGGAAAATAAAATTACTACAATGTACAGTATGTTCAAGGGTATAGGGATATAGAGTGTTTGTTAGTGATATAGTCTTATACTCATCGTAATCGTAAGTCTGGGCTCGTTCTCGGTAGATGAGCCGTGCAGAGTGGAGTGGAGACTGGGAGAGATCGGAGTGATGTAGTAATCTAGTCTAAAGACACCTATAGACTCTGTGTAAACAAATACCTCCCGCGTGGTTCGTCGCTCTGTTTTCTCTGCTCCGCGTCCTCCATGGTAATGGCTAATGGTTTGCTCCCGTAATTATTTGTAGACATTCCATTCCACACTGTTCCTTCGTCGTCCTCATGTGATCATGTGATTATCCCTTGTGTGTGTCTCCTCACGATTTCGGTGACAATGGGACAATGCAGTCCGTGTACAAGGAGACGTAGCTGGGTAATGTGGCCTGCCGGTCCTGATCCTGGTTTCCATCTGACAATGAGATGACATGGCCAGGTTTAGGTTCACGAAATAAGCGTTTGAGGGCTAAACTGTTTCTGTACATATAGATGGATTTGAATTTTGGATTTGTTCGTGGACTGCTGAAGCCCATTCAAAAAAATATAAGATATGTATCGTCTGTGAAGAACCAAAATGACCCATATCCATTTTTAGCTAAAAGTAATATCAACTATCTGCAAAAATATCCAAATTATTATGTCTTGAGAGGATTTAAATAGAGCATTTTGCACTTTTCAAACACATGAAATTAGAGCATTTTGCACCTTTTCGAAAACATGGAATTAGAACATTTTGCACCTTTTCGAAAACATGGAACTAGAACATTTTGCACCTTTTCGAAAACATGGAATTAGAACATTTTGCACCTTTTCGAAAACATGGAACTAGAACATTTTGCACCTTTTCAAAAAACATGTAAATAGGCCTTTTTGCATTGTTGAAAAACATGAAAATAGAACATTTTACGTTTTTAAAAAACTCATAATTAAAATTTCACGCATGTTTCTCATTTTGTTTTTATGACATAGCTCATTTTGATTCTAGTTTAAATTGGAAATGGGTCATTTTAGTTCTTCAGAGACGATATGTAATTCGTGGCATAAAATATTCCCAGGTAATAAGTATTCGTCAAGCTGAACCTTCAGTAGTTGCTATGGCTCTGTTTTTGCTGTTGTTGCTGTTGTGCGTTGTTGACGTTGTTGTTGTTGGTCGGCTGGACAGTGTGTGAAAGTGGAGGATTTTCGGATGTTGACTGATACGTACTAGTTGTGGTGGTGTTGGGTGATAGTGATCTCCGTCCTCCGTGTTCCGTTCGCTACTCTGTGCATATTCCGTACTCCCTGGTTGTGTTGTTGTTGTTGGTTTGTTGGCATAGATTATTACAGTGGGAGGGGAGGGATATTTGTCGGACGATGAGAGTCTGGAGAATCTCTCTTGATTTTCATTTTCCATGCACTGCACACTGCGTTGCATTGTAGTCTCGTCTGGTCTGGTTTCTGGCTCTGGATCTGGTTCTGGTCTGGTGGTAGGTGAAGCGTACAGTTAACTATTGTATTGTATTCCATGGTAATGACATTGTATTGTATGCGTAAATTCGTGAATAACGCTAACGCTTTGTGTGCCTTTCTGTGTGTATGGAGGATGGAGATGTGTGGTGCACGTACGAGTGAGTATCCTGTAGCGTCCTCTCCTATGCATATCTTATTTAATTCCATTTTATTATGAGGTTAAAGCTGTGAGACTGGGAGTTTGAGAGAATATACCAGTACCAGAATGTTTAAAAGTAATACGATATAGGATATCGCGTATTATATAATTTTAAAATGTGGGAGTTGCACACCTATACCTATATGCATATTAGACTGCATTATGAAGGCGCTGGTGATGGTGATGGTTTTCGTTGGGATTGTTGTGGAAATGTTGGGTGAGTGTTGGTTGTTGGTGACGACTCTGTACGAGTTGGAATAATGGTTGTCGTGTCTTGACTTGGATACAAAATAGAAAAGCATACAGCATTCAACAGGAACAACAATATGATATAATTTATTTCCCGTGTTGTTTACAAGGAGCTTCGAGTTTTGAGCTCTTTAGTGGATGGCTCTCTCTCTCAAGTGCAGCCAGAGGTTCCAGTTCCAAGTTAAAGTATCGACTGCTACAGACAGACACCACCATCATCATCTTCATCATCACCACCACCACCACCGTGCGAGGGAAGTCTTTTAGTCTACCTCTGCTGTACTGTAGACTGTAGCAGTAGGTGTTGGTGTTATATTTGTCAGTGAAGAACCAAAATGACCCATATCCAATTTAAGCTGGAATCAAAATGAGCTATGTCATAAAAACAAAATAAGAAACATGCGTCAAATGTTAACTAAGAGTTTTTGAAAAGTGTAAAATGTTCTAATTCTATGTTTTTGAAAAGTGTAAAATGTTCTAATTCTATGTTTTTGAAAAGTGCAAAATGTTCTAATTCTATGTTTTTGAAAAGTGTAAAATGTTCTAGTTCCATGTTTTTAAAAAGATGCAAAATTTTCTAATTCCATGTTTTTGAAAAGATGCAAAATGTTCTAGTTTCATGTTTTTGAAAAGTGTAAAATGTTTTATTTACATGTTTTTGAAAAGTGCAAAATGTTCTAATTCCATGTTTTTAAAAAGATGCAAAATGTTCTATTTACATGTTCTTGAAAAGTGCAAATTATTCTATTTAAACGCTTTCAAGACATATTTCAGTATTTTTGTAGATAGTGGATATTGTTTTTAGCTACAAATGGATATGGTTCATTTTGGTTCTTCACCGACGATATGTTGGTCCTTGGTGGAGAGTATTTAAGGTGAATGAGGAGAATGTTGGTAATTTTGCCGTGGCTCTCAACCTGCTTCCTTCCTCCTCGTCTCGTCGAGTCTTGAGTTGTTGAGAGGATGTTTTAGATGTGAGATCTGGATTGGGATGTGAAAGGTATCATGCTTGAATTGTTTTCAGTCTACCCAGGTAGCACACACACACAGTTGAATTTGAAACTTGATACTCTCTACTACCACTACTACTACTACTACTACTACTACTACTACTACTACTACTACTACTACTACTACTACTACTACTGCTATACCCACTCCTTGCGTCCGTGGTGAGAGTGGGACCTTTGCCGAGTTGCATATTATATATTTTGGTATTTTGTCTTGTCTCTCTCTCTCTCTCGCTGTTGAGTTATATGCCTGTAGGAGACATGACGGCTCTTAACTCAAACTCGTGTTTTTCTCGTCTCCTTTGTGAACCGTGTCGTCTTTTTCTTCTTCTTCGTCGTCGTCGTCGTCTTCTTCACAGTACATTGTATTCTGAAGACTGTCTCCGTCTTTATGCACTGTTCTGATGTTGTTATTTTAATTTAGTATTTTATTCATCCTCCTACTCCTGGAAAAAAAACTTTATGCATAAACATAATATTATAGAGACACATTTTAGTAGAGACTCGACTCTATTATGGAAATGGAAAATGCCTGGATGTCTATGGAGAAATGAAGAAATGTGTGACAGGGACATAAAAAGCTGATTTTCACAATTTTAGTATTGTTTTGCTGTACTTGTGTAATAATTGTAACCGTGCGTGAGTTGTACGAGGAACGGCGGCAGTTGATACGCTATTATAACTGGAACTGGATTTTTTTGGCTTTGGCTTTGGCAAGAATCGTGGATGAATTTTACTCCTGACGATGAGTGAAATTCCTAATTCTTTAATTGTATAGTAAATACATCTGATAATGTTTGTAGTTGCTGTGTTACCCATGCAGGGTTGTAATACATGTTAGTTTGTCATCATTATATAATTATTGTTATTGTCTCCCTGGTGAGTGTGTGAGTGAGTGAGTGAGCGAGCGTGGTGGTGAATTTTGGGAGGTGCTTCTAAATCTGTACCATCAAACTTAGGAATGAGCTATGAAAGCAAATTAAATATAAAAATATAAAAAAAAATAAAATGCTCTCTCAAAACATGGAAAAGAAATATAGAGCCCAGGAAGATACAAATAGGAACTTTATGAAAAAAAATAGCTATTAGCCTACGGAATACGGAACTATGGACATGAACTACACGGGACGTAAAAGTAGATATTTAAGGTGTAGTTGTTGGTTTTTAATATTTTCTGTTCGTATAGTATAAATAATATTCTTATAAACTCTTGTGAGTTTGCTCCTGACTCGAACCAACGCAACGACGACGACGACGACGACGAAAGGAAAAGGAAGGAGTGCGGGGAGTCCTGTCTTCAGATGTTATAATGTTGAAAATAAATTCTCGTGCTCCTTCTTGGTCTTGGTCTTAGAGTCGGACTCCATGGGTTGCATGGGCAGAGTTGAAGGAGTTGGACTTGGATACTTGGATTTCATCATTCCATCAAGGGAAAATATAATAGATCATCAAAATTCGTGCACACGCTTTTTAACTTTTTAAGTTTTTTCATCTCGTTCCACTCTGAAAATCTAAATCTAAAAACCATGTCGGGATAATAACCTTTATTTTGCTATTATTTACAGTATTCCCTATATATGGTATTACAGTAAAGGAAAAAATAGGGAAAAAATTGTATATATCATAATATGGAAATGGCTGGTTCTGGTTCTGGTTCTGGTCCTGGTCCCTGGTCTTGGTCTTGGTCTTGTGGCCATGGTATATTATGTACGAGTCTCGTGTAAGGAGATACTATGTACGTGGTTGAACTTGCGTAGTATGTAGTTTCTAAAAAGTGGAAGGCGAAGGGGGTTTTACTTTACATTTTACCTGAGTGATGTCTCGGCCTCTCTCTCTCTCTCTCTGCCTGATATTGTTATTGTTTTAATGAGAGTCAAATGTCTGAATAAAAATAGCTATGACATGAGTCTTCAGTGTGTGTGACTGGCCAGAGCTGCGAAGAAAAGACAATCTTCTTTTCAGGGGCGCACTGGGGGCAACATAAATATCGTCGGTGAAGACCCAAAATTACCCATATCCACTTGTAGCTAAAAACAATATCTATACTGTCTACAAAAATATTGAAGCATGTCTTGAAAGCATTTAAATAGACCATTTTGCACTTTTCAAAAACATGTAAATAGAAAATTTTGCACTTTTCAAAAACGTGTAAATAAAAAATTTTACACTTTTCAAAAACATGTAAATAAAACATTTTGCACTTTTCAAAAACATGTAAATAGAAAATTTTGCACTTTTCAAAAACGTGTAAATAAAAAATTTTACACTTTTCAAAAACATGTAAATAAAACATTTTGCACTTTTCAAAAACATGTAAATAAAACATTTTGCACTTTTCAAAAACATGCAAATAAAACGTTTTGCACTTTTTAAAAACATGTAAATAAAACATTTTGCACTTTTTAAAAACATGTAAATAAAACATTTTGCACTTTTTAAAAACATGTAAATAAAACATTTTGCACTTTTTAAAAACATGTAAATAAAACATTTGACACTTTTCAAAAACATGCAAATAAAACATTTTACCATTTTTAAATACTCTTAATTAACATTTTACGCATGGTTTTTCATTTTGTTTGTATGACTTGACTTAGCTCATTTTGTTTTTAGCTTAAATTAGATATGGGTCTTTTTGGTTCTTCACATACGATATGTAGGGCATCATTAAAAAAAAATTGTTATTGGGCCTCCCAAAACGGTGGCGGCAGCCGCCATCTTAGCAAACGTTGTATACTTTATAGCATTACACCTAACAATTCATCCCATTATCGACATCCTAATTAAAAAGGCCTCCGCTTGGGTCCAGAAACTGAGGGCCTCTCGGGACACGGCCGATTTACTCGTATTGCCAGTAGTCCGCCCCTGGTTCGTTTTTACATTCCAGACACACCACAACCATTTCACCTCAACGTTTTCCTGTACTCTGTACACTAATTGTAATATATACAACTAATATGGGAAGGAGAGCGCTTACATACATAGTAGGTATATCGCTTCGCTCGGTCGTTCCAGTCTTTTTTTAATGAAATGCGCTGTCTGTATTTTTCAAAATACAAAATTAAAACGTTATATAAATATGAACACGTTCATCGGCACAAATACAGTATAAAGATACCGAATTTTGTTTTTTACCTCCGTCCACAGTCCACACAAAACAAAATATAATAATGACCCTACATACTACATAATGTCGTATGCATAAATGAAGTTTCTGTGTCTGTTCATATGGATTACAACTCTCTCGTGGGGCTCTTAACGACGGTGACCAGGATTTGAAAACATGTTGCTCACCTCTACTACAAATGTTTCATATGAAATATGAGCTGACAAACTTACAGAGGTAAAATGAAGGTGATGTGGCCACAGGTCGTGTAGAGATGACGGACAATTCTCAAGATTTTTAAAGGCTTATAATATTACGTTTGAGTCTTTGAGTTGAGTTTTACCACTTTGACTTCCCTTTCAAAAATCTCACTACTACTACTACAGATACTTCCAATAATGCTGTGTAACTTTTACTCATGCGATTGAATAGTAATTGTCCCTATAGGCGGTTTGCCTATAGGGAGACACTATGCGTGCCCCAATATTGAATTATATCTATATTCATTATTCATGAAACATTAGGAGAGAAACAAAGTGTAGAAAATTGAATAGAAATTGTCCATTGAAATTGTGGAATGAGTAATGTGATGGGTGGTGGAGAGAAGGTTCTTAGTCGTGTTTCCATGTTTCCTCTAATGAGGTGTACATAAAGCTGACGTTGTCTGTTACGGTTAAGTATTGGCTCTGCTCTGGTTCTGGTATATTCAGAAGAAATCTATTAGCATTTAGCATTAGTATATCGTCTGTGCAGAACCAAAATGACCCATATCCATTTGTAGGTAAAAACAATATCCACTATCTACAAAAATATTCAAATGTCTTGAAAGCAATTTAATCGAACATTTTGGAGTTTTCAAAAATATGTAAATCGAACATTTTGCAACTTTTCAAAAATATGCAAATCGAACATTTTGCACTTTTCAAAAACATCCAAAGCGAACATTTTGCACTTTTCAAAAACATGGAATTAGAACATTTTGCACTTTTCAAAAACATGGAATTAGAACATTTTGAACTTTTCAAAAACATGGAATTAGAACATTTTGCAACTTTTCAAAAATATGCAAATCGAACATTTTGCAACTTTTCAAAAATATGCAAACCGAACATTTTGCACTTTTCAAAAACATCCAAAGCACACATTTTGCACTTTTCAAAAACATGGAATTAGAACATTTTGCACTTTTCAAAAACATGGAATTAGAACGTTTTGCACTTTTCAAAAACATGCAAATCGAAAATTTTGTACTTTTCAAAAACATGCAAATGAAATATTTTGCACTTTTCAAAAACATCCAAAGCGAACATTTTGTACTTTTCAAAAACATGGAATTAGAACATTTTGCACTTTTCAAAAACATGTAAATAAAACATTTTGCACTTTTCAAAAACATCCAAATCGAACATTTTGACCGTTCAAAAACATTCAAATGAAATATTTTGCACCTTTCAAAACCTCTTAATTAACATTTTACCCATTTTGGTTTTATGACACAGCTCATTTTGATTCTAGTTTAAATTGGATATGGGTCATTTTGGTTCTGCACATACGATATGATGATTATTTAGGAGTTAGCAGGAGGATGTACTACATGCGTAGGGTGACGGTGACGGGGTCTCTTTTTTGCGTTGACCGTTTGCAAGGATGGCGAAAGTCTGTATTTTAGTCATTTGTTTCAGAATCTTCAATTCTGACAGACACTACTAATAATACACTACGGCTGTTGCTGGCCTAAGTTATGTGCTCTGGCGTTGACTGACTAATTCTAATTTCCTTGTTGTCAACTTTTATATTCTTTAGCAGCTCAAGTAAGTTTTTTCTACATAACATAATATACTAGTAGTAGAACCAAGGCAAAAAAAAAAGGTTTTAAAATTTTGAACAATTTTGCTACAAACAAAAGTGGTTCGATATATTTTAGTGTGTAGGTATTTTGAAATTGAAAGCAAAAGTTTTATATTTTGATTTTCATTGCCGAGGTTATGTTATAAATTACGATCTTTAATCCTTGGAAATGCAGTGTTTTGTTTTTTTGTGTGTAATTCTTTGGGATGCAGTGGAAATGCATTTCAATTTAAATTAAATGTTTAAAAAAAAATTCTGTATGCTCTTCTTGTTTTTTGTTCGCTCCTATGGTTTCCTATGTAATTACATTGTTGTTGTTGTTGTTATTATCCTGGATTAAATATTTACAGAAAGAAAAATGCATTATTATTCCATGTATTCTCGGCGCATCACAGATTTACAGTGCTGCAGTGTTTTTTCTGATCAAAAATAAAAGCTACTACAACTACAAAGAAAAACGTCACGACACACGGAATACAACAATAGGAATAGGGCAGTGCGTGCTTGGTCATTTTAATAGGAGAAATGTATTTACAAAACAAAAAAATGTGATTATATAAAAAAGCTACGTTTAATACAGTTTTACACACGGAGTCGATTTAAATAGAATGCAGTCCTTTCCTTCCTGTGCATGTGTCTTTCTAACGAACGAAAGAATCTGTCTGTGGCTTTATATACTTCCCCATGTGCCTCTGCTGTGGACTCCGCGATGTGGTTCTGATTATTTTTTGTCTTGACGGGAAATGGAATATTTATAAAAGTATCTAGAGATGTAAACTTAGGATTAGGGTATTAGTGGTAATAATAATGAAGTCACATTGTTTCAAAATCAAAATTTAATGTAAATTCAAAGTGAGTTAGTGAGGCAGGAGTAGAGTGGTTGGTGGTGGGGGAGATGAAGAAATAGAAATAGAAGGGTGGACGTGTGGAGTTAAGAAAGAGAGCGAGAATTAAATTCAAAAACGGATCATGGTGAAAATTGTGTATGTTATGGATTCTGTGCTGTGTGCTATACTCCTAAATGAAAATGTAGAGAGTGGTATAGAGCTTATAATTGTGTAGTAATATCTATATAGCGTCATTGAAGATTTAAAACAAGCCGGCCGGTATTATAGTTTATTACCGTATATTATCTTCTATTACTACGCGAGGGATAGGTGTCTTATATAGTTAGATTGAATGGTACAAGGGGCTTTAGCATTGTTTCCATGCGCTCTATTAATTCGCGGGTCTCTAATTGTATGCGGGGTAACAATGCTCCAAGTTTTATAGCTCAAATTTTCGAAAAAAAAGTGTAAATCTCGCAGTCCGTTTTTTCAGAAAGCTTGAATATTATAGTTTGCACTTTTACGAAAGTGTAAATGGTGTATTTTGAGGTTTCAGAAACGTGTAAATAGAATATTTTGAACTTTTCAAAAACGTCAAAATTGTGTTTTAAGCTTTCAAAAATGTGCAAATGGAATATTTTGAACCTTTCAAAAACGACAAAATTTAGTATTTTAAACTTTCAAAAACGTGTAAATAGAATATTTTGAATTTTTAAAAAACGTCAAAATTGTGTATTTTAAACTTTCAAAAAAGTGTAAATAGAATATTTTGAACGTTCACATAAACGTCAAAATTGCGTATTTTAAACTTTCAAAAACGTGTAAATAGAATATTTTGAACGTTCATATAAACGTCAAAATTGCGTATTTTAAACTTTCAAAAACGTGTAAATAAAATATTTTGAGCTTTCAAAAACGTCAAAATTGTGTTTTAGACTTTCAACAAAAGTGTAAATTGCACATTTTAAGTTATCAGAAATTAAAAAAAGAAATAAATAGGTACATAGTTACAAAATAGTTTAGACAATTTACAAGTTTAAATTATAGAACATTAAAGTACCGTATTTTCTCCAATAGTACAATTAAAGACCCGCGCATTAATAGAGTTCTCTACAGATAAAAGTTACTACACAAAGCTTATGAACTAAAATCTAAACATTTGGCTTGTTTCCATTCTTCAAAGTTGAACTTGGTTGATATAATAATTATGCATATTACATATAAATTTATATGGGTAATACAGTAGAGTCTCTGTGTCTACTTACTCACTCTATACCAGTACCAGTGTAGTACTGGAGTACTATACACAATTCATGAATTCAAATTCCAAATCTTATATTGTCAACTTCCACTCAAGCTTGAATTATGGCTCGGATTTTTTTGCCTACTTGTTCCATTTCATTATACTTGCTCACAACTCACGAGTCACCGTCTCAATTGTGACGAGGAAAAAGACGAGAAGACGAACAAGACGAGCGTGGTGCTTGAAGTCGAAGATGTTGATATTATTTTGAGGATTTTGTGTGAGAGGAAAATTGCGAGTATTTGTCCCATAGCCTCTCAGTCAGAGTGGAGCATTCAGTATTTTTTTTATTATTGTTGTTGTTGTTATTGTTATTGTGATTGTGAAAACTCTTGGGGTTTTGCTTGTTGGTTGGTTGGGAGCATTTCTTTGGATGTAGGCAAGTGGATGATTGTTTTGTGCTCCTCTCAGATTATTATATTCATAAAATATATATTGATATTGAAAAGTGTGTTTGTGCTCTCAAGTGTATGCTCGTGCTTTTCCTCCACTTGGATTTTTATTATTTATTTATTCACTTTATACTATATCAAAGTTTTGAAATTTTTGAGAGACGTGGAGCGGAGACTTCCACACACACACACACACACAACACAGTCAGTCAGTTGATTTAATTCAAAAATTCAAATCATCAAACAAACTTTATTCAGTGAGAAAAAAAAAGATCCATAAATTTCGTTACTCATTCGTTTTCGTTCTGGTTACGTATTTTGGTTTTTGGTTTTTTTCTCGTATGTATTCTATTCAATTATCTTTTCTTCTTCTGTTTGGTTTTGGTTATAATTTTTGTTGACTTTGAGTTAGACTTGGACAACTTCAAGAGCTCTGTAATTGATTGATACTACAAGAAATGAGGGCAATTACACATTGTAAGATTCTGCATACATCAGCTATATGGCTGGGCTAAGCTAAAAATTAGCTGCATTGTTATTGCGGTGGTGCGTGGATTTTTCTTTTTCTACGGTGGCCTTTTTTTTTGTATTTGATAACATTATGTATATACCCCTACCAATGCCGATGCCGATACCGATGCGGATATGTAAGTCCTAGCGTAAATCTGTGAATTAATTTGAATTTTGATTAATTTAAATTTGAAATTCAATTCATTGGCTGGCTTGAAAATGTGTGTGGGAAATTGACTTGAGCTCATGTACATAATAATTATAAGTAGGAAAGCAGAACTGTGTGTAGTGTGCCCATTCATTAAATAAGTTGAACTTGTAAAATAGTTGATTTCGTCTTCGTCTATGTTAAACATTTGAGTTGATTCTCCCTAATTTAAATTTTTGTCTTTCTTTTGGAGTTGGATGGAGAATGGAGAATTGGAGATGTTTTCAAATAATGCTGTAAAGAGGGAGTGGGGAATAGTAGAATAGGGGTGCAAGATTTATGTACTAGATGAAAGAGAGAAGCTAAGTTTTTGCACTAGCCGCTATAGCCTATAGATAGAAGATAGCAGGGCCGGATAATGCGGCCAGCGCAGGCAGCCCCCGCTGCTTGAATTTCCTTAAAACATGTAAATGGAACATTTTGCAGTTTTCAAAAATATGTAAAAAGAATATTGAGACTTTTCAAAAACATGCAAAATAAATTTTTTTCTACATTTCAAAAACATGGAAATAAAACATTTTCCACTTTTCTCAAAAACATGTAAATAGAACATTGAGCACTTTTCTGAATCAAGTAAAAAGAACATTTTGCACTTTTCTCAAACATGTAAATACAAAATTTTGCTTTATCAAAGAAAACCATCAATAAAATCAAAATAATGGTTTTTGTATGGAAACAAATTGCTGCCTAAAAGCAATTCCTTCGTCCGGCCCTGGGGACTAGTTAAAAAAGAAGTGGTGGTGGGTGAATCACTCAACGGTTGTCAGTACTGAGCATCCACCGTTACCGCCAGTACCGCCACCGACACCGCCACCACTGATGAATTAAATTCAAATTAAATTTTTGGAAGAGATGAGAATTTGAAATTTAATTCAATTTAACTGACAGGTACAATGTACAGTTTAGTAGAAGTAGAAGCTTCTTTTGAACCATTTTGGAGAAATGGGGATTTTGCCATCTTTTTTTTAGAGCGAAAGCAGTGAGTTGCATTCGTCTAAATTCTATTCCATTGCATTGGACGGTGTACGACTCAAGACTTTGAGGATTGCTGCATCTACTGCCACTGCCATGCCACTGCAGTGCACTTGTATTTGCATTTGTATTTACATTTCATTGTATAGATACGACTGCTCTGCTGTGTGTGTGTGTGTGTCGGCGAGGGCGGATGGAAAGAATGGTACGATTGCTTTAGTTAGAAATAAAATGTCCTAGGACGGAGGCTACGGTTGACGGTGAAATAGAAAAGGGAAAATATAAAGCTTTTATTCTTGCAAATGAGGGTCGTGAATGAATGAGGGACTGTTCTCAGTTTGTGAGTGAGTCGTCAGAGAAGCAGTGCAGTAATATCAGAATCTCTAAGTTGTTCCTTTTGGACGGATTGAGATTTATAAACTCGTTCAAGTTATACGACGACGACGACGACGACGACGACGGTGATGCTTATCCTGTACATATAGCTCCTACGTCTTTATGGCCCGCTCACAGGGCCGGATAATGCGGTCAGCGCAGGCAGCCCCCGCTGTCTGAATTTCCAAAAAACATGTAAATGGTACATTTTTGTACTTTTCAAAAATATTTAAAAAGAATATTTTTACATTTCAAAAACATGCGAAATAAATTATTTGCACATTTCAAAAACATAGAAATAAAACATTTTCCACTTTTCTCAAAACATGTAAATAGAACATTGAGCACTTTTCTGAATCAAGTAAATCGAACATTTTGCACTTTTCTAAAACATGCAAATACAACATTTTGCTTTGCTAAGGAAAACCATCAATAAAATCAAAACGGTGGTTTTTGTATGGAAGCAAATTGCTGCCTAAAACCAATTCCTTCGTCCGGCCCTGCCCGCGCACTACTCACTACAGCAACTACAGAGAGAGTCAAGTTTACTTCTTTCGGCTGCGGCTTCGGCTTCTGTTTACTGCTATTTACACGGTGACGGTTCTCCGTCGTCCCGTTTGCATAAATACTGATTCATACAAACTGAACTAGATTAAGGGTTCTTTTTTGGATCAAGTTTGAAGCATGACGTTTATTATGTATTTTGTGGATGATGACACAGACCGCGGCGACGGACCGGCTGATAGACACAATGTAGACTGTAGACAGTAGACAGACCCAAGTAGTCCGCATTTGTTTAACATTGTGACTACGTAGCCACATATAATTACATGTATGTAGGTATCCCAACTATTAAATCAAAGGTGGGTATTTGTGTGGTTTCTCTTTTTATTATATGGAATATATGAGAAGGGAGTTGGAGTAGGAGAAAAGACGTTCAACATTTTTTGCTGTTGTTTGGATGGAGGAAATTATTCGTTTGATGGTTTGGTTTGAGTGAGTGTACGCGGGTGGTATAAAGTATGAGGCATACATACGTATCAGGCGAAGTCCTAAGTACCTAACTATACACTGGTATATATAGGACATAGATGTGGTTATCGTTGCTGAAGATGAAATTTGAGAAATATAGACATTCCAAAAAAAAATGGGTGCAAAGAGTTATTGTACCGTACTATAACGGGAAAATATTTTTGTGTTTATTTATATACTGATATTTGTAATTTTCGCAATTACCTACATAATTTTTTGACTACTTCAAAATATTCTAAACACACTCACGATTAGTTTTGTAATATGTAACATTCTGTTTTTTTGGCAAGTGCAAAATGTTCTGATTACGTCTTTTTGAATCATGTAAAAATCTTTAATTGTATGTTTTTTTGCCAAGTGCAAAATGTTCTAATTACATCTTTTTGAAACGTGTAGGATTCTCTAATTGTATGTTTTTTGGCAAGTGCAAAATGTTGTTTTTGAAACATATAAAATGCTTTAATTGTATGTTTTTTTTGACATGTGCAAAATGTTCTAATTACAACTTTTTAAAACGTAAAATTCTCTAATTGTATGTTTTTTGGGCATATGTAAAATGACCTAGGTAATTACATCTTTTTGAAACATGCAAAAATCTCTAATTGCATGTTTTTTTATCAAATGCAAAGTATTTTAATTGAATATTTTTGAGTGGTGCAAAATATTCCGATTATTGTTTTCTGTAAAAAGCAAATTACCTAATTTTAACTGTCGTTTGTTTTTGAAATGTGCAGTTTTTAATTTCACGAATTTTAAATAGTGAATGGCTCACTTAGAAAATTATTGATTTCAAATATATGGGATGCTTGAAAGGGAAGCATAGTATTTTAGCGTCAGTCCCTGTCGTAAATAAATCTGTCTCCCTTGAATTGCTCCTGGTGTCTCGTATTGCTTCTTCAAGGACCATATATCCCGTGTGGAAGGTGAAGATGGAGATGATATATCTGTTGAATGGGACATCATGAAGGGATATGACGAAAAGGAATGATGTTGGATGGAGCCATTCCATCGCATTGGCATCGGCATCATGAATCCCAGACAGTAGAGCCCCATGAAATGTAGTGGATGGAATTTGGTGGAATTTTATTTTATTCCTACAAATTATGGCTGATGGACTCTCTCAAAATCTCCGAGACTCGGATTGCACGCCAAATATCAATGACCGTACCGTGAGCACACACACACACACACACAGTGTCTCGCTCCTTCCTGATCCCCAATGTGTGTGTGTGTGCAGAGAGGCTTTGGCTTTATTTATTCCAATGGAATTGCTTATTGCTTTCTTGTCAGACGGAACGAGAAGAAACCCTGTAATTTATTTTGGCAACTTATTCTCTTCTTTATTTTGTGTGTGTGTGTGCGTTACTTTCCCTTTCATTCCAAATATACTCAATGTTTTTCTAACAAGTTGGATTATTTGTATAAATGCATGTATTTTGTTACACGCCGTATAATTTATATCCCCGCCCATCATAATATTAGAATTCCAATGTGGATTTTGCCCCTGTTTTTATTCTATGCTATAAAATACATGTAATATCCGCACAAATCCAGATTGCAATCGTCGCGGAGGCGGTTGTCGGTCTTCGGTCTCGGATTCGGTGAGAGAGAAAGTACACACGGTAGTATGTACATCCAGATCCAGGCGACGCCTTTCTATAAAACTTGAATTGTTCTATCTACACCTACGTACCTACGTCTTATAATGTACGCACAAATATTTTTAACACCAGAATTTTCTGCCATTCAAAATCGAAAATGGCATGGTATGGTATGGGATGCACGCGCCTTGCATTTGGCTTCAATATTTGTATTTGAACAAGTTTTAATGGTCAATTCAAATTTGACTTTTTGTACGTGGAAGGATATCGTGAGTGAAGAACCAAAATGACCCTTATCCAATTTAAGCTGGAATCAAAATGAGCTATGTCATAAAAACAAACTAAGAAACATGCGTAAAATGTTAATTAAGAGTTTTTGAAAGTGTAAAATGGTCTATTTACATGTTTTTAAAAAGGGTAAAATGTTCTATTTACTTGTTTTTGAAAAGCGTAAAATTTTCTATTAACATATTTTTGAAAAGGGTAAAATTTTCTATTTACATGTTTTTGAAAAGTGTAAAATGTTCTATTTACATATTTTTGAAAAGTGTAAAATTTTCTATTTACATGTTTTTGAAAAGTGTAAAATGTTCTATTTACATGTTTTTGAAAAGTGCCAAATTTTCTGTTTTTGGTTCTTCACTGACGATATGACCATTATACATACAATGTAAAATACCATCCATAGCAGCTGATATAGGCACTCAGAACTTGATCTCTAATAGTGGTAATTGAGAGCTTCAAGGGAAGTTTTTTGAGGGAGTAGATATATTTATACGATGACGCTGATTATTATTACTACTACTACTATTATTATCCTTATTATTATTGCTGGTTTTCCCCAGTAGTCTCTGTCTCCGTCTCTGGGAGTGAGCCACGCTTTATTTTCCAGTCGACCAAGAAGAAAAACCAAGGCAAAAACGAAAGTCAATGCCAAAATACCAGTACCAGAGGCGGACTATGGGAACTGGGAACTCTATATTTTATGGAATGAGTCAGGAGACAGCCCCATATACTCATGACATGGGAGATCAGGGCCGGACGAAGTAATTGTTTTTAGGCAGCAATTTGTTTCCATACAAAAATCACCATTTTGATCGAATTTTATTGATGGTTTTCTTTGGTAAAGCAAAATGTTGTATTTACATGTTTTTGAAAAGTGCAAAATGTTCGATTTACTTGATTCAGAAATGTGCAAAATGTTGTATTTACATGTTTTAGAAAAGTGCAAAATGTTCGATTTACTTGATTCAGAAAAGTGCTCAATGTTCTATTTACATGTTTTGAGAAAAGTGGAAAATGTTTTATTTCCATGTTTTTGAAATGTACTAAAACTTTAATTTGCAACTTTTTGAAAAGTCAAAATATTCTTTTTTACATATTTTTGAAAACTGCCAAATGTACCATTTAAATGTTTTTTGAAAACTCAAGCAGCTGGGGCTGCCTGCGCTGGCTGCATTATCCGGCCCTGTGGGAGATTCTGAATGTTGGGTGCTTCGGCTTCGGGGATGCACACACACAGAAAAAGAGAGAAAAGAAAGAATAATAAGAAAGGAGGGAAAAGAATAGATTGTGAATTTCCTTGACTTGGGCTTTTTAGATTGATATATTGTGTGCATATATCTGGAGGATTCTTAAGCCATCGCCATATCGTATATATTTATTGGAGGGAAGAAAAAAAGGGATGGACATGGATGCGTGTGGTGTGCTCTCTGTTCTGTCGGTTTCGGATTCGGTTCCGGTTTCAGTTCCATTGCATTGGTCCGTGGGTCCGTGTCTGGGAGTCTAGCCATGCCGGCTTTTTCCACTTTCCACTTAGACGTCGATCCAGTCGAGACTTCCACTTTGACTCTCGACTTTGGTTCCGGCCCCGGCTCCGGCTCCGGCTCCGGCTCCGACTTGGACGAGGACATGCTCAAGAAGAAGAAGTAGAAGAAGAGTTTGTTACTTTTTATAAAATTCCCCGACTTGTGTTGGATGTTGAATTCGGCTTTTGGATTGAATGGAAATAAGAGTGGAATGTATAGATATGTACATAAATGGGGGCGGAGGGGGAGAAGGAAAATATGTGGAGACGAAAGAATGGAGGAGAGAAAGAGTGTTAGTTGGCGCCAGGGGGGCTGACTGCTTTTCGGGATCTCAGAGATACTTTCCGGGAATAGCTTCCGATGAGACAGAGTGCAGCTACGAGGAGTGCGAAGGGAAGACAGGGCAGAATGTCTGTGTAAATGCGGACGGTCTCTCTCCGTCCTCCGTCCTGTTGTTGCTATTAGAGTTGCTTCGGATTTCGGTTTCGGATTCGGATTTTGGGCTGGATACATAATATGCATTCCGACACATGTGCCTATACATGTCATCTATAGGTACCCGTACCCGTACCGGTACCGGAGGCATGCAGTTAGTTGCAGTGGTAGCGAGTAGAAAGTTCAAGTATTTTGGCTCTGCTCACCACTGCACTGCACTGTTGTGGCTGCTCTAGTCGTCATCGTCATAAGACGATGAAATTCATCTTTCTTCATGTGTGTGTGTGTGTTTGTAAAATGAAGATATCGTCTGTGAAGAACCAAAATGACCCATATCCGTTTGTAGCTAAAAATAATATCTACTATCTACAAAAATACTGAACTATGTCTTGAAATGATTTAAATAGAACATTTTGCAATTTTCAAAACTATGTTAATCGAACATTTCAGACTTTTCAAAAAGACGCAAATAAAACATTTCGCACTTTTTAAAAATATGCAAATAAAACATTTTGCACTTTTTAAAAACATGTAAATAGAACATTTTACAGTTTTTTAAAACGTGCAAACAGAATATTTTGCACTTTTCAAAAACATGGAATTAGAACATTTTGCACCTTTTCAAAAACATGTAAATAGAACATTTTACACTTTTCAAAAACATTAAAATAGAACATTTTACGCTTTTCAAAAACTCCTAATTAACATTTCACGCATGTTTCTCATTTTGCTTTTATGACATAGCTCATTTTGATTCCAGCTTAAATTGGATATGGGTCATTTTGGTTCTTCACAGACGATATCCGACTGCATACTGCATATTATGGCCGGGGCTGAGGATGAGATAGTAAAATTTTGTACACTATGTAGCCAGTTCCCAATTTCCCAATGTTAAGCCCACTCAGTCAGCATCAGCATCCCGCACACTCCATAATATTATCCTCACAGTTCCTCTCCTTCCCATTTCTCGAGCTTTGAGTCTTGACGCTTCCAGTCCTCGTGTAGTTGTAGTTATTACGCTTCCGTTTTCCGCACTTCTGCAAGAGACAGCGGAGTCGTGGACTTGAACTTGGACAGTGAGGCCATCATCATCATCATCATGCCCTGCCGTTGAGGAGAGAGATGCGTGGAACGGAGTACAAAGCGGAGAGATTTCTCCATCCTGGCTAGACGTATATGTAGTCCACATGGAAATTACTATATTGCTACATGGCCAAATTCAATATATGTAGAAGCCGATGCCGAAGCCGCCAAGAGAAGATGCTCGATATTCCATTCATAGCGCACGCATTGAGGCCTCTAGCTATTTGGCAAATCTAAAAAAAAAGGCACACACGGAGCGAGAAGCAAAATTCTCTGACTCTGACTGTCCGCCCTTAAAGGTGTAGAATTTAGATTGGTTTTTTTTTGGCAGTTGGATCTGTCTGTGTGTTATGTTGGTTTGGTACGTACTTTGGTTTTGGTGGAGAGGACAGAGTTTTGAATTTGAAACTTTTTTTCGGGTCCTCGGTCTGCTGGGTCTGTATGGGTTGTCGGCCATGGCCATGAAGATAGTGGTTTGCTGCTGTTGTTGTGGGGATTTTGGGAGTCGCGTTGATGGATCCTTTAACATATTGTCTGTGAAGAACCAAAATGACCCATATCCAGTTTAAGCTACAATCAAAATGAGCTATGTCATAAAAACAAAATTAGAAACAGGCGTAAAATGTTAATTAGGAGATTGTGAAAAATTGTAGAATGCTTTAATTCCATGTTTTCGAAAAGTTTAAAATGTTCTAATTCCATGTTTTTGAAAAGGTACAAAATGTTCTAATTCCATGTTTTTGAAAAGGTGCAAAATGTTCTAATTCCATGTTTTTGAAAAGGTGCAAAATGTTCTAATTCCATGTTTTTGAAAAGGTGCAAAATGTTCTAATTCCATGTTTTTGAAAAGGTGCAAAATGTTCTAATTCCATGTTTTTGAAAAGGTGCAAAATGTTCTAATTCCATGTTTTTAAAAAGTAGCAAAATGTTCTAATTCTATGTTTTTGAAAAGTGTAAAATGTTCTAATTCCATGTTTTTGAAAAGGTGCAAAATGTTCTATTTAGATGCTTTCAAGACATGTTTCAATATTTTTGTAGATAGCGGACATTGTTTTTAGCTACGAATGGATATGGGTCATTTTGGTTCTTCACAGATGATATTCTGCTGTGCTAAAGACAATGGGAGGAGGCTCCTCTCTTTCGGTATGTATGACGTAGACAGTGGAGATGGACGTAAATGTAGTTTATCGAGTGCTTATTGTTAGCTAGTGGAGTCGGAGTTGTGGTAGTTGCCTTCCTTGTTTGTTGCCTAACGGTTTGGCTACGGCGTTCGGTGATGATTTTCCGTCCAGTTCCAGTCTCCTTCCATCCCCCTGCCTTCATCTTGCTCTTCTTCTTGGTACTTGGCATTCAACTTTATGTTATCACTTCCTATTATCCTTCTTCTCTGACTCGAGAACTCGGCCCAAAAAACTCTTAAAACTTGCCTCATTTCCCTCACTCAAGCTGCACCGCCAGTCAGCAATCACATAGGGCAGCTCCCAATAAAATCTGTAGCACTCATTTTACTAGTCACACGTCTAGGTGCATAGTGCAACTCTGTATGTAGGGAGTCTTAATGCTGGGCTTGAAACAAAACAGTGTATATAGCCCAGGTCCAGGGACAGGGACAGAGGGATGTGGTGATTTACGGCTGCGACCGGTACTGGTCCGGTCAAGTCAAACAGTTAACAGTTTCCTCCGCTCACCATGGCATGTCATGCAATGATGCAATTCTGGATACAAACAAGTGCATAGTGCATATAACGTGGTTGTACACTCGCACTTGCAATTTAACTTTTACCCAAAATCTGAAAGCTAACGGGGAAACCCGCGGAAAGAAACGAAAGAAGCCGCTATTGAAATTGAATGGAACTCTACCAATTTACCACCATCCATTTTATTTCTGGCTTATACATAAGTCAGGGAATGTCCGCAAGTGTCCTCTCAAGTATTATTAATTACTTTCTTTATTTTCACCATGTATGTGGCTGCCACTGTGTGTACGCAATTAGATATATCGTCTGTGAAGAACCAAAATGACCCATTTCCAATTTAAGCTACAATCTCAATGAGCTATGTCATAAAAACAAATTGAGAAACATGCGTCAAATGCTAATTAGGAGTTTTTGAAAAACGTAAAATGTACTATGTTTATGTTTTTGAAAAGGTGCAAAATGTTCTAATTCCATGTTTTCGAAAAGGTGCAAAATGTTCTAATTCCATGTTTTCGAAAAGGTGCAAAATGTTCTAATTCCATGTTTTCGAAAAGGTGCAAAATGTTCTAATTCCATGTTTTCGAAAAGTGCAAAATGTTTTATTTAAATGCTTTTGAAAAGTGCAAAATTGTCTATTTAAATTCTTTCAAGACATGTTTCAATATTTTTGTAGATAGAGGATATTATTTTTAGCTACAAATGGATATGGGTCATTTTGGTTTTTCACAGACGATATATGGTATGTCTTTGTTCGCACTCTGAGACAAATGACTTTTACTTGGATAAAATGTGCACAGCTGTGTAGCTCTCTTTTATTACTTGACGTTGTAGATAGAACTTGTGGCGGTTATTACCTACTTCTCTATGTATTGGACGAGTCACTGTAATTATTATTCCTAATCATTTGTTGCTTGAGAGTTGGTCGTATCGTACAAAAGTGAGGGGTAAGAGACGTGCGTACATTTATGTAATATTCACAAAGTACTTTCCTCTCATGGCTTCATTGATTATAATGCCTTCCTCACAAGTAGCGTATTAAATGTCTCTTTAGGTTCTTATGATTGTGTGGCAGGGAAACGTTATAGCGTCCAGCCCCACGCATTTAGTTTAACTACCTTTTCGTACTAATTGTGGCTGCATTAGGAGTGGATCTGTGAGTCTTTTAATGGTGTATCATCGGCTTGTAAAAAATATACGCATTTATATTTATTGCAGAGGCCATGTGTTCTCTTCCCTAAATTCCTGTTTTTATTTTCTCTTCTTTGACGGAGCTGTTTTTTCTTGTGTGTGTGTGTGCAGAAATGGGATTTTTATTACAGGAGACAATGTACCTATAGCACTAACTAATCCCTGCGTAGTTAGTTTGAAAGCCTTTAGACAATTATATGATTGTTTTCCTGGAAAAGGGGAAATTATTATAAGATTACTACGAGTACGACGATACTAATAAAAAAAACGAGCCAACAGGATTTTGACTTTTTTTTTGTATGTGTAGCAATTGGGCCAACAAAGGAATATCTGCAATCTTCTGCAATAATATGGCCAATTGCGAGCAACGTCAAACGTATCAGCCGGTCAGTGTCCGAATTATGTCATCTTGTACGATTGCATATTATTCAATAAATAATTATACATTTTTTGAAGCAGCCGGACCACACGAGTACAGATGACAGGCATTAAGCAGGCCTAGCCATTACCATATAACCATAACCATAATCATAACCATATGATCTAAAACTGGTCCTGGTCCGGCGTCCGGTGCTTGACTACTTACAATTACAAACTCAATCTGCCCTGCCCTCTGCCACGGTGTTGTCTGTGGGGGAAAAAAGGAAATGAAATATCTGTCTGTGAAGAGCCAAAATGACCCATATCCATTTTTAGATAAAAACAATATCAACTATCTACACAAATATTCTAATATGTCTTGAGAGCATTTAAATTGAACATTTTGTACTTTTCAAAAATATGTAAATACAAGATTTTGCACCTTTTCAAACACATGGAATTAAAACGTCTTACACCTTTTCGAAAACATGGAATTAGAACATTTTGCGTCTTTTCAAAAACATGGAATTAAAACGTCTTGCACCATTTCGAAAACATGGAATTAGAACATTTCGAACCTTTTTAAAAACATGGAATTAGAAAATTTTGCACCTTTTCGAAAAAATGAAATTAGAAAATTTTGCACCTTTTCAGAAACATGTAAATATGACATTTTACATTGTTGAAAAACATGAAAATAGAACATTTTACGTTTTTCAAAAACTCCCAATTTAACATTTCACGTATGTTTCTCATTTTGTTTCTATGACATAGCACATTTTGATTGTAGCTTAAATTGGATATTGGTCATTTTGTTTCTTCACAGACGATATGTGTGGAAGACGCTATATAGTAGTTTTGTAGTAATTTTAAAAGTTGATCGGTCCGTCGTCGCGTCCGTTTGGCCCAATCTGCGTTTGTTTTGAATTTGCTTTTGCTTTTGTAGTGCCGTGACCGTCTTTGTACTAGATTTGTTGAGATTACAAAGCCGTAAACACGATTCACTCTGATAGACCAAGATTAAGATGGGAGGTAGCGTGTATACTAAATACATACTAGTGGATATATCCAATTCTGCCATCTACACATACACACACACGCTCCCTTTCCCTCTTACTCTTACCCATGTGTAAGCATTTTATGGGGAAAACAAAGTTATAGCTCTCATTTTATTCTGTTTATAAAACGGTCCCGGTTGGAGGTATGGAATTCAAAGTAAAAGCGCAAAAAAGAAAGAAAAAAAATAAAGAAGTGAAACACACTACTGAAACAGAAACAGAAACAGAAAAAATAAATTTAAGACAAAAACCGCAGGAGCATGCAGTATATAGTAGGGCCGCTATATCCAGAATTGAAGTGCCTATAGGGATATTGGTCTATGTCTGTTTGTACGAACGAGCCGCAGTAGAGATTTCAACTGGGGAAGTAGTAATGGGAGTAGGAAAAAAGGAGTTTGTGTGTGTGTGTGGAGATAAAGTAGGAAACGACGCGTTACCTGGGAAGATAAGAAGTTTATATTGTAGTATGGGAGGGACGGAACGTAAGCGGGAGCGGTGAGGTTCCATCACTAATAGTGTTGGATCTCGCGTAATGGCAAGTAATGTTCCAGTCTAAAATCCCACCCTTGAAAATAAATTGTTGAAATAAATATCCTTGTTTCATTTTGCGGTTTTATGGTGAATGTCACGATCACACAGGAGTTTCTCTTTCATCTCCTCATACTAAATGTGTGTGTGTGCCTAGTTTTGTATTTTTGTGTTTTCCTCCCATATACTATAGAGACCAGGACAGCGACAACGATAGCTCCCGTATAGTAGGCCCATCATGACTTAACGAGAACAAATCTGTAGAGGCTGAATCTTGAGAGAGAATCATAAGAGTTGTGTGTGTGTGTGTTTGAGGGTTACCGCCTGGTGTTGTTGTGTGATTGTGTGTGGGCTGGAAAAAAACTGTGTAAAACATGCTATCTACTTGTTTTAAAAAAAAGAGTACCTCTGCGTACAATTTAGTTACTTGGACTTCGAGAAAGGTAAATCTGTGGAATTATCGTAGAGCATCAATTAGGATATCTTTGATCTATATCTATATTATGCATGTTAGGGAATTATTTATTTTGATATATTAGTCATGATGCTTATCCCTATACATAGTTCATTAGTCAAATTACGAGTCAGATTTGTCACAGTGTAAATTGTGCTTTGCTTATACCATGTGATAAATCTCAGTAATTTGTATTGGTTTCACAGTCAAGATATCTTGGGAAGTTTGCACGTGTTCAGAAAGGTTTTTTAAAAGTTGGGATTGTTTTTGAAAAAACTTTTATTTAAAAATTTTATTTGATGATTTTTGAAGTGTGAAAGTTTTGTATTTTATGTTTTTCAAAAAGTGTGAATTTTTTGTGTTTTATGCTTTTCAAAAATTGTGAATTTTTTGTGTTTTATGCTTTTCAAAAATTGTGAATTTTTTGTGTTTTATGTTTTCGAAAAGTGTGAATTTTTTGTATTGTATGCTTTTCAAAAATTGTGAATTTTTTGTGTTTTATGTTTTCGAAAAGTGTGATTTTTTTGTATTGCATGCTTTTCAAAAAGTGTGAATTTTTTGTATTTTATGTTTTTAGAAAACCGCGAACTGTATTTTGTATTTTTATGTAAAAAGTGTGAATTTTTTGTATTTTATGTTTTTAGAAAACCGCGAACTGTATTTTGTATTTTTATGTAAAAAGTGTGAATTTTTTGTATTTTATGTTTTTAGAAAACCGCAAACTGTATTTTGTATTTTTAAAAAGAGTGAATTTTTTTATTTGATGTTTTTAAATGGAGCAAATTTTCCTACTACACGTTTTTTAATTTTGAAATATTTCATACTAATTTGCATCCTTTTAAAAAAAATTTAATACATAAGCCCATCCTCTTTAATAAGCAGAATTTGACACATGTTTTGGAAAAGTGTTCTCCACATTTAGTTCTCCATTAAAATTTAAAATAGACGTTTTCCTTGTCATACACCTTTCGCCTTCCCGCCTGTTTTCCTCGTCTGGAATTGTTCAGCATGTCGAGGGGGGAAATCTGGAGAGAGACAACAAGTAAAACTTAGTTAGTTCACTAGCTATCGGGGAATATCCGAAAATGCACACGGGAACTATGTTGAAATTCAAAAAAAAAATATCCATAAGTTTGAAACCATTTGAAAGGGGAGCGATAAATAGTCTGAGTGATTTTGACTGACTACATAGCATAATGAGAGTGAGTGTCTAATACATGTATAGACTATACAGAATCCGAATTAACAGAAAACACTGTTACTTCAAAAGTTAAAAGGAGAAGGTGCTTTTCAAATCGGGTGCTTAAAGTTAGATGTATCTCTCGTTTTTAGCTCTAACATTGATGTTATTACCATTTTGACTCAAACTACACAGTCATTTGTGTCTATTTGTATTTGAAAGTATTTTAGCGTAAATGTACCTCCACGACTGTGCTGTGCTACCACCACATTATTGAGGGTTTTTTTTTGTAAGTTTAAAGCTGATAATAGCTTGTTCTTTTCTTGTTGTGCTCTTGTTTATACGATTAGGGAAAATAACGATAGGATCCTCCTATGCGTCTGTCTCATCTTGTGTTGCTACGTCTGCCTCTATTTAGTATTTATCTGTGTACTTTCCCATTTAGTTGTGGGCTCAAAACTACTCACTGCCTCTGGTTCTGTGGTTCTTCTTTTCCTTGTTTACATTTTTTTAGTGTGTGTGGTTCCAAAAGTTGGAATGGAAATCCATTCTCTGGAAGTTCAACTGCGACTATGTTCTCAATTATTATTACAAGTGAAAACTAGTGAAAACTTTTACTCTTGCTCTGTACGCTGTGTCCCACTATATGACTATATAGTAATAGCCTGCCCTGCTCCCTATATCTATAACCTATTATCCCTATCCCTATTATGCACTTTTTCTATTTAGCAAAAATCTTGTGGAGTAGTTGAATGGGCAACAACAACAATTACGAGACAACAACGACTCCGAGTGATTTTGTCATTTTTAATTTGCTTTTCAAAGACTTGACTTCTCCTTTTTAACTCTTCTTATACTACGGTTGATATACAGTCCACATTTTTTTAGACTTGGGTTTACGTTGTTAGAGTTACCGCTAGTTTCAATTTTTGCTCCCAGATATATTGTTTAGAACTCAGGGCAAGGGCCAGGGCCGGCTAATGAGGCCAGCACAGGCAGCACGCGCTGTCTGAATTTTCAAAAACGTGTAAATGGAACATTTTGCACTTTTCAAAAATATGTGAAACGAATATTTAGACTTTTTAAAAACATGCAAAATAATTTTTTTTTGTACATTTGAAAACATGGAAATAAAACATTTTCCACTTTTCTCAAAACATGTAAATAGAACATTTTGGACTTTTCTGAATCAAGTAAAAAGAACATTTTACACTTTTCTGAAACATGCAAATACAACATTTTGCTTTACCAAAGAAAACCATCAATAAAATCCGATCAAAATGGTGGTTTTTGTATGGAAACTAATTCCTGCCTAAAAACAATTCCTTCGTCCGGCCCTGCTGTGTAGAACTGTACATAGAGCTATGTATTATTGGGATTTGTGTTTTTTTCCCTTGGAATTAACCCTGTGTTAGATACAAAGTGGAGAAACAGAGCTCTGGAGATGGACTAAGAAATGGGGAGAGAGATCCTTTCTGTCCCTGTGGCTCTGTAAGTAGTGAGTAGTTTGGAAATAATTTGGTGATGGTGCTGTGGTGGTGGTGACTGGGAAAGCCATCATAGGATTTAAAGTGAAAGAAAGGAGGACATAATAATATGTACCTGTAGGGATGTTGAGCGGAGGGGGGACGAGAGTTTTGTGTGTAGTTTAGAGTCGAGACTTGTGAGTCTCATTAAAATCTGGAGTATATAGTAAATAGAATTGAAATAACAAAGTTTTTGGGGAATGGGGAACCACAAGTTAAAGTTGTGTTTTGAATTTCCTCTCTTTCCGCCTTGTCCTTTTCTCCGATTTAGTTTCCCGGTTTCCTACTTTGTATTTCAGTCCTCCTTTATTATTGCTCTGGAGCTTCAAATTATTGTACACGAGTACCTACTACAACTACGACACAAAGTGCTGAAGCACCACAAATAGTTGCCAATTTAAATTGTTCACAAATATATAACTTTATTCTATAGGGAAGGTGGATGGGCATAGTAGTATAGACGCATTCAGTAGATATAAGATACATTGTATCTGTATTGTGTATACAATTCTTTTCAGTGCACTCAACGGATTGCCTGGAGAGTGGAGAGAGCAATAAGTCTTTCCAATCAGTACAGTTATATGTACCTACTAGGTATAGTGTGTTACGTGAGCATCTATTTCATATAAGGTAAATGTTTTACACTGTGTGTGTGACTGTGAGCTACGTGCCCACATAATAAAATCTATTATGTCATTTCACGTGCGGCAAGCTTCTGTTGTTATGTGTTTAATCTGATCATTAGAGATGGGACAAGGAGATGTGTTTACATATGTTTAGATTGCTTCGTGGACGAAGAAATACTAGACACACGCGAGATGAGCGAGATGTCAAGATGCAAAGCCGAATATCTGCATTTGAAAACGTTCAGTATTGACATTTGTGTACGAGTTTTTAAGGTTTTTTTTCAGAAAAAATATTGTGTTAAGAGCGTGTTTGGAGCATTTTTTTAATTTTCGAAATTGTATGGATTTTAAATTTTCTAAGAAAGTTTACAGGATAGATTTTGACTTTAAAAAATTAAGCGTAGTTACAATATTTTACATTTTTAATATGGTTGTCATTAGAACATTTTGTATCTTTAAAAAACGTTGTAATTAATTTTTTTTGCATCTTTTAAAAAAGTTGAAAATAAAATATTTGACATCTTTCAGAAACGTTGTAATTAAAATATTTTGCATCTTTCAAAAACGTTGTAATTAAAATATTTTGCATCTTTCAAAAAAGTTGAAATTAAAATATTTTGCATCTTTCAAAAACGTTGTAATTAAAATATTTTGCATCTTTCAAAAACGCTGTAGTAATTAAAATATTTTGCATTTTTCAAAAACGTTGAAATTAAAATATTTGTTATCTTTCAAAACGTAATTAGAATGTTTTGCAGTTTTTAAAGTTGTTTCTAGATAGATCTTCACTTAAGAAAAAATGTATTAAAATATTTTACATCTTACGAAGAAAGTTCACTGGATAGATTTTTACTTTAAAAAAAATAATTTAGAAAGTGAACTTTTCTAAAGTTTGTACATAATATGTAATAAATTGTTACAATTACATTAATACTTCAGAATAACTTAAATAATTTGTTGCAATCTTGTTACATACAAGAATTACCTATTAGCGCCAACAATTGTTTCTTTGCGTTCCTTATTAGAAATTTCGAATGGCTACTACGTACTACACACCCAGCGACTGTGTGCAAAAGTTCCACACATAATAATATGTAATTATCCTGTGCCTTCAAATCTCGTGGTTTGAGTCGATTCAGTTTGATTGTGTGATGAAATGACAGAAAAGTTTGAGAAAGTTTGTGAGTTGTGTGTGGTTTGGGTTTGAAAGTGAGGTGGGGATTTCTATCCTTGGTGGAAATGCAGTTCGTTTTCATTCTATTCTTGGAATGAATGGTAGCAACTTCAGAATTTTTTCGATTTTGCTTCCAGCATATATCACTGCACTAAAATGATAAATCAGTGTCAGAATCACACTTGCAGATTTTAGATAATATAATTAGATATCATTACGAAACATTTTGGCAGAATCGAGTGGAAATTTCAAGATTCCCCAAAATTGTAATTAATTCATCACTCAAAGCATTTCCGTTGAGTCCGGGGAGGTCTATGAAATATTATGTTGTAAATTAAATATTTGCGCCACTTATCATGTTTTGTCCTGGAACTTAATATAAAACGGAGATAGCTACACAAAAAAAACAGGCATGTAGTTCTTAAGGGAGAGACAGTCTAAGATAGGATAGTACATGGGAACAGGCGCGGATCCAGGGGGTGGGCAAAAGGGCAGCTGCCTACCTCAAAATGAATTTTTTAACATAGGGGCATTTAAACCAAGATGGCTGGCTTATATCGTGAGAGTGAAGAATCAAAATGATCCATATCCATTCTTAGCGATACAAACAAAATTCACTATCTACAAAAACAAAGCAAATATCATGATCTTGAAAGTATGTAAATAGAACATTTTGCACTTTTCAAAAAACATGTAAATAGAACATTATGCACTTTCCAAAAGCATGTAAATAGAACATTATGCACTTTTCAAAAACATGTAAATGGAACATTTTGCCCTTTCAAAATCACGTAAATAGAACATTTTCCACTTTTCAAAAATATGTAAATAGAACATTTTGCACTTTTCAAAAACATCTAAATAGAATATTTGGCTCGTTTCAAAAAGTATGTAAATAGAACATTTTGCACTTTTCAAAAAACATTAACATTTTCCGGATCTTTCTCAAGTATTTTTTTTAACACAGCTCATTTTAATTCTCCCTTAAATTGGAAATGAGCCATTTTGATCCTTCACTCACGACATTATGTAATGCCCATCCCAGAAAAATGCCTGGATCCGCCGCTGCATTGGAATATTTAGTTTTAGTGGATATGGAAGAAGGAGCACAAGTTTTTGAATTTGAATTGAAACTGAGTGAGTGAGAGGGGGGCGGAGGGAGCGTGGAGAGATGGCTTTGGCTGCTGAGTCGCCCAGCGTAGAAAGTCAAAGTCAAAGGAAGTGAGATTGAGAATTGAGAGCGTATGTACGGCTACATGCGATGCGTGGAATGTACATATAGCTACGGAGATTTGTTGAGAGGACGTGAAGACTTTTATGTAATCCTCTTGATGATGGCCACGATGGTGTTCTCGACGACGAGTTAATTAAATCAGAAAATTAGCACTTTGAGCTTGTTTGGTGGAGTTTAGAGTTGGCGAGAGGGAGATGTGTGTGGAGGGAGTGGAAAAGAGATCCACCAAAAACACCAAACCCACCGACCACTTCACTTCCTCCTTCCTTCCTTCCGTCAAATATGATGAAAGCTCAGCTTATTTAACTCCACCAGCCTCATTCTTCATTCCTCCGTCCTATAAACTTTCCGTCTTTATTATCCTTTTCAAGCCCAATTTATACACACACACACACGCACCGTCCAACTCCACACCATTACCATATAAGGCAAGGGATCCACAATCCAGACCATCCTAATGCTACGTATTATGCCTGGTACCAGGGCCGGATAATGCGGCCAGCGTTAATTTTCAAAAAGCATGTAAATGGAACATTTTGCAGTTTTCAAAAATATGTAAAAAAGAATATTTTGACTTTTCAAAAACATGCAAATTAAAATTTTTTGTACATTTCAAAAACATGGAAATAAAATATTTTCCACTTTTCTCAAAACATGTAAATAGAACATTGAGCACTTTTCTGAATCAAGTAAAACAAACATTTTTCCATTTTCTAAAACACGTAAATACAACATTTTGCTTTAGCAAAGAAAACCATCAATAAAATCGAAATGGTGGTTTTTGTATGGAAACAAATTGCTGCCTAAAACCAATTCCTTCGTCCGGCCCTGCCTGGTACTTGTACTGGTATAACAGGATCACATAGATATATAGACATCGCTATACTCAACACGGACAGATAAAGTTCAAGATGCAGAATGTGCTATTTTGTTAAATATTTTTTTTTAATTAATTCTTCAAAGTCAACATGAGCATCCTAAGAGCCTAAAAGACCCTACACGTAGATTCCTCACTCGCCTACTAATTTTTTAAAAGTTTTAATATGTCACTCATATTATTATGATGGAATTTAAATTTTGAACAAAATATTTTTTAGAATAAATATATACACTAGTTTTTATTTTACACTTGACACTTTTCAACGGAATGTACGTGTAGTAAATTCCGTAAATTATGTAGTTTTATACATTGAGCCAGTCTGGGATTTGCATGTTGGAAGCTACTTGCTAACTGATTCTTATTCTGAGGATGTACTTAGCCCCTGTATAACAAAGTACAAAGTTGGAGATTACAGAGAGAGAATCTGTGGGGAGATACACATCTTTGTGCTATACATGTAGCTGTATAGAATTCGAATTACCTCCTGTCACTATCCACATACCTCGTATAAATCTGTGCAGAGCAGTACTGATAGGTGTGAGCGAGAGAAGTCACGGTCACGGTGGCATCCATGATGATGTACAGTCAAAGTAGTGAGACTTCTGGTTTTACATTGGATGACATTCACACTTGGTATTTGAGATTTTGAGATGGAGTAGTACGTACAGTTATATATTGTAGACGGGATTGACTCTGGATTTGGATTTGCTGTATGTGCCTAACTAGCTTTTTTTTGTTTTTGTTTTTAGTACATAATTATACGGCGTTACGTAATATGGAGGCAGATTGGAAAATGTGGATTTGATTTTTCTGGCTTTGTTGGCTATGTGCAGAATTAGTTTCTAGACGCCGTTGCGTTGTAACTTGTACTTTGTACATATTATAATTATTGTAGGATTGTCCGCATGTGCTAATCATTATCGATGAGTGAAATTGTTCTTCAATATTCCCACCCAAATCCGAATCAGAAAATCAGAACCAAGGCCGCCGGTGTAATAGCTTATTGTATAGATTCCTAATTTATTCAGGGCCGGACGAAGAAATTGCTTTTAGGCAGCAATTTGTTTCCATACAAAAACCACCATTTTGATGGGATTTTATTGATGGTTTTCTTTGCCAGAGCAAAATGTTGTATTTACATGTTTTAGAAAAGTGCAAAATGTTCTTTTTACTTGATTCAGAAAGGTGCTCAATGTTCTATTTACATGTTTTGAGAAAAGTGGAAAATGTTTTATTTCCGTGTTTTTGAAATGTACAAAAAATTTAATTTGCATGTTTTTGAAAAGTAAAAATATTCTGTTTACATATTTTTGTAAACTGCAAAATGTTCCATTTACATGTTTTGAGTAAATTCAAGCAGCAGGGCTACCTGCGCTGGCCGCATTATCCGGCCCTGAATGTATTCAACCAATATCAATACATGATACATTCAATTTTGATGTATTTTCCACAGTTTTAAAATTAAAATTTGGACTGAAAATAAAAAAGGTGGCATAAAATAAATTCTATAGTAATATTTTGCATTATTATTGTTGTCGTAATAATTTAATCCGCGCTTGTTGTCTTTGGATGATGTTGTGTTTTTTTTTGCACAATACTTTACGTAGAGATGCGATGTAATAATACGCGAGTTAATAATTACATGTCCACGTTATAGGATTGAATATGATGTGCTTTACATGGTCGTTCTCGTTCGTGGTGCAGTCCTATGGTCCTGGTCCTGGTCCTGGGTTTGGTTGTCATCATCGTAATAATATTATTGTCGTGGTGGTGGTCTCTGTGCTGGTGCTGGTGCAGTAGTTTTTATGGAGCATATATCTCATCTGTATGCAAAACTAAAAGTAGAGAGAACTGCGTAGTTTTCTGAGGAAAATAATGGATTTTGTGGCTTTTATCTTCACCACGAGAGCTCTTGATTCATTTCGTCTCATTTCATTTCAGTTGCTCCCTTTTGTATTTTACCAGTTTTGACTCTGACATTGTGTAGGATTATTATTTTGTACAGAGGACGAATAATAGCTACACGTAGTACAACCAGCAGAAGCAGCAGTTGAAGAACAGATCAGATAGACTTGTGATGAGATTTATCTCACATTGTTCATACGCAGGAATCTAGCTCAGTTTTATTGTGCAAAAACAAATACGACTCACTGTGTAGATCTCAATATGCTTGAGAAATATTCGAGTAACGTCCAATCTTGCAGATTGTGTTTAAATTCAATTCATGTAATTTTTTAATTCGTGTTCTACCTGGCTGATTAGGCTGTTGGCAGTTGTGAATTGGCAGTTGGTTGAGTGCAGTTGGCAGTTTAATAAACGAAAGGCTGAAGGAAGAAGTATGGGCAGTGTGATCCGTGAGAAAAGTTTTCATCTCTTGTTGTGGGTTCCTTTGTTATTAATGAAAAACAAATAGAAATTTTGTAATCGTTGGTAGAGAGGTACGTAGGTAGTTATTAATTGTCGTTGTCGTTGTGTAATAATACGTCAAACTATGGGACTGTAGTGAGTATGGATATGGGAACCGGACCGCCGTGACTTTCCTATGAACGTGCTGAGTGGGCACTGTGAGTGAAAGCTATTTTTGGCCAATGTTGAATGTGCGCTGGAGATATAAATTAAAGATGTATAATATGTATACACGTGGGAGATGTTTGCAAAGAAAACAGAAGGAGCCCTTCAGCGTGTAATAATAGTATCAAATAATTATGTTTACAAACACAAACTACCTACTTTAAAATAAATATTACATGTGTGGACATTACTCTTACTCTGTGCTGAATAATTGAATCAAGAACTTTGCAAAACTAGTACTGCAGAATCACATAGCTATGATTTAAGTCAAAAGTTGTCTCCTTTTTAAAAAGTAAATAAAAAAAAAGAAGCCTTCTGTCATCTCTGTGGAATATGAAACAAAATAAAGTTTCGTATCAGGAAAAGTTCTTATCTATAGGTACCCTTAGGTATATCTTGCCTAGCGTACTATTCAAATTGAGACCTCTCAGACCCATATGTACTGTCATTTAATAGTGTTGTAAATAGACCCGCGTACTATTTAAACAGAGTCCTTTCAGACCCGCGCATTATTATAGGATGTACGGTACCTATGTAAATATTGTCATTTTCAATTTTGCGCAAGAGTTTAAATATATGATATTTTGTACTTTCAAAAATTCGTAAGTGAATACAATTATTTGGTACACTTTCAAAAAAAGTGTAAACACCATATCGTCTGTGAAGGACCAAAATGACCCATATCCAATTTAAACTAGAATCAAAATGAGCTATGTCATAAAAACAAAATGAGAAAAATGCGTCAAATGGTAATTAAGAGTTTTTGAAAAGTGCAAAATGTTCTATTTACATGTTTTTGAAAAGTGCAAATTTTTCTAATTCCATGTTTTCAAAAAGGGACAAATTTGTCTAATTACATGTTTTTGAAAAGTGTAAAATGTTCTATTTACATATTTTTTAAAAGTGCCAAATATTCAATTTAAATGCTTTCAAGACGTCATGCTTCACTATTTTGTAGATAGTGGTTTTTGTTTTTAGCTACAAATGGAAATGGGTCATTTTGGTTCTTCACAGACGATACATTTTGTACTTTTTTAAAGCGCGTAATTAAAGTACCTGTATATTTAAGTTTTTTATAATAAATCGTAAATATATGGTTTGCATTATTTTCAGAAGCAGTTTTGTATTCTAATTTAACACGTGTAGTAGTAGATGTTGTACCTATTTAACTTTGACTCCAAATAAGGCGAGATTTTTCTATATATATGGGACGGGTGCAGGGGCTGCTATACATATTCAAATGAGTCTATCTCAATTAATCTTAGGTTTTTAGGAATTTGCACAGTTTCCTCAAAAGTTACAAATTCTGAAAGTATTCCGTCCTTAATTTGAAATTTTTTAAAGATGTTTATTTTGAATGGGCTACTTCAAACTTTCCAGTTTGAAACAATATTGCAAACGTTATTAATACACGTAGGTAGGTAGTATGTTGTGCAATGTAAGAGGAGGGAGGATTGCGTGTTTCCATGGGGCATGGAGTACCTTACCTATACCTGTATATACTGACAGTACACAGTATAGTGCGTGTTTCTTGAGAATCTTGAGATCAAGTTGTGCGTCCGTCCTGTGTCTCCCGCACTGTCTAAGATCCAAGAATTCTCATTCTTGGAGGATGAATAAGAAAACAGGAGGAAGGACCAAGATGAGACTGGGACGAGGGAAAATGTAGAATCTGGAGTGAAGAATAGATGAAATTCTTCATTTAGTAAATGCGTGCTACATTCATATTAGGATAATGAAAAGAATTTTGTAATTTCCATCTGCATACATTCAGTCTCGAGTCTCCTCTCTCCTCTCAGTCTGATTGTGATCATGTGAATTGCAGTAGATGAAGCTGGATGAGATGAGCTACGCTCTCAGTCCGAGTGCAACGTGCTCTGTAGCCTCCATGACTTTGACTTTAACTTTGCCCGTCTTCGTCGTCTTCGTCTTCGTCTTCATCTTCCCGTTTTTCCTTTACACATTTGCATGGGGACTATATCTGGGTATATAGTGTGTAGGACTGGAAGATTGAATTCAATTCAGAATCTTCAACATTCACAAGGATGCGGCCCAACCAAAACCAACGAAAGCTCCTCTCATCCTCAGTTCCCGTCCGTTTTCCTTTGTTTAAAAGAAAAAGAAAACCAAGACGTGCTTACGATTAGTTATTATGTAGCTGTCTATATATCGTCATCGTGTGGCTATATCCATGTCCACTTTAATGCATAATGTTGAGTGAAGTGGCAAAATGACCCAAATATCCATTTTTAGCTTTTAAAAAATTCAGTTTCTGCAAAACAAATTAGAATGTTAGGATCTTGAATCTGCAATTTGCACTTTTCAAAAAGCAAGTAAATGGAACATTTTGCACATTTCAAAAACATGTAAATGGAACATTTTGCACATTTCAAAAACATGTAAATGGAACATTTTGCAAACTTCAAAAACATGTAAATGGAATATTTTTCACATTTCAAAAACATGTAAATGGAATATTTTGCACATTTCAAAAACATGAAGATGGAATATTTTACACTTTTTAAAAACACATAAATAGAACATTTTACACATTTCAAAAACATGGTACATGGATTATTTTTCCACATTTCTAGAGCATGCAAATAAAGAGTTTTGAGCTTTTCAAAAAGATGCAAAAAAAACATTTTGCACATTTCAGAAACATGCAAATAGAACATTTAGCATTTTTCAAAAACTTCGTATTGAACATTTTCCGGATCCATCTCACGTAGTTTTTTTTTGACACAGCTCATTTTAATTCTCCCTTAAATTGGAAATGGCCCATTTTGATCCTTAACTCACGACATAGTAGCCCACCGTACCTACATAAACTCCAGTAGGTGGATAGACTCGTGTGATTGTGATTGTGCGTTGTACTATATTGCATCATGGATGGATTGGCTGGATGGGATGTGTGATGTGAGAAAAGGGAAGACAAAAGAGACTCACTCAATGAAGAAGGACTGACTCGACTACATTAAAAAGGGAAAAGGAAAAGGTTGAGATGATGGAAAATAGGAGAGCAAAGTCAGACGAGAGAAGATAAAAAAAAGTTGACTTTTTTTTCAATGTTGGCTTAGCTTAGGGAAAAAGTGTGTGTGTGTGAGAGAGAGAAAGATGAAAAAGTGCTGGTTGAATAAACATTGGGACTGGAGACAAGAAGAAGCTCATGTGCTCAGCTTTTAACCTCCACCATCACCACTACACGACCACACCACACACACACACACACTCACATACTACACACGCTTTTGCTTTTGAAGATGGGCTCTTCTCCTGTGCCTGTGAGTCTCTGTGAGAGAGTCAAATCGGAAGACATGCCATCATGATTCTCCTGTTTTTCTTGGCACTTCTTCCCACTTTAACCAAATCCTATGTAAATCTCAATCTCATGTATGCATTAGCATTCGGATTGGCCCCGGTCTCGGCCCTGGCTTTGGCCCTGGCCCTGGCATTCACTGACTGTCGTAGTCGTAATCGTATCTCCGTCCGCATGTCGTCGTGCAGTATCAAAATATAGATGGGAAATGTAAGTATAATTATAGCTAATCACAAAGGTGCCTTATATTTCAACGGAGTGCACAAAAAACGTAATAAAAATTCCATTTCCAGAAAATTTTGGACTTTTCAAAAACATGTAAATAGAACATTTTGCACCTTTTCAAAAAACATGTAAATAGAACATTTTAAACTATTGAAAAACATGTAAATAGAACATTTTACACTATTGAAAAACATGTAAATAGAACATTTTACACTATTGAAAAACATGTAAATAGAACATTTTACACTATTGAAAAACATGTAAATAGAACATTTTACACTATTGAAAAACATGTAAATAGAACATTTTACACTATTGAAAAACATGTAAATAGAACATTTTACACTATTGAAAAACATGTAAATAGAACATTTTACACTATTGAAAAACATGTAAATAGAACATTTTAAACTATTGAAAAACATGTAAATAGAACATTTTACACTATTGAAAAACATGTAAATAGAACATTTTAAACTATTGAAAAACATGTAAATAGAACATTTTACACTATTGAAAAACATGTAAATAGAACATTTTACACTATTGAAAAACATGTAAATAGAACATTTTACACTATTGAAAAACATGTAAATAGAACATTTTACACTATTGAAAAACATGTAAATAGAACATTTTACACTATTGAAAAACATGTAAATAGAACATTTTACACTATTGAAAAACATGTAAATAGAACATTTTACACTATTGAAAAACATGTAAATCGAACATTTTGTACTTTTGAAAAGCATGTAAATTGAACATTTTGCACTTTTTTGAAATAGAATTTTTATTACATCTTTTGTGGACGACCCCTAAGTGGAGTGCACAGTGCGTTTTTCGGTAAAGCTGCTGTGCGGTTCGATATTGACTTGGGCTTCGGCTTCTACATAGAATATTGTTGAAGTTATTGTTATTGTAGTAAGAGAGCGTCTGGTTTCACACGGGATCTCTACATATGATTATTATTTTGTCATCTTGCGCATTGTTTGTCTTTTTAAACTTCTTTTATGCACATTTTCAATGCCTTCCTCTGCCTTTGCATTAGCCTTTGGTACATTCCTATCCATATTATGAGGCTATGGATTTTACATATATTTCCCGTATAAAAGACCTTTGTAAAAATTTGGAAGAATTGGTTTTCGTAGGGATGTATAGTCAATGTTTTTGTAGCATTTATTTTGGTAGCTATGTCTACGTTAAATTTTTTATTAGTTCATCGTAATCGTAAGAATGGCGCGGGTAGTCATTTTCATAATTATTATAATCTGTGTGGATTTCTTTTGCAGTGGGATTGTAAGGATGTGAGATATCGATATCGCTACTGAAGAAGTAAAATTGCCCATCTCCAATTTTGACTAGTTAAATAGTGAATAGTTTGGATTTTCAGTACAGTATAAACAATTAGAAATACCTACTTGCTTATTTTAGGGCCGGACTTAGGAATTGGTTTTAGGCAGGAATTTGTTTCTATACAACAACCACCATTTTGATTTTATTGATGGTTTTCTTTGCTTAAGCAAAATTTTGTATTTACATGTTTTAGAAAAGTGAAAAATGTTCTTTTTACTTGATTCAGAAAAGTGTTCAATGTTCTATTTACATGTTTTGAGAAAAGTGGAAAATGTTTTATTTCCATGTTTTTTGAAATGTACACAAATATTTATTTTGCATGTTTTTGAAAAGTCAAAATATTTTATTTTACATGTTTTTTAAAAGTGCAAAAATGTTCCATTTACATGCTTTGAGAAAATTCAGGCAGCGGGGGCTGCCTGCGCTGGCCGCATTATCCGGCGGCCCTGGCTTATTTTGCCGGGAAAAAAATTATGTACCTACCTACAATCAAACGCATTAAAAAATTGAGATGGGCAATTTTGCTTTTAGTAAGATTTGGAAACAGGAAATTTTAAACTTTTTTCCTGATATTTTTTGTCATTGATGCTAATAATATTAATGATGGATCCCTTTGTTTTGTAGAATTAATATTGAAAACACTTGTCATTGGATATTTGGATTGAATTGGATTGGCTTAGTTAGTATATAAGAAATCAAATATTCTATGCCTCTACTGCTACGCTCTGTGAAATACATGGAAGTTGAGTGCATCCGATGCAAAGTACCTGGTCTGTCTCCTGTCTCCTGTCTGCTCCTCACTGCTCACGCTGACAAAGTTCAAGTTTAATGCGGAGCTTTGAAAGGTTGTGGCAGGGTTTGGTATTGGTAGGGAATTGTGATGGAAATACTATAATACTGCGGAGGCGGGAGTGGATAAAGTTAAAAGGGAAAGGATCACAAAAGTTGACTTAACAATTTTACATGATCTTATTTGTCTTTGCCAGAGCTATATGCTCCTCACAGACGGTGACATTGAATTGGAATTGCTCTGTATCTTTTGTGTCTCCCTTATTGTACAAGAATTTACACAGCGTGTATTGTTATTACAGTGCACATACGGCATACGACATAATACGCGATCTGCTCCCACTCTGTTCTGTTATGGTTTGGCTCAGCACGGAAACTGGGACCGTGTGGTGACTCTCTGTGTGAGCGTCTGTCTTGGGTCGGAAAAAGTCGTTGTGTGTAGTTTTTTCATTTTTTCCTTTTGAAATCGGATCTTTTGGTGAAGAAAAGGGAAGGGTAAAACGGGAGGAAGCGGAGAGAAGCCGATGCTTCTTCCTTCGCTCTGTTACGTTTTACTCACCGCCGCTCAGTCAGCTACATAATAAATAAGTAAATATAGTTGAGGTATTTCTCATTTCTTGTCAAGGTGAGGTACTCAGAGGAGCGTGGAAAGTTGTGGAAAAGGCAAAAAGAATTGAGCCAAGAATTTGACAAAGTTGATTTTTTCCTCCCGTGTTTTTTGTCTGAAATGGGACTTTTATTTGTTTTTCTAGGAGTTAGAAGTGGCTCATAAGAAGAAGAGTGGTGGGGGTGCTGGTGTCGGGTTGCGAGAGCGAGAACAGGTTGGTCGTGTGGTCATAACGAGTAGTGGTGTTTCCGGTCGCGAGCCGTCGTCTCAGCTTTCACCGACAGCATCTGCTGTCACGTCTTCTGCTGCCACCGCCGCCGCCGTCGGGAAAACAGGAACTGGAACCGGAGCCGGAGGAGCAATAGTCCAAACGCAGTCACAACAACAACATCAGCAGCAACAGCAACAGCCGCCAACAAGCCGTCCACCACCCCTCCCAATCCCCATCCCCATCCCCCCCTCCACCACGAGTAATAACATTAACAACCTCAACAATTCAAATAATAATTCAGTCAACAATAACATCAACAGCCAGAGCCATACTCCCTCCAAATCCACTGCCACGACGACGAGCAACGTCCTCCTGAGTCACCCGCAACTCCTCTCGATGGCCGTCCGGGAAACGGTGGACTTTCCCTCCTCGTCCACCGCCACAGGGAACAATGTCCGAGTTCTCCTGAGTCCCCTCAAGGAGCGTCTCACAGCCATCGAGGAGATTGCCGGGAATTTGCAGAGTTGGCAAGTGACGGAGAAGATTGAGTATGAAAGGTGTGTCTCGGACTTGGCGAGTCAAGTCTCCCGAGCCGTCGCTCTCCAACAACTCATGAAGTCTGAAGTTGAGAAATTACAACAGCGGGTTGTCGAGTTGGAGAGTCATAATAAGGCCATGGCAACCATGATTATTCCCACCTTGGTGAGTTTCCCATTTTTCTTATTATTTTGTACTATTTTTTTTCGAGTACTCGGCATGACATTTTCTGCATAATGTACACATACAGCATACAGCATACGGATACATTTAGGGCTTGTGGAGTCCTTCAGGGCATTTGAATTTGAATCGAGTCAATTTCCTCTCCTCATTAATTCCACATTATATTCCTATATTTCTAATGTCCATATAATTATTATGCAAATTTAAATGAGGGATTGCGTAGGTGGGCCATTAGATTTGAAGTGAAAGGGAAAGTATAGGCCATAATAGTTGCATATAATATACCGTAACCGTAGCCGTATACGTGTTTCAAGAATGAGAGCCAACCCATTAGTTATTTCTACTGCTAAAATTAAGACACGCTGAGTATTCTGAGAATGTGTCACACGACACAGTACAGTTCGTCCAGTCGTCCAGAACACAGCAGTGAGGAAATGAATATTCAGATTCAAACTTCGCGCCATTGATGTAACGATTAAGGTTTTGACAGCTTCAACCGCAAAAAAATGTGCACACTTTTATCTGTGCTAAATACGATTTTTACACTTTTTTGATGATGCAAAACACGATTTTTAAACTTTTTTGAGGGTGCAAAACACGATTTTTACACTTTTTTGAGGGTGCAAAACACGATTATTACATTTTCTTGCGGGTGCAAAACACGATTTTTACACTTTTTTTGACCGTGCAAAACACGATTATTACACTTTTTTGCTGTACAAAACACAAATTTCACACTTTTGACGGTGCAAAACAGGCTATTAAACACGTTCATTGTTGAGCAATTATCATTTTTACACTTTTTTGGCATCATAAAACATGGCGTTTAAAATTGTATGACAATACACGAACTTGCAAATAACTTGATGTCTTTTGATTTTGACAGCAAAATGGTTTGTTTTGTTTCTTCGCTAATTGCATTTAGCCATCGGGGAAAAGCAAATTACCTATGTGTCCGCATGAAATGGATAGTTAGCGTTCAATCATCTTAATTTCGCTAGTTAATTTGAGCCTGGACATTTTGAAGAAAGAAAACATGTTGGGAAATAAGCAATATAGAGGTACTGAGTATAATAGAAAAGGATACATGCGACATGCTTTTTTGACACTGTATAGATTCGTTTTTCATTTTTGGAAATTGAGTTTCTTCAAGGATTGCTCACTTACTGTCCACATGGTATTATTCGGCTCGCTCAGCTTTCCACTCACTACTCAACTGACGCTCTGACATTGACATTCGAATGTCATGACGAAATGGTATTGGTGAGAGTGGATCGAGAGTGTGTGTGTGGAATTCTACGTAGACGAGTCTAAAGAAGTGCATGTGCAATTGTGTGCAAGTGGAACTGATATGACAGCCCAGACCGAGCCTCCGACTCCTCTGCCTATATACAGAGAGAGAGAGCAGTTGAGTGAGGGAACAATAAGATTTTTCCAAGAAACATTTTGTACCCTCGAGAAGGGAAGTTAACAAGTTACAAGAGTGCATCTCAATGGACACTGTGGCGCAGTCACTGTTGTTCGGGCTTCGGACTTTGGTTCTGGTTCCCTCTCTATTTTCCACATAGACTGAGGAGAGAAGTCGCTGTCCAAGTCGAATGTCGAAGAATGCCAATAGAAATATCAGTACAACAAATAGAAATGATGTATTGAGCTCCACACAGCTCCCTTACAATGGAGGACCTCAAAGCATGAGCATATGAAGGGAGAGCTAAAAAGTTTTCACAGTCGATTACGAACTTAACTGAAAGACCACCACCGTCCCACCGTCCGATAATGGAAAATAAAAAAGAATTCCCTCTCTCCTTTTTCCTCATAGACGTATCATCGTTGGGATTGAAGAGGGGAAACAAGAAACAATCCATTCATTTTATTTTTTCGATAAATATATATCAAGGTTTTTTTTTATTAACTTGAAAATTATAATGATGCCCTTTTTGGAAATTGTAAGAATATTTAAGTATATTTTCACTTTGAAAATGTATTTACACTTTTAGAAAATGTTCGATGAATTATTTAAACTTTTTTTGAAAGTGCAAGATGTATTATTTACGTATTCTTTGAAAGTGCAAACTGCACTATGTATACCTTTTCTGAAAATGCGAAATGCACTATTTACACCTTTTTTGAAAGTGCAAAATGCATAACGTACATTACGCATTTTTGAAATTGCAATATGCAGTATTTGCACCTTTTTTAAAAGTGCAAATTTCACTATTTATCTCTTGTTAAAAAATGCGAAATGCGCTATTTACACCTTTTTTGAAAGCGCAAGAAGCACAACGTACGCCTTTTTTGAAACTGCAAAATGTACTACTTATGTAAGCCTTTTCTGGAAGGGCAAAATTCACTATTAACACATTTTTTGATAGTGCAATATACACAACGTACGCCTTTTTTGAAAGTGCAAAATGCACTATTTACGCCTTTTTTTAAGTTTCAAACTGCAGTATATTTACACCTTTTTTGAAAATGCAAAATGCACCATTTACACCTTTTTAAAAACATCCCAGCATATTATGTGCTTTAAAAGTAATACACCGCTAAACTGCCTATTTTGGTATTTGGTTAGTAAAAAATAATGGCCTGTATTTATTCTTCAAGGATGATGTGTGTGGAAACTGTCTGGACAGGGCATGACATGAGGAGTTGATTTGTAAAGAGTCCGTCGTCCGTCCGCTCTGCGACCACTTCATCTCTTTCATCTCCGACATCTCTTACGTGATTTCCATGCCTGCAAAAAAAATTGTATACTATACAACCATAATATACTAACAAAAATAACACCAGAGTCAGTCCCTGTTTCTATCATGTATAAAGTAGTAGCTAATGTTTGGATTTGGATTTCAAAGTTCCCTTCGTCTTTCCCTTCATGTTCAGGGCATAGGAGAAATGTAAATGTGTCCTCGTGGACACACAACACAAAAATATTCTTTCAAATCCAGAGTCCCGAGTGTGGCATTTGGTCTTGTGCTATTGTGTCTACTGGCTATTCTATTAACTGTTTAGGGCTTCGCTTTTTTCTTCGTATATTCGTTCAGAGTAGATAGTTTTATGTGTATTGTATTGACGCATGCACTTTTGTGAAATATGACACCTGTACGATACACTATAGCAATATTATCAGTAATAGGGAAACGCGAGAGATTAGGCAGATCTGAGAGTGCATTATTATTTTTGTTGAATGAGATACATATGTATCTCCTACACAAATCTATCGATACATATCAGTAATATTATAATCAATAACAACATGAAGATGTGACGTGCTGTTTTTGTGACAATAAGAAAGGCAGGCAGAAGTGAAGGGATTTTGAATTCTGTGAATGCGCTTTCCTCATATTTTATGTGTAGGTGACTTTAAAAGGGACACTGACTGAGGGCTTCTACTCAAATTCTACAACGATTCATACCATTGTGTTGGTTATATCATTGTCGTTGCATTTAAAGTGCAAATGTTAGGATCTGTATTTAGTATTTTAACGCTCCACACTTTTTGGAAACCTGGTTTTCTACAAAATACAGTTATCATGTTTTGCACCTACCACCTGCACGGTTACGGTTTCAAATAATATTTAGGTACATATTTTTTTCAAGAGCGTGTGGGCTCCTTGAAAATTAATCGTGTACAGGGCCGGTTAATGCGGCCAGCACAGGCAGCCCCCGCTGCCTGAATTTTCTCAAAACATTTAAATAAAACATTTTGCAGTTTTCAAAAATATGCAAACAGAATATTTTGACCTTTCAAAAACATGCAAATAAAAAGTTTCGTACATTTCAAAAACATGGAAATAAAACATTTTCCACTTTTCTCAAAACATGTAAATAGAACATTGAGCACTTTTCTGAATCAAGTAAAAAGAATATTTTGCACTTTTCTAAAACACGTAAATACAAAATTTTGTTTTACTAAAGAAAACCATCAATAAAATCAAAATGGTGGATTTTGTATGGAAACAAATTGCTGCCTAAAAGCAATTCCTAAGTCCGGCCCTGATCGTGTAGTATGAAGCCGAGCATTCCAACGCGGAGTTCTTTATGTACGAGTTGACAAATATGTATAAAGCACAACAAAGAAGGGGGAAAAAATTGGGTAGTCGAGATGCTGTGAATATATCACTTGTATAATAATTCTATCCACGATAAACATATTAGAATTTAAACAAGTATGGAGCGATGAAGGTCTGTTTGACAGATTGTGTACACTGCACACGTTAGTTTCCAATAGGAATAAAAGTTCAAAGCTTGAGCTTAATGAGTACGAGGAAGAAAAAAAAGGAGGGGGGGGGGAAGGAATTGAAAGGAAAGGGGGAAGTTTTGTATAGAGGAGAGTTGTTCAAGGAAGAAGTGCACAATGAGTAAGAAAGGGAAGGGAGAGAAATTGAAGATGCGGGGGAATGAAAGGGAAAAGGTGAGAGTGTAAAAAATAATTTGATTCGTTGCGTAAGATTAGGTGGCTAAAAATCAGGAAAACATTTTGACTTGTGAAGGCTTTAAAAAAGCTTTATTTCCCTTGTCACCCTCCGACTCCGACGAGTTTACTTGTACGCTGCTCGAGTGTCTTTCGTCACGAATTCCGAGTCGGAATTTGGAATTCAGGGAGAGTTACAAATCTAAAAGTAGGTATACATACTTATTATGCACAGGTTTAATACGACAAAAAAGTGAGCGCTCTTGAAGAATGAGTACAAGCCTTGCATTATTTTGGTTCAAATCAAAACACGCTATGTATATCTAATCGTGAAAGTATCCAACTAATTTGTAAGAAACCAATATGTGTCGGCGAAATACTTAAGGGTTGTGCGAGGGCAAAAATTAATGGATGTAGTAATTGTGCATGGCATTATTTACATTTTTAAACAAATTCGTTTTGTAGGGTTTTTCCTGGAATATGCATTTCATATTATGGTGTCGTTCTGTACGGTAGGATGTAATGTGGCATTAAATTGAATCATTCACATAAAAAAGTAGAGTTCTGGAACTTTCATAAGTTTCTGATTCTGATTCTGATTTCATACTGGAATTTTTTTCTATCGTTGTCTTATTTTGTGTGTGTGCCTGTAGATGAAGCTGCACGAGACGGTGGGGAAGGAGAATCCGAGTCAGTCTGTGGGGATCCAAGCGGAAGTGGAAGAGAGTCCAAGTCCAAGCTCAAAGTTGACGACGGAGGAGAAGGAGGACAAAGTGGAGAGGAAAAGTCCGAAGCATCGAAAGATTGATTGTCGAATCCCTCGGATGTCGATGAGTAGCAGTGGTAGACTGAGTGGTCGGGGTGGGGGTGGTGGTGGGGGGAGCGGCTCCAGTGGCAGTGGCAATCAAAATCCATATAATCAGTCACAGAGTCAAGAGCTCCAGCACCCGACCCATGAAATAAGTAATGAGTCCAAATCTGATTGTCAAGAAGCTAGTCCGGGGAGTTTGTCGCCTACATCTAAATCCGAGTCCTCAGTGATGACGACGGCCGCAGCCGCCTCAAAGAACCACCAACACCACCACAATCATCCGAATCAGACGACGCCGACGAGTGGTGGCGGTGGTGGTGGTGGTAGTAGATCTCCGAATACGAATTCATCCACTCATACCAAGACGAGCAACAGCACTTCGCATGCTAAAATCCCGTCGACTTACTCTGGAATTCCTCGAATGTCTTCCCCTCGACCGCCCCTCCATGGGAGTGGTGGACATCCAAATCCGAGCTCAAAAGAAAACGGAGCAAAGAGCAGTCGAAGAAATGATTCTCCGAGGAATCTCCACGATTTACATCCCTCTCAACACCATCATCACCCAGGCGAGAGTCCAAACCAAAGTCAGGCTCTGAGCAACACGAGTCCCAGCAGCAGCCTCCTCACACATAGTTGCAGTAGCAACAGTAGTAGTGGGGGGAGTGGGAATCCGAATGGGAGCAGTGGCAGCCTGGGCACCACTCCTCATAGTCATCACAGTAGCAGTAGCAGTAGTTGTAGTCGACTTCCCGTCCGACGAAATCTTGGGGGTGGGGGCAGTGGGAGCAACAGTAGTAGTAGAGGTTCGAGTGAGGGTAAAAATAGTGTCAGTCCAAATAGTAAAAGTCCTAATCAAGGGAAACATGTAGCAAATGTGAAGAAGGTGAGTGGCTCTCACACGTTGTCCAAAACCCCATCCCCGTCAGCCTTCACCTCGTCGTCCAATTCCCATTCCAACTCCAATCCCTCAACCACCACTCGAAGAAGCAGCAGTCCAAAGTCGACCGGGAGCCCGAGTCCAGTCACAATTATGAGCACGTCCTCCTCCGCCGGGAGTGAGGCCTCCTCCACGAAGACGATGCTGGCTGGAGCCGGACTCGGACTCGGGAGTGTGGGTGGGGGTGGGAAGCCGTCTCTCAAAACCGGGACAAAGGACGAGGGCTACTCCACCATGTCCAGTGAGGCTCTCGCGGAGCAAGAGAAGACGACGACGACGAGCATCCTGGGCGACGGGCTCCTGGTTCTGGGTGGGAGCGGGAGTAGTAGTACTAATAATGGTGGAGTGACAGTTGGAATTATTGAGGGAGGGAGGAATGCGGGCGTTGAGAGGGAAGCCTCGTCGTCGTCCTGCATAGCCAAGACAATGCATAAATCAAATACGTTCAATACTTTCCGGGAAATGGGAATAGGACTGAATGTGAGTGATAATTATGGATTGAAGACTGGGATCCCTTCGAAGAGCAAATTAATCATGACTGAGACGAGGAATTTCACAAGTCTTCCCATTGGACGAGTCATGGGTGGTGGAGTCGGAGTGGGACAGAGTAATGGGCTTGGGAACCACCATCGTCACCACCACCACCACCGTCACCCCTCCTCAGTGTCAACTACGTCAGCTCAGCCGTCCCTCTCCTCCACATCCAGAGGAACTTCCATTTCGATTTCTGTCGGGACTGGAGGTCCATCCACCTACTCCACCACGTCCTCCTCATCCACCACATCCTCCAAGACGCTCTGTGGAGGGAATGTGCGGATCATCCGCGGACTCCCGTACGAGATGGAAGAGGGTGAGATGAGCACCGAGGACCCCACCTCCACTTCCACCATCCTCTGGGAAGACTCGGACGACTCCGATGTTCTCTTCCTTCCAATAGAAATGTCCTCCGGCTCCAGCTCCCGCTCAACACTCATTCCATCCTGTCAAGAGTCAAATGGATCACCCGGACCAGGCTCGGGAGGGGGACCTCATTCAAATCCCATATTTCCACTGAAACAACTACAGCTACATCTCCTGTCCCAAACCGGCCAAGTTCAGCGGAAGATGGAGAGTAACAAGAAGGAGAGGGAGCGGGAGATGGAGAGGATCATGGCTTCGATGGTCGGGAATGGGGGGCTTGGTGGGAGTTCAGGTTCTCCAGCCCTCGGCTTTCTCGAGAGTAGTGGCGAGGACCGGGCGCTAATTGAGAAATGGATGAGGCTGGAGGACGGCCGGAACGATGTGCAGTGGGATGAGGAATGGGCTTGGGACTGGGACGGTGTTCAGCAGCCACCGCAAACGCAACTTCCCCAACCTCAACCAGACTCAGAGCTGGAGGAGCAGCAGGGTCCAGAGCAGAAATCTCTTGACTCCATCCTGGAGAGGGAGATGGATGGGACGGAGGAGGGGGATGATGAGTCCACCACCACGGACGGGCTCGATGACAATGAGGACGACGATGACTTCTGGTTCCCCTCTAATCTGAGGAATAAGTCAAATCCAAAGCATTTGGGAAGGAAAGGTGGAGAAGGGCACGGACAACCGAGACGACGACAGCAGCAGCAGCAGGTGGAACTGAGGGAGAATAATTCTCTTGGACCGACTCTTAGCATTGAAGAGACTCCAGAGACGAAGGATTCTCCAGCCTCAACGTCAGTATCAAAGTCAACCCTTTCTTCTTCCGCGTCCACATCAGCCGCCCTCGCTCCCCCTCTGTCCGCTCATCAAATTGACTCGAGTACGTGGACCAAGTCCAAGGGTGGGAAAATAAAAGCTAAGCTTGTTCAAATGGATGATGATGTGGGTGAGAGTCAGAGTCAAAGTCTCCAGTCATCCACCTTCACGGCCTCGGCCTCGATTTCCGCATCTTCTGCCGTGTCATCCAATTCCCTTGAGAACAACACCAAGAATAATAATCGTGGTGGGGAGGGCTCCGGCTCGGGCCTTCTGGGCAGTCAGAGTGGCAAAGCGAAGAATAAGTCCCCCTCCCACAATTCAACCTATGAGAAAAAGGAGAAAAAAATGGGAGACGGTGTGAGTAATGGTGGTGCTACTGGTGGTGGGTTTAGTGGTTCGAGCTCATTTCAATTTCATATCCACTCTGACAGTGACTATGAGAATTTAGACTCGGAGGTAAAGATGGTGGGGACTGGGACGGAGGGGAGTGGAGGGGTGGGTCTGTACAGTGGATTGGACATGGAAGATGGGCTATTAATTAGTGAAAACTGTGGTATTGGGGGTGGTGGTGGTGGTGGGGAGGATGTGACCGGGCTCATGAGTAATGGTGACACGACGCTGAACGGCGGAGCTGGAGCTGAGAGTGGTGGGCCTCCACCTGTAATTGAATTTACTCCAGAGTTCTATCACCTCGTCAATTACGGAAGTAACCTGTCATTCTCTGACAATGAGTCCAATTCTAATTCCCCATACCACCACAGACATAGTCAACAACAACAACAACATCCTTCCAATAGTTCACGAGCTAATTCCAATTCCAACCAAATCCATCCAAATAATCAGCAGCAGCAGCAGCAGTTTTCCAAGAGTAACAATCCAAACTCTGTGGATGTTGACACGAGGCGAGAGAGAGACAAAAGTTTTAATAATAATTCTTTGTCTCATTTAAATTCCAATTCCCATCGGAGTCCGCAGCAGCAGAATGGTGAGCGTGAGAGTGGGAGTTGGGGATGTAGTAATCAAATGGCTCCTTCAAAGAAATCAAAATCTTCCAATTGCTCCTCCTCAACGTCCGCAGATGCTCTCGCTCTTCGAATGGATGATAAAGTGAGTCAAACGGATTTTTCCAGTTCACATGAGAATCTCTCCACGTCCTTCGAACTATTCACAGAGTGTCGTAATTGTTTGGAAATCATTAAAAAGTTGGTTGCCGAAGATAATAATTTGAGAGGAGGTGGTGGTGGCGGTGGTGGAGGTGGAGGTTGTGGGAATGGAAGTTGTGAGGAGTCACCAAGTACTGTCACTACACTTGATCGAAAATATCATCATGCTCAGATGGAGGAGAGGACGGATGCTGGATGCCCCACTACCTGGCTGTCCGTTCCCAAGGGAATACCAACCACTGAGGTAATCATACTATAAATACTGTACTACCCGGGAATCTTCCTTTCTCTCCCCCCGCAAAGGCAACCCTCAGTCAGTCTCCTCTAGGGAAATTTTCTTCTAAAACTCAAAGTAGGAGACAAAGGAGCCAGACTAAGCGGAGCTTAGAGCCTTAAGCTTTTTTTCCCTTTCCCGTTCCCGTCTTCTCTCCACCAACTACACATATTTAATTGTCTCTTGAAGAGGTAATACAGGAAGCAGCCGAGATAAAATATTCCATTAATTACATAAATATTTCAAAAGTTCATATTTTTGAAGCTGGTAAAATATTCTACTTTTTAATATTAGTAAATTTATTTTTTAAATTTTTTAGTAAAATTTTGCCTATCTTATAAAATACATTTCTTGTACGGCGTCTTCAATAGCAAGAGGATAATGTGCGGGGGTTTTCTTCGTTCCTTATTAACCTTTGTCCTATGTTCAGGGATGGAAAGGTATTTATCTATGTAGGTAGGTACTTATATGCATAGTTACAGAGTACGAGGAATTATTGAATCAACTTCTTCTACTGGAGCTCCATTATGATATGTAATAATGTAATCATCGTTGTAATAGTAAATACTCTCTCTCCCTAACTAGTAAGGCTTTATCAAGACTTTTGGAGAAAGTATAATTATAAAAAAAAATCCATACTTTCACTGGAACTGGAAATCTCTTGCTGTGTGTATAATAAGCTGTGGGGAAGTGCGTAGTGTGCGTAGAGAACTGGAGACAGTATAGAGTAGAAGATAGACCCTCTGTGCAGATAATATGGTAATGGTGTCAAGTAATCCGACTCAAACTCAACCCCCTTTTTGACTCAGCTGTGTCTCTCCTTCCTTTATTCATTTATTACCCTCTCCACTCCTCCACTGTATTTTATCTTTTTGAGTAGAACGGATTTTCATTTTCTCTTTTTATACAGTCTCCGTCCTCACTACTTAAGACTCCATGTCGCAGTCAGAGACTATTTTAAATCGGGGTAGATTCACATGAGGCGTCCAAGAAACTCCAAGAGTTTTCTCATTGTTTTATAAAGACATAGGGACGGTTCACAAATGACGTCATCAGTAGTGCCTCCTTGAGCCAATTTAGCGCGATGTCGGTGATAAAAAGTTGTCAATATGTAATTTATGGACAAAGCAGTGAGCCTATACGATGAATGAATTACCCTTACGTTGAATGATCGTGGAGTTTTCAACTTAAAATAGTCGCTGTTGCTGGGGAATTCAGTCTTAAAAATTCTCTCCGTCTTCTGTGAAATACGCTAGTTGAAGTCCGTTTCTATAATTTAATCCATTGAATATTAAATATTCACCTGCAATGGGCAACACCGAAGCCAGTGAGATCAATTAGCATTAAAAAGGGATTGTTGGGATTGACAGTATTAGGCACTACACAGGGCAGTTACAGTTAGATATTATTTGGGTTCTGCTTAATTATTTCCCTACACGGCTCCTTTTAATCCTACTGCTTCCCTTGGGTAGGAATTTACTACCGACTCTTTAAGAAGCCTATGAACTACGTAATATTTGTCTCTCCAATAATAAGTTTGGAAATTTAAATTGAAAATTTGAAATCTTCGTATCGTCGGTATCGTCGGAAGGTGGGTACTTTTCCGCGGGTCATTTTTATTCCGATTAGAATAATTTTATTAGAAGAAAATCCAGAGCCAAATCCAAAATGGCTATAGTGTATAGGTCTCTATACTCATAACCATATATATAAGAAGATAATTGAAAAATGTCAAGAGTAAATCATGGATTAATTCTATATATATATAAGTACCTACCTAATACCATCTTCTGGAGTGTCGTATAAGTTTAATTACTGTGTGTAGATATTAAATTTGTAGCGAAATTCAATTATTAAGCTCTTCACTGTATGATTGTGTTCTCTGTCTATGTGTAGGTGGACCGAATTCTGGAAATCCTGTCAAGTTCCGAGTCTGAAGATATTTTATCACCCGGCAAGTAGTGTACTAAGAAAATAAAAAAAGAAATAGAAGGACAAGGAAGGAAAAAATAAAGTTGCTTTCGTCTGTCTGGTCTGCTGGTCTGATACCATATAATATATAATAAAAATCTAGTTGATAGAAAAATATTGAAGAGGGAGAAGAGGAAGTCAAGTGCGTACACATGTACGACATTCGAATTTCGGGGGACGATATGACTGTTGCTGTGGTCCTGGTCCTGGTTCCTGGTTCCTGGTCCTGGTACAGTTGAGTAGTTTGGTCGTTGTGTCGTCTATGGGTCTGGGTCCTGGCCTCTGAACATGGACTCTCACTTTTGGAGTCGTTTCTTGTAGTGTGTCTCTGGAAGTTATGTAGTGAGTGTGTTTTGGAAGGACTACAACACTGGAACTGGAAACTGGAAGTCTTTTTTTTTTGGAAGTAGAAAACTGGAACTCTTCTCATTAACCGGGAGGGAAAGTAGCGTGAAGGAGATAAGGGAAGAAATGAAATGGAATCACGAGAAGGTTATGGGTCATTTGATAAAGACTTACTCACACTCGACTACATACTTTTTTTCTGTCTCTCTCCTTTTTTTTTTCTTTCTATCTTTTTCCTATTTCTTTTTTTTTCTATCTACAGAAGCCATTCATGTTTTCGTCTAATCGTAATAAGATGTCTTGAGCAGTGCGTTGTCGTTGTCGTTCTCCTTTTCATTTTGGTCGGCTCTCGACTACTACTCCGGACTCCGAGTGTGTATTAATATAATGGATAAAATACAAAAGTCTTTACTGTTCAATCATATAATTATATCTACCATCTGCATTCTACATGTGTGTTATTATATACTATTAGAAATTAGAAATATTATATGTTGTGTTAAATCGAATTTTATCCCGAGTTTCTTTCATCCCTGAACCTTTACCTGTATTTTTTTTGAGGTGGTCGTTGTGGATGTGATCAAGATAGAAATAATTATTTAATACTACTAACTACTACTATTTACACACCTATAAGATATCAACTTATCAACTTGTATGATTACTATTGTTATTATGAACTGTCTCGATGTCTCGAAATCGATATCGAAATGTTTCTGTAAATGCGCCTGCAACTACAGATTTAAGCATCTAATATAATATGAAATTAATACTGGATATCTTTCCTATCTTCAATAATATCCAACGCCAAAAAAAAACGAGATCGAAACCGAGACCGAAGCCGAAACCAAGCCTAAGGTCATAAGGTCTAACATAATGTGTAATTTAATCTTGTAATTTTTTCGTGGATAAATTAATATATTACATTATTGTAAAAAAAATTGAGGAATAGTTTCTTTTCTTTTTTTTTTGTTATTTTGTGAACGAGACTTGCTAATAATGTCTTTAATGGATAAAGTACTGATATTCTTCTGATTCTGTTCTACTACTGCTAATGTTCTGTGCAGTGGGAAATACAGATATTCTCTCAAGACTCGTCGACTTCACTTCAACAGTTCATGACCAAATAATCTACTGTATAGTAGACTGTACGTAAGGAGGTACCTACATAATATGTAACTATGTATGTTTAAAAACCTATCTACAACAACAACAACAACAACTGCTCATGGTTATAAACTGCACAAAGCACAGCTGCGACTACTGACTCTCCTACCACTACCACACTACCCATCCAATCCAGTCCAGTCCAGTCCAATGTAATCTTCGTAATATAATGTGTTCATTAAAACTCAACGATGTAATCATCTCAGAAAAATGTGAAAGGGAAAATTTAAAAACATGGTATATAGCTATTTAGTTTATATAGTTAAGTCTATTGAGTACAATTGCTCCTGACTATACTACTGTCTACAACGTGAAAATAAGGTCCCACAGACCGCGGCTGATCTATAACTATAATACACTACTAATTACGTTTTACGTTGTACGTTTAGAGTTGGGTAAAATGAAATCTAAACGTGGTATAATCCTAATCATACTCACAAGAAATGTGGAACCAGAGGAAAAATAAAATATCCCAATTAAACATTTAAGTATTACGAATTATGATTATGAAATTTCATATTATCCTAATCCTATATTCCTATACATATACACTACTTCTACTATTAACTAAACGAAACCGAAACCGAAGCCGACGTATTTCATAATTCAATTTTTAATTTTTATAATAACCGTAACTAATCTCAGGGCACATACTAATAATTATGTGGATAAATATTATACATATATTAACAAAAGAAAACGAACTATAGGGTTGAGCATTAGAGGCTATACTCTATACTAATAATTTTATTACTCCTTCCAAGAAGCAAATTTTACGAGTAATCTAAATCTAATACTATGATAAACAGTGCTGCTAATCCTGCAGTTGTTAATGCTCTAGCTCTGCCTCCTGGCTACTGTACTGAAAATTCTGATCATTATGTATTCGTTTTCCTAAATGAACATACGTAAAATGCTTCAAACTCGTAATATAAACCAATGTATGTAATTTATTATTACATATTAGAAACACAAGAGAAAAAAATCAATAATTATATATTGAGAACTATACAAAAAAAATGCCAATAGTAATAATACAGATGTACTGAAAAAAAATGAAATAAATCAAATCCAATAATTATTAGTAGGAGTGTAGGATTAAACCATAAAATATTAATGACAATTTATGGAGATGTATAGTTGTGTATGGAACAAAATAGCCTGTCCAGCCAAAGCCAACTGGCACATTCAGCATTATACACTAACACCTCATAAATCATGTCACTGAACTCCCATTTTTTTGTTGTGTTGATTTTTTTTGAGCAATGATAATTCGATAATAAAACTGATTACACTATATATGAGCACCACCAATTATACGAATGATACCAGCACCAGTACCAGCACCGTCTGACGACCCGTCTGTAAACATTCAAATTTTACTCTTGAAAAAATTTCAGAAAGTAAAATAAAAAAGACTAATAATACTAATCGTAAGTTAGGACTACACGTTTTGTACAAGAAACGACTACGAAGAATACGAACGAATTCTAATAATTATTATTAATGTACGAATTTATCTTTTCGAAATCCTGATAATTTAACTTAGTGTGTAGTGTAGTGTATACAGGATAAGAATTAACACATGGCGTGAGAAATTTTTCACCGATTTTCTACAATAATTATAGTGCTAAATAAATAACGAAATTAAATAATAATTTTTACACAGAAATAATCAGGGCGAGAGTGTACTAAGTATCCTCGTCGTTAAACATTTAAAAAACCTTATCTTTTTAAAGAATTTTAGGGGGAATTTAATGTTAAATTGAGGAATTTACATTTGTAATTTAAAGGGTCAAAAGTAATGGAGAGGAAGATTAGATAGTTGAATTGATCGAAGCATTCATTTAATAATTACTATATAGTCACATTTAATGTGTGAAATGTTAATGGAGGAAAAAGGAGATGAAAAAAAAACATCAATCGTAAAAATGAAAATATACACACATAAAAAATAAATACAGATATTTATCGTCCATGGACAATAATTCTCTTTTTTGACTACCAACTACCACTACACTAATGTACTAACTACAAGTATATACTAATAACTCGTTTCTCCCATATAATTCATTAATTGTAGTGTAGCTATATAGTAGTTGTGTATAAAATAAAGCTTACAATTTAACGTATATAGCTAATAATCGTAAGAACTGAGTTTTTAGGAGGTAAACTTGCTATAGAATTAATCATTATACTCAATTATATTCAAGTCCGCTGCTTCGACATCGAGTGCTTCGATATTTCTATAAATAGCGTGTGTGCATAATTTTGTATAACGTAATAGTGGTATTTTTAGTCGATGTCAATACTGAAGTGTACTATATAATTAGAGATACGTATATGAGTAGGAAGTTTTTGAACACATATGAAATGTCGCTTAAATAATAGCTCTGTATAGCATTATATACAATAATGGATATATAGTGTAGCCACCCGATATTATATATATTGATTGATTAAATGTCTTCCCACAGCCAAGCTATGCTACTAATTAGAGTATCGCATGAATGTGTAACATAAAATAATTTTATGACTGTGTATTGATTCAGATTCAGTTCTAGACGTTGTTCGGATCAAATAGGGTCATCCTACTGTAAAGTAGTATAAATGTAAATTACTGTCATGTAATGTGTGCTTTTCGTAATCTAATCGAACCATGAATTATTTATATGGTAAATGATGATGATATAGTGAATCATACTAAAAATGTTCATAATTTTAAAATATATTAACTTTGTGTTTTCTTCCTTTGGCAATATAACATATAAGGAAGAAAATATTAGTAGAGTAGGTAAACGATGAGTGTACTAATTATAATCATCCATGTAAAAAACTACACAGGCAATTGCAATATTTGAATATTTTTTATTTTCGTTAAAAACTATAGCGTGTGTTTACTTATACTAGTAACTAGTAATAAAAATGTTTCAAAGCCGCAATTATTAGTATAATGTATAAAAAAAATTTGAAGTGATGCGGTACCGGTATCTAATCGTAAGTTAAATTAAGTAAGTTTAACACTTAATTTTATTTGTTATTAGCATCCATTACAGGATTAACATACAGCTTTTAGCTAAACGTAAAAATTAGATATGCAACTATATATTTGTAAAATTGTACCGGATTTTTTGTTTGTTTTGAATTTTAAAAAAAATGTTATTGTTGGTGTTAATACAAATTTAATAAATACATTTACTTATATGTTGTTAATTTTTCGCTTTCAATGTGTTACCTACGCTATACATGATAAAAGGTGGTTTCACTTTTTAAAAAAAGGATATGGAACTTGAAAAACTTAAACTTATAAAAAACAAATCTTTTTGATTGCTGCGTGGATATTTAATATTATTGAGGTAATACACAGTAATTCAATGGTGTATAGTATTCCGCTTATGTTATAGTGTTGTATTTTAGCTCAAGAATAAAATTTTGTTTTAAAGTATTCGAATACTAATAAAATAATTGTATTGTACAGAGTACAGGAGATGTGAAAGTATGGAAATGAAAAAAAATTGTAAAAGTATACCCAAAAATTTGGCTATACATTTAGTTAATTGTCAATTTGATAATCTAGAATATTTGAAACATGAATATAAGTGTGAGTTTAAAAACTAATGAGAGAATATGAGGGAATTCTATAATACTAGAGAGTTGAAAAACGATATAAAATATAAATTATTATTGGAATCCTGACCAGAAACCCAGACCTCGTACATAGAGTTAATAATATTGTATAATGAAATGCAGTGTACGCTAGGTATATAGGCAGCTGGAAACTCGGTCGTAGATTAAATAAATTAAAAATATTTAAATAGTTTGCAGTATTTTTGTAGTCTCGTCATCATCTTACATGAAAAAAAAACGATAAAGATTATGATAAAGTTAAGTGATGGTAATTTAATTGACATGATCATAATATGTACGACGTAAGTAATTATAAAGCGCAAGAAATTTACAAATAAAATCTTACCAAAAAATTCTTTATAACAGAATCAAATCTTTGTTTTTGCCCATGTTCGTGTTGGCATTATTGGCATCAATTTTATTTTGCATTTTGCGTACAAGTTTACAATACTCATATGGGCACAGATCCTTCCATATAACATGTATAAATATATATAGGTATGCGTCTGCACAATATATCTGTATTGCAAAAGGTGCAATGTACGCATGTTTTTTAAAGGTGTTATATCTGTATGTATTTGAAATATTTCACTGACAATGGTTCTGACAAAGTTCAACTTTGATCAAACAGAGGCACAAATTCTATGAAACGTGGGATGTCAAAGAGGAAGAAAAACGGTCCTGAAGGAAAATGATAAAGACTTGAAAGAATAGCGAAATTATAGAGGATGAGAAACTGATGGTCTCCAAAAGTCTTGTGAGAGAATAGAGGACGGAAAATGTAAGGGGTTCCTTTGATACTTACAGCTTTGAAGATTTCCTTTGCGTATGTTAATTCTATCGTATTTTCCTAGTTTTTGGTTGAATGAAGAAGCAAAAGATGAAGGCGAAACCCAAGAGCGTGTCCGATACATAGGTATGTAGATCAGTAATATATATGTATGAAATAAAAGTGCTCCTTTGCGGACGTAAAAGTAGGATAGTGCTTGTTAAAAAGATAAGACAAGATGGGATTCTTCGGATCCATCATATAACCATAATAATATTACGACATACCTTACAAGACATGGAATTCCTCCGTAAATATTCTAGCTACATAATTATACATGAGCTTGGGCTTTACTCTGAGGCTCTGTGTTCAAGGTTCAAGTTCATGCCCAATGATTCTTATGAGTCTTGAGTAACGGTGGATGAAAGATGCCATAGGACGAGCTCTTTGGTTTTTTCATAGTTGAAATATTGTTGAAAAGTAAGTGGGACTTCCTGTATGGATAATCTGGTTTGGGAGCTGAAGCTGGAACCGGAACCGGGTAGAACGACTGGGATCTCTGTGGACGTTGTCGTGAGATTCAAAACTGACTCGAGTACCTCCAGGAAATGGGCATACATGGGTGCAACCGTGTCCAGGTCTGTAACAGTGAAGACGTATCTAGAAAAATAATGAGCCATATAAAATTCATTGGGTACTTTCAAAAAATTCACTTGGGTGGGTTGCTCTATTGCTCTTCTCTCCGTTTTGTGTTTAGTAGCCTGGCTTAAGCTTACTATAATGATATTAAAGACGGGATATAAATGTACATAGGTTAAAATCGCTTAAGCTCACAGGGGCTGATCGGGTGCTGGCTGATATTTGTGCATGAAGCTATATACGCATAGGGCTATAAGACATTTTATTGAATCTGCAAGTAGTAGATCCGGAGCTACAGGATCCGGAATAGGAATCCGATTTCGGAAGATTCGGCGTCTCCCTAATACCGTACACATTTACAAAACACTCATCCGATCTGATCAGATTCTTTATCTCTCTCGTTCATCTTTCACCATATAGTCTGTGAAGAACCAAAATGACACATATCCATTTTTAGCTAAAAACAATTTCAACTATCTACAAAAATATTCAAATATGTCTTGAGAGCATTTAAGTAGAGCATTTTGCACTTTTCAAAAATATGTAAATACAGCATTTTATACTTTTCAAACACATGGAATTAAAACATTTTGCACCTTTTCGAAAACATGGATTTAGAACATTGTACACCTTTTCGAAAACATGTAAGCAGGACATTTTACATTGTTGAAAAACATGAAAATAGAACATTTTACATTTTTCAAAAACTCCTAATTAACATTTTACGCATGTTTCTCATTTTGTTTTTTATGAAATAGCTCATTTTGATTGTAAATTAAATTGGATATGGGTCATTTTGGTTCTTCATAGATGATATGCACTTTAAAAGCCAATAGGTTGGTGAGGTCTTCCTAACATTCACTTTTTTATCGAAACGCTATATAGTTAAAGTTTTTCGCGCTGAAGCTAAGAGGTACACTACATACGATTTCGCATTGCGTACTGCACACTGAGACACTGAAATTGGTATGATAATAAATACAAATATGTGTGTTGTGTGGCTTTTACCTTTTCTCCATTGCGATGAAAACATCTTTGGATTTATTTCCTGATGACAAAATTTTTTTAAGTGTCGAAACGAAAGCTTCCGTTATTCTATCACTGTACACCACTGAAAATGGAAATAAAAAACATTTAATTTTTTCTTGGAAAAACCACACACGTTTCGAACACGCACATTCACTCATGTTAGTTCCGACATCATGTCGTTAATCATTTCAAATATTTTTCTGCGTAGATACGTACGAGCACAAGCACCTTCTTGTTCTTACATATTTGAGCAAGCTTAGTTTTTTTTAGAATGTATGTATTTGCAGGTGCTTGTAATCATTCTCTAATTTTTGGCAAAAGAATGTGAAGTATTATGAGGAATATACTCCTTGTAACATGATAAACTTTAAGTAGGCACCTTACTGGAATACACACCCCAAAAATAAATACATATATACACGTTTTTCTTTATAAGGTTTTTTTTCTGGAAGCTTACCATCTGCTGCCAAAACTACATCTGCGGATGCGACAAATTTCTCAAGTTCACGAGGCCATGTCAGGTTTGTGAAATCCAACGGATGGATGTAATACTCAGAGTTGATGAACTTTTGGTTATGCTTTGCATTACACCGGATCAAATCTAAAATTTTGTGTTCGTCCAAGTCTGCAAGATTAAAACAACAAATAAAACAATACATAACTAATAAATAGTAGTAATAATAATAACAGTAATAGTAATTTATTCAAAATTTGACGCAGTTTCAAAATTAAAAAGTAGCAATGTAAACGTACTAGGGCAACAAATAACTTTAAACTTGTGGCAAGTACTTAAATACACACATTTGGGAATTTGAGTACATACTGTGGATTAGTGTGGATACATTTTTCATCGAAACTATCAGTGTTTGCAGAGGGAGATGCTTACTATATTAAAATATTAGAGAGAACGTAAATATTTATTTACCACTGACGTTACAATAACGTTTGCCATTAAGACACAGTAAGAACAACATACATTTTTAGGAAAAGTAAAAAGCTTTCGAATAATTACGGTAAATGTTTGCATATATACAAAAGACAACAATAAACTACACGCGCGTATATTACGTGAAATGCGAAATGTATATTCGTAAAATTTTAGTAGGCAACCACATATATTGTAAAACGCATAGAGGTAAGTATACACAAAATTATATTATTCTTTTAAACTACGGTATAAAACTCACGCAAAGGGAACAGAGAATGGAATACCAGTAGCGATAACTTTCTTGGCATACATGGCAGCTACAATGGAAGAGAGCCCGGTTCCAGATCCCAATTCCAAAACTATTTTATCAGTGAAAAACTCCGAGGCTTTGTCAAGGATAAAATCTGCTAAAAGAAAAGCACCACGCCAAACTTGTAGACCAACAGCGGCTAATGTTGTCGAGTTTTCGTATTCTGTAAAGAAAAACCATGAACAACCCAGCATAACTTATAGGAAATATTTTCAACAGGTATATTATATGCATTTGGATTTCTGTAAGATTATTGATGCCGATGTGTAGTTTAGTCAAGTCTCCAGGGTCTCAAATTACCAATGAGCATGGTTGCTTCCTCTAAAGCAGCGGAATCATTCTTCCGACGAACTATTAAATCACCATCTTCATCCATCTCCACTGCTTTAGAAGATGATGACGTGGATGAGGACATCGTGGCATTGTTCGGGTGTTTAAGGGTCTTTGGGATGGCGAATTTCATGCGAGCTATTACGTCTGTAAAGTCAAAGGAATTTTAAACTTTTAGTATAATTTGTAATTAATAACTTTAATGCCGTGCGTGTGCATACAGTAAATACACATACTATCATAGTTAATGTTCACGAATCATGAATAAATTTTTATAAATAATATATTTTTGAGTCAGCGTCAAACGTTCAAAATTTCCGTCGTTATTGCCTTATTGTTTCTCACTTGAAGGTTTTGACAATGGTTTCACATCAGAGGCTACCACTAGAAACGGATTTACTTCGGATACAACATGTAATGGCTCACATTCTTCTTTCTTTTCTGCACATTCATCTTCACCAGATTCCATTGTTTTTGTGAAGTATTTAGCTCAAGTGTTCGTTTGTAAATTCCGTGTTAACCAAATCCTTCAATCAATTAAATGCGACAAGAACAATCTTTATAATTCCTCGCAGCGTGAAGGTACGCACGGTATACCCTGTGTAAGTAGGGATTTTGAATTATTCAGAATGTTTAAAACATGATTTAAATAGCCAAAAATCAAAATACGGTTTGCTTTCACAAACAAACAGAATCACGATAAAACAGATTCACAATTCGGTTTCGGTACGGTAGCACAATTAATTTCAATTTCGGTACTTCAGACTTCAGCAGCTAGGCCTAGGCTTGGACTGTAGCAGGAAATTTGAATTTCCCTCCTATGTGCCAGGCAGTTGTACCAGTAACATGTACCAGTTTATTGAATTCGTCCCCATTATTTCGCCCCCCCCCATATATTACTATACCTATATTTGTTGCGCCTATTGTTCCAATGACGTAACAGGTAATTATTTGAGTGCAGTCAAAATTCGGCGAACTCGCACTGAACTCAATCAGAGTTAAATGCAGTTAATGTGAGTTCGATCTCAGCACTTCACTCCATGAATGCGTACACTCAGCAAAGGTCGGACTTTTTAAGCTTTTCCTACAAAATTCCTACTTCCTATTTTTCATTTATGGCTCGCCCTATTTTTCACCCTACCCTATATTTCATTTCCCAGCTCACCCTACATTTTACCCTACCCTTCCTTCAAATCCCAGCTCACCCTACTTTTCACCCTACCCTATTTTTTCAACATTACCCTACATTTTAATTATCACCCTACTTTCAACATAATTTATGACGATTTCAAATGAGATGAAAAGCCATAATTTTTTTATTTCACAAACATTGTTTTACTTTCAATTTCTTAATTAACATTTATGGGATTAAAGTTGAATAGCTAAGTGTTCAGAATTAAATTCTCTATAATTCCGGTACATAAGATTCAGCAGACAAACGTCAGTTAAAATTTAATCGCGGTTTTCACAACAACAAAAGCATCATAGGGAATTTTTCTTAAATATATTAGATTAAACTGTGAGGATTGTGCTCCCATTTAATTTTCTATTCAAATACAGTATCAAATCCATGCAAACATTTTTACTGCACATTCTACACACCATATTGTACCACTTTTTGAAGCACAACTGGACAAAACTAACACTATAAGAATTCCCTACACGATGTATGCTTCCTACTTATACCTACCCTACTTTTTATAATCATATCGTACCCCTACCCTATCCTACCCTACTTTTTTAAATTTTAAGGTTGCCCTACCTACACCCTACCCTACTTTTTCAAAAAACAATCAAAAAACCTACTTTTTACCCTATTTGTAGGGCCTACTTGTAGGTAGGGTCCGACCTTTGCGTACAGGTATGGTGTAGAGCCCCAGTAGAAGTGCGTTGTATCTGTTGAACAAACCGGAAGCTTTGTGAAAAGTGCAAGTCACACACACCCTTTAAATGTCCCAATCACTTAGCATTTTCCCCCAGCTGCAACTACTAGCAGTACTATATGACTTCGTACTTTCGCATGAGATGCAAAGTTAACACCCATTCCTGTTACTATAATTTGTGATGTTTTTATAAAACAAATTGTAACTATGATTTGTTGAAATGTTCTCGAGTTTCCCAAAACCTAGTGTTTTTGAGCTTCGCAGACCCCCTATAATATCTTTTTTTATTTGTCAATTTCGATAACACTTGTTTTATATCTTTAAAACTCTGTCTGCAGTAGTTCCACAAAATTGTTTTTGTTGAGGTATGTGTACTTATACACAGTATTTGTATTATGAAAAACCAAATGGTCAATTACAGAAGACGCCACCCTCTAATTGAATTGACATGGCTGAAAATAAAACCGTTTGCAAACATTTTGCACTAATGCGTTGCCTAAATCCAAATGCATATTCACAACCAATATAATGCCCGTTTACTCACTATGTAAATAAAAAGAGACCTATTATTTAAAATACTTGTTTTTTGGACCAGTGTTGTTTATACTGAAGCTAAGCAGTGTAATTATTTACCTTTAAAAATTACCATTACTTAGATATAGGGGGATATTTAAATATTTTTTATTTCTAAATTCCTTCTTCAATCCAACAATGTTTTTATACCAGCGTGTAGCTGACGTCAATATCTATGCAAATCAACCATCACCTTAGCCCTATGCCCTTACGTTCAGACGCAGTGTAATTATTTAACTTTAAAAAATTACCATTACTTATATATAAGGGGATATTTAAATATTTATTATTTCTGAATTCCTTCTTCAATCCAACAATGTTTTTACACCAGCGTGTAGCTAACGCCAATATCTATGCAAATCAACCATCACCTTAGCTCTATGCCCTTACGTTCAGACGCAGTGTAATTATTTAACTTTAAAAAATCACCATCACTTAGATACAGGGGAATATTTAAATATTTATTATTTCTAAATTCCTTCTTCAATCAAACAATGTTTTCATACTAGTGTGTAGCTGACGTCAATGTCCATGCAAATCAACCATCACCTTAGCTCTATGCCCCTACGTTCAGACGCAGTGTAATTATTTAACTTTGAAAAATCAACATTACTTAGATATAGGGAAATATTTAAATATTTATTATTTCTAAATTCCTTCTTCAATCCAACAATGTTGTTATACCAGCGTGTAGCTGACGTCAATATCCATGCAAATCAACCATCACCTTAGCTCTATGCTCCTACGTTCAGACGCAGTGTTATTATTTACCTTTAAAAAATTACCATTACTTAGATATAAGGGGATATTTAAATATTTATATTTCTAAATTCCTTCTTCAATCAAACAATGTTTTCATACCAGCGTGTAGCTGACGTCAATATCTATGCAAGTCAACCATCACCTTAGCTCTATGCCCCTACGTTCAGACGCAGTGTAATTATTTAACTTTAAAAAATTACCATTACTTAGATATAAGGGATATTTAAATATTTATTATTATTGAATTCCTTCTTCAATCCAACAATGTTTTTATACCAGCGTGTAGCTGACGTCAATATCTATGCAAATCAACCATCACCTTAGCTCTATGCCCTTACGTTCAGACGCAGTGTAATTATTTAACTTTAAAAAATTACCATTACTTATATATAAGGGGATATTTAAATATTTATTATTTCTAAATTCCTTCTTCAATCCAACAATGTTTTTATACCAGCGTGTAGCTGACGTCAATGTCCATGCAAATCAACCATCACCTTAGCTTGATGCCCTTACGTTCAGACGCAGTGTAATTATTTAACTTTAAAAAATCAACATTACTTAGATATAGGGAAATATTTAAATATTTATTATTTCTAAATTCCTTCTTCAATCCAACAATGTTGTTAAACCAGCGTGTAGCTAACGGCAATATCTATGCAAATCAACCATCACCTTAGCTCTATGCCCTTACTTTCAGACGCAGTGTAATTATTTAACTTTAAAAAATTACCATTACTTAGATATAGGGGGATATTTAAATATTTATTATTTCTAAATTTCTTCTTCAATCCAAAAATGTTTTTATACTAGCGTGTAGCTGACGTCAATATCTATGCAAGTCAACCATCCTCCTAGCTCTATGCCCCTACGTTCAGACGCAGTGTAATTATTTAACTTTAAAAAATTACCATTACTTAGATATAAGGGGATATTTAAATATTTATTATATCTAAATTCCTTCTTCAATCCAACAATGTTTTCATACTAGCGTGTAGCTGACGTCAATATCTATGCAAATCAACCATCACCTTAGCTCTATGCCTCTACGTTCAGACGCAGTGTAATTATTTAACTTTAAAAAATTACCATTACTTATATATAGGGGGATATTTAAATATTTATTATTTCTAAATTCCTTCCTTAATATAACAATGTTTTTATACCAGCGTGTAGCTGACGTCAATATCTATGCACGTCAACCATCACCTTATCTCTATGCCCCTACGTTCAGACGCAGTGTAATTATTTAACTTTAAAAAATTACCATTACTTAGATATAGGGGGATATTTAAATATTTATTATTTCTAAATTCCTTCTTTAATCCAACAATGTTTTTATACCAGCGTGTAGCTGACGTCAATATCTATGCAAATCAACCATCGCCTTAGCTCTATGCCCCTACGTTCAGACGCAGTGTAATTATTTAACTTTAAAAAATTACCATTACTTATATAAAGGGGGATATTTAAATATTTATTATTTCTAAATTCCTTCCTCAATCCAACAATGTTTTTATACCAGCGTGTAGCTGACGTCAATATCTATGCAAGTCAACCATCACCTTAGCTCTATGCCCCTACGTTCAGACGCAGTGTAATTATTTAACTTTAAAAAATTACCATTACTTAGATATAGGGGGATATTTAAATATTTATTATATCTAAATTTCTTCTTCAATCCAACAATATTTTCATACTAGTGTGTAGCTGACGTCAATATCTATGCAAATCAACCATCCTCTTAGCTCTATGCCTCTACGTTCAGACGCAGTGTAATTATTTAACTTTAAAAAATTACTATTACTTATATATAGGGGGATATTTAAATATTTATTATTTCTAAATTCCTTCCTTAATTCAACAATGTTTTTATACCAGCGTGTAGCTGACGTCAATATCTATGCAAGTCAACCATCACCTTATCTTTATGCCTCTACGTTCAGACGCAGTGTAATTATTTAACTTTAAAAAATTACCATTACTTAGATATAGGGGGATATTTAAATATTTATTATTTCTAAATTCCTTCTTCAATCCAACAATGTTTTTATACAAACGTGTAGCTGACGTCAATATCTATGCAAATCAACCATCACCTTAGCTCTATTCGCTTACGTTTAGACGCAGTGTCATTATTTAACTTTAAAAAATTACCATTACTTAGATATAAATCGATGATAAATAAAATATTTTAAACGATTTAAAATAATTGGAATAGAAACTTTTGTACTTTTTAAAACTATGCAAACAAAATACTATAGGCACGTTTTAAAAAGCATGCAAATACAACATTCTTCCTATCAATAAACTTGTAAATACAACAGTTTACATTTTTTAATACAATTTAAAAGTTTGTTTCGCACTTTTCAGAAACCAGAGCATTTTGTACCTCAAAAGATACAAACATGTCAATTGTGCTATTAACACGATTTAAAATGTTCTACTTGCTGGGTTTTGAAAACAAAAAATGGTTCTATTTGATTGTTTGAAACATGCGAAATTCTTTATTTTACTGTTTTTGTAAAAATAAAATTTTCCTACCTACCGTATATCTTGTAATAAAAAGCACCTCGCTTACAATTAAAACTTACACCTCTGAGTCCTGCGTAGTATTGCAGGCCCGCATGCTTGTATTAAATATATATATTATACTTAAAAAAATATAAAGAAAAAATATTTTGTCGCAAACATTTTTGAGTGCGCAGCATGTTGTTAAGCCATTTCTACTTTTTTACGATGCTCTCCTCGTAAAAAACTATTACGTAAAAAAACTAGCTTATAGGTTGGTGGGGTTTGCTCGTTAGTCGAATAGGCCTTTAAATGAGTCATAACATTTCTAATCATTTTCAGAACGTTTGTCCGTTCAGATGAAGAAAGTCCGTTAATTGAATGAATCCACGTATTAGCTGGAGGAAATTCAGCAAATTGTATCATTTCTTGACCTTTTTGAGGAATTTTGCACTAATTTTTGTATTTTAAACTTTTTAAGTGGTCTCAAATAGGTTTGCTTTTTTTAAACCACAGGTTGAAATAACAGTATCTTCAACTATGAAATAGAGGTTTAAAAAATCAAAGCAACGTTCTTGCATAACTTCAAAATTGAGAATTTCACACAAACGTGCATGATTTAATTGTACACAAATTTCGTGACATTAACATTTTTGATTAAAACTCATAACTAAATATTGTATTGCTCCAAGAAAGCTTTAACAGGTGCATTTTTCACATTAATTTTAGATTTTAAAAACATAACAAAAATTATAGGAACACATGATTCATAGTTACTTTATAAAATTTATAATATGTTAAAAGAAACACTAATAAACAACAAATACAATTACAATTAGTTTATAATAAAATTTTTTTAAAATTAATACCGTCAACAGAAGAGAATTCATATCAAGGTATGACTTATTCTTCTAATTATTACGTTATATTAAAAAAATGGATATAAATTTATGTATTTGTGAATGTTTCATCCAATTTTTAAAATACATAGAGAAGGAAAACAATAATGAAGCTTATTATCATCACAATAAGATAAACAAAATTCATTTTACACTGACAGAATATAAATATTTGAAAGTATCATCTTACATCAAGTAACCAAACTAAATATGTAATTCAAAGCATGTTTAAATATGCAAAATAAGGATAAAAAATTTTTAACACATTGTTTATTGTATCACAAACATCAGAATGAAATACAAACAACTCATACAGAGTTTATAAATATTAAAATTGAGATTACGAAAATGATTTTAATTTTATTGAAATAGTATTTACTGTAATTCTTGATGGTATAAAAAAGTTTAGATTACAAAATGATATATTAATAAATGTTTATATTTTAGAAAATAATAATAATATTTACGATACCTGTCCTCAAAAATTTAGAAAAGAAAACCATTTTAATTTGCTTTTAATAAGCAACAAAGACGATAAGCAACTGGAAGTCATTACTTTTATACTAAAAATTGGTAAAAATTAGTTAAATATCAAATAACAAAACATATTTTTATTCGTAATAGACGTTTCGATTACACCAATAATAGAAAACAAAAAAATAAAATCACATTATCTATTAGCAGATATTCATTTTGAAGTTGTCAAGCAATTCCTAAAATCCTATACATAAAAAACGAGCTAATTTTTTACAATTCACAAACTTTAAAGACAAAATTAGGTTATCAAAAGTGTAATAGGCTGATCTGGAATCTGTATTAACAAGATTAGATTCAATCAATAAAAACAGTAAAAAATATGATAAAAATGTTAACCAAGGAACATGTGCTTATGATTTTACAACTGCTGGTCAAAATAATATTTATAATACGTTATAAAATTAAACAGTAAGTAGTAAAAAAAACAATTTTTTAATTCATAAAAGCATGTTTTCAGAGAGTTTAAAAATTTATTAAATATTAAAGGAAACGTTCGATATATTTAAATGACTTCAACTGTCTAGTAATGAAAATACCATTTCATATTAAAAGAGTGTCATTTTTAAACCCAGCGTTTTTTATTTATAAATTAAATTATAAAATAAAAGATTATTGTCATACTACTGATAAATTTAGAGTTGCTGCTCTTAATTCTTGTAATTAAAATATTTCAACTGTGTAAATATACTAGTTTTCGTTCATGATAGAACAAATAGGGATTTACAATTTTTTGTGAGGCAATTTCATAGGCTAACAAATAAACAAGAATATATAGTGAAATAAAAATTTTACCTCTTACATAATTAAAATATGATTCTATACCTGTTAGTATACCTACACGCTAGTACAAAAACCTTGTTGGATTAAAAAAGGAATTTAGAAATGATAAATATTTACATATCCTCCTATATCTAAGTAATGGTAATTTTTTAAAGTTAAATAATTACACTGCGTCTGAACGTAGGGGCCTAGAGCTAAGGTGATGGTTGATTTGCATAGTTATTGACGTCAGCTACACGCTGGTATAACAACATTGTTGGATTGAAGAAGGAATTTAGAAATAATAAATATTTAAATATCCCCTTATATATAAGTAATGGTAATTTTTTAAAGTTAAATAATTACACTGCGTCTGAACGTAGGGGCATAGAGCTAAGGTGATGGTTGACTTGCATAGATATTGACGTCAGCTACACGCTGGTATAACAACATTGTTGGATTGAAGAAGGAATTTAGAAATATAAATATTTAAATATCCCCCTATATCTAAGTAATGGTAATTTTTTAAAGTTAAATAATAACACTGCGTCTAAACGTAAGAGCATAGAGCTAAGGTGATGGTTGATTTGCATGGATATTGACGTCAGCTACACGCTAGTATAACAACATTGTTGTATTGAAGAAGGAATTTAGAAATAATAAATATTTAAATATTTCCCTATATCTAAGTAATGTTGATTTTTTAAAGTTAAATAATTACACTGCGTCTGAACGTAGGGGCATAGAGCTAAGGTGATGGTTGATTTGCATGGACATTGACGTCAGCTACACGCTGGTATAAAAACCTTGTTTGATTGAAGAAGGAATTTAGAAATAATAAATATTTAAATATCCACCTATATCTAAGTGATGGTGATTTTTTAAAGTTAAATAATTACACTGCGTCTGAACGTAAGGGCATAGAGCTAAGGTGATGGTTGATTTGCATAGATATTGGCGTTAGCTACACGCTGGTGTAAAAACATTGTTGGATTGAAGAAGGAATTCAGAAATAATAAATATTTAAATATCCCCTTATATATAAGTAATGGTAATTTTTTAAAGTTAAATAATTACACTGCGTCTGAACGTAAGGGCATAGGGCTAAGGTGACGGTTGATTTGCATAGATATTGACGTCAGCTACACGCTAGTATAAACACATTGTTGGATTGAAGAAGGAATTTAGAAATAATAAATATTTAAATATCCCCCCATATCTAAGTAATGGTGATTTTTTAAAGTTAAATAATTACACTGCGTCTATACGTAAGGGCATAGAGCTGAGGTAATGGTTGATTTGCATAGATATTGACGTCAGCTACACGTTGGTATAAAAACATTGTTGAATTAAGGAAGGAATTTAGAAATAATAAATATTTAAATATCCCCTTATATCTAAGTAATGTTGATTTTTTAAAGTTAAATAATTACACTGCATCTGAACGTTAGGGCATAGAGCTAAGGTGATGGTTGATTTGCATAGATATTGACGTCAGCTACACGTTGGTATAAAAACATTGTTGGATTAAAGAAGGAATTCAGAAATAATAAATATTTAAATATCCCCCTATATCTAAGTAATGGTAATTTTTTAAAGTTAAATAATTACACTGCGTCTGAACGTAGGGGCATAGAGCTGAGGTGATGGTTGACTTGCATAGATATTGACGTCAGCTACACGCTGGTATAAAAACATTGTTGAATTGAAGAAGGAATTTAGAAATATAAATATTTAAATATCCCCCTATATCTAAGTAATGGTAATTTTTTAAAGTTAAATAATAACACTGCGTCTGAACGTAAAAGCATAGAGCTAAGGTGATGGTTGATTTGCATGGATATTGACGTCAGCTACACGCTGGTATAACAACATTGTTTGATTGAAGAAGGAATTCAGAAATAATAAATATTTAAATATTCCCCTATATCTAAGTGATGGTGATTTTTTAAAGTTAAATAATTACACTGCGTCTGAACGTAGAGGCATAGAGCTAAGGCGATGGTTGATTTGCATGGATATTGACGTCAGCTACACGCTGTTATAAAAACATTGTTGGATTGAAGAAGGAATTTAGAAATAATAAATATTTAAATATCCCCCTATATCTAAGTAATGGTAATTTTTTAAAGTTAAATAATTACACTGCGTCTGAACGTAGGGGCATAGAGCTGAGGTGATGGTTGACTTGCATAGATATTGACGTCAGCTACACGCTCGTATCAAAACATTATTGGATTGAGGAAGGAATTTAGAAATAATAAATATTTAAATATCCCCCTATATATAGGTAATGGTAATTTTTTAAAGTTAAATAATTACACTGCGTCTGAACGTAGGGGCATAGAGCTAAGGTGATGGTTGATTTGCATGGATATTGACGTCAGCTACACGCTGTTATAAAAACATTGTTGGATTGAAGAAGGAATTTAGAAATATAAATATTTAAATATCCCCCTATATCTAAGTAATGGTAATTTTTTAAAGTTAAATAATAACACTGCGTCTAAACGTAAGAGCATAGAGCTAAGGTGATGGTTGATTTGCATGGATATTGACGTCAGCTACACGCTAGTATAACAACATTGTTGTATTGAAGAAGGAATTTAGAAATAATAAATATTTAAATATTTCCCTATATCTAAGTAATGTTGATTTTTTAAAGTTAAATAATTACACTGCGTCTGAACGTAGGGGCATAGAGCTAAGGTGATGGTTGATTTGCATGGACATTGACGTCAGCTACACGCTGGTATAAAAACCTTGTTTGATTGAAGAAGGAATTTAGAAATAATAAATATTTAAATATCCACCTATATCTAAGTGATGGTGATTTTTTAAAGTTAAATAATTACACTGCGTCTGAACGTAAGGGCATAGAGCTAAGGTGATGGTTGATTTGCATAGATATTGGCGTTAGCTACACGCTGGTGTAAAAACATTGTTGGATTGAAGAAGGAATTCAGAAATAATAAATATTTAAATATCCCCTTATATATAAGTAATGGTAATTTTTTAAAGTTAAATAATTACACTGCGTCTGAACGTAAGGGCATAGGGCTAAGGTGACGGTTGATTTGCATAGATATTGACGTCAGCTACACGCTAGTATAAACACATTGTTGGATTGAAGAAGGAATTTAGAAATAATAAATATTTAAATATCCCCCCATATCTAAGTAATGGTGATTTTTTAAAGTTAAATAATTACACTGCGTCTATACGTAAGGGCATAGAGCTGAGGTAATGGTTGATTTGCATAGATATTGACGTCAGCTACACGTTGGTATAAAAACATTGTTGAATTAAGGAAGGAATTTAGAAATAATAAATATTTAAATATCCCCTTATATCTAAGTAATGTTGATTTTTTAAAGTTAAATAATTACACTGCATCTGAACGTTAGGGCATAGAGCTAAGGTGATGGTTGATTTGCATAGATATTGACGTCAGCTACACGTTGGTATAAAAACATTGTTGGATTAAAGAAGGAATTCAGAAATAATAAATATTTAAATATCCCCCTATATCTAAGTAATGGTAATTTTTTAAAGTTAAATAATTACACTGCGTCTGAACGTAGGGGCATAGAGCTGAGGTGATGGTTGACTTGCATAGATATTGACGTCAGCTACACGCTGGTATAAAAACATTGTTGAATTGAAGAAGGAATTTAGAAATATAAATATTTAAATATCCCCCTATATCTAAGTAATGGTAATTTTTTAAAGTTAAATAATAACACTGCGTCTGAACGTAGAAGCATAGAGCTAAGGTGATGGTTGATTTGCATGGATATTGACGTCAGCTACACGCTGGTATAACAACATTGTTTGATTGAAGAAGGAATTCAGAAATAATAAATATTTAAATATTCCCCTATATCTAAGTGATGGTGATTTTTTAAAGTTAAATAATTACACTGCGTCTGAACGTAGAGGCATAGAGCTAAGGCGATGGTTGATTTGCATGGATATTGACGTCAGCTACACGCTGTTATAAAAACATTGTTGGATTGAAGAAGGAATTTAGAAATAATAAATATTTAAATATCCCCCTATATCTAAGTAATGGTAATTTTTTAAAGTTAAATAATTACACTGCGTCTGAACGTAGGGGCATAGAGCTGAGGTGATGGTTGACTTGCATAGATATTGACGTCAGCTACACGCTCGTATCAAAACATTATTGGATTGAGGAAGGAATTTAGAAATAATAAATATTTAAATATCCCCCTATATATAGGTAATGGTAATTTTTTAAAGTTAAATAATTACACTGCGTCTGAACGTAGGGGCATAGAGCTAAGGTGATGGTTGATTTGCATGGATATTGACGTCAGCTACACGCTGTTATAAAAACATTGTTGGATTGAAGAAGGAATTTAGAAATAATAAATATTTAAATATCCCCCCTTATATAAGTAATGGTAATTTTTTAAAGTTAAATAATTACACTGCGTCTGAACGTAAGGGCATAGAGCTAAGGTGATGGTTGATTTGCATAGATATTGACGTCAGCTACACGCTGGTATAAAAGCATTGTTGGATTGAAGAAGGAATTCAGAAATAATAAATATTTAAATATCCCCCTATATCTAAGTAATGGTAATTTTTTAAAGGTAAATAATTACACTGCTCAGCTTTAGTATAAACATCACTGGTCCAAAAACAAGTATTTTAAATAATAGGTCTCTTTTTATTTACATAGTGAGTAAACGGGCATTATATTGGTTGTGAATATGCATTTGGTTTTAGGCAACGCATTAGTGCAAAATTTTTGCAAACGGTTTTATTTTCAGCCAAGTCTCTAATTCTGACCACCCGCTCCATTTGACGCGCATGTCTCAACATAGAAAATTAGTATTAAGGCATAGAGAGATACTGGTGTGTACTAGCTTTCATCAAATTTAAGGCGCCAAAATCAAATCAGTGACATCAAACAAAATTGACAAAAGCTGTCCCTCCGACTTCCTGATTTTTCGTATTTAGAGTGGCCTAGTTCAAATTTAATTTAAATCTACGGCAGTAGCTTTTAAGTTGAAACTTTTCGTGTGTAATGATGAACTAATTTAAACGAGTAATCTACGTTATTGGATTGAAATTTTATTTTTCAAGATAGAAGCAAAAGTTGAAAAACTAAAATCCTCCATTTTTCACCGAAGTGCTGTAATTGTGGCCACTGCAGATATGCTTAAATGTGGCCGGGTCTAAACTTACTAAATTACAAGGTTTTTTGCATGTAACACCAAGATTAGGACTAACAAGAAATAAAAAATAATTTCGGTTCGTATTCGAGTGATTTCACGGTGATTTAAGACATTTTCGACGGGCTTGCTCAACCACCCTAACATTTTTAGCATTGTAGCAAACGGAGAGATTCTACGAGCCACCCATAATACAAATAATGATACATTTTACAGAATCTGGGATTGCGTATGAAGTAAATTGGCAATCTTGACGCATTAAACAATCAAACTGATAGTGTGATGTGAGACCGTTAGAAAAATGTAATCGTTAGTTAACTGAGACTTTTGCTAGAATCTCCAGATGTTAGAAAGTAGAAAGCTTCAGTATGAGAAAAGCAGATATGCTGGTTGCTGCTCACGAATGCAAGTTGTGCAATTGTTTTTGAAAATAATCAGCTACTACTACTTTAGCATAATGGGTGCTTAAATTGTAATGAAATACAGAAATTTAAGGATGGCCACAATAAGGACTCACCTGGCCACAATTAGGGCACTTTAGATAATTTTCAAAAATTCTGACTTTGTGAACATATCTCCTTGTAACTTGAAAACTCTATGATTTGCATTCACGATTATTTTTACTCTTATTCAGCGAGATTCAGCCAACAATTCTGTGCATTAGGTTTTTCTCTGCGAGCTCTGGTTCAGAAGTTATGAATTTTGAAAGTTTAACTTTTATGAACCCGGCCACAATTAGGCACTCTCACCCTACCTGTTTAGCGTATGGGTGGTCCCTTTAATCTTGACCCCACCTTACTCGGTCCCAAAGACAATCTCTCGTCTTTGACTCGGTCCCAAATCCTTGAGCCCCTGTAATTATTCAGTCCCCATCATTTCGCCCCCCCCCCCCATATATTAGTATACATTTGTTGCGCCTATTGTTCCAAAGACGTAAACAGGTAATTATTTGAGTGCAGTCAAAATTCGGCAAACTCGCACTGAACTCAATGAGATTTGAATGCAGTTGTGAGTTCGATCTCTGCAGTTCACTCCATGAATGCGAGCAGGTATGGTGTAGAGCCCCAGTAGAAGTGCGTTGTATCTCTGTTGAACAAACCGGAAGCTTTGTGAAAAGTGCAAGTCAGAAACACCCTTTAAATGTCCCAATCACTTACCCAGTATTTTCTCCCAGCTGCAACTACCAGCACTACCATAGGAGTTCGTACTTTCGCATTTATGAGATGCAAAGTTGACGCCATTTCCTGTTACTATAATTTGTGACGTTGAAAAACTAGTGTTTTTGAACTTTACAGACCCCCCTATGATATGTTTTTTTATTTGTCAATTTCGATAACACTTGTTTTATATCTGTAGAACTCTGTCTGCAGTAGTTCCACAAAATTGTTTTTGTTGAGGTATGTGTACTTATACACAGTATTTGTATTATGAAAAACCAAATGGTCACGATTACAGAAGACGCTTAAGTATTCGTCATTACCCATACAAATCTTTAGAAACTCAAAAGGTCATTTACTACACAAGCCAAAAATGGGAAGCTGTAAGAGACCAGGACCAGACAGCCGCAGAAATTTAGACCATTTTTGTGGACGGTCATCGGGAAAATGAAACAGATCCGAAGCCGAAATTATCTCTGAGCTGTCTGAGCATATATTAGAATATAAAACTAAAATCAAATGGTTAGGCCAGTTGCAAATATTGCCTATTTACGACTTTTATGTAAACTGCGCCTACTCACTTCGGGCTGGTTTGGTTGCAGAACGTGTTTGGAATTCGGGTATGTTGAAGCGTATCTAAATAAAATTCTGGTTTCGGGTCAGTTTCAAAAAATGAATTTTTAAGGGTGATTTGCACTTTTACACGATGACCGCTGTCCAAATTGGGCCGAATTTCTTCTGCCGTCGGGTCTCATGCAGTCTCTCTTAAAATAGAAAAGCTAATCATTTAGGTAAAGGACACATTTCAATTTTTGTTTTTATACGAACCTCTTCCAGTCAGTAACACAGGGCATTATAGCACCCTAAACTCATGAAAAACAATATTACTCTCCTCTTCATGTAATACAGATGAAGAAAAAAAATAGAAATATAAAAGATTAAACATTATACTGTCAATGTTTCTGAGCCGTTTAGGAGCAATGCATATATTCGCACACATTTGTGCATAGATGTTACTGTTTTGAAGAAACGGAACATATAGTAAGCAAAGCAACAATAAACTTATGTAAAACAACTCCACATACTGTCCAATTTCAATGTGATCATCAAAACCGGAAAAATGAATTTGTTGCATTACGATTAACCACTTACGTAATATTAAAGTGAAATCACTGAGGTGGGGTGACCCTTAAAATGTGATAATTTGATTGACATCATTTGAGTAACATCCCGAAGTATTGTGTGGATACAAAGTCGAGATAGTGGGAAAGGCGGTCCTTACACTTGGTGGGCGGAGTCTACCAAGTTCAATTTGGATGCGATGGGTGGGAACTATTAATCGAAGGGAAAACCTTTTCCACTATCTCGACTTTGTAGCCAGACAATACATATATGTATTCCATTTAGATAACCTGGGATTTTTCCACCGTTGTTTAAAAACACTGAATGACAGAAGGTTGACACAAATAGCGCCATCCAAATTTACCAAAATTTTGGACCTACCCGCGTACCCTTGTTACACTCTTAAAGCAATGCGTAAATAGCTATCTTTAACGTAGGGTGTCTTGTTTTGTTGTTTTTTCAAAGTGGGCAGGAATGCCACATTTTAAAGCGCGGGCCTGTCCCCTCCGGGTAAAAATAAACCCTAATACTTGCCAACCCCCCCCCCCCCTTCGCGAAAACAAGTTCTGAATTCCCTGCACCTACCTACCGCATTTCTATATAATAGTGCAGGTCTATACTAAAAAATGGGTCTGAAAGGATTGGAATTAAAATACATAGCACACTAGTCTATTTAAAACAGTTCTATATGGCAGTACCGCAGTACACGGCTCTCGGGCTTAGAATAGTGCACGGGCCCGAAGGTTTGGAATTTGAACAGTACACCCTGTAAGCAATACGGCAAATATTATGCCTAACATAAGTACCGCATACCTTCTAATACTACGCAGGTCTCTAACAGTATGCGGAGGGTAGGCGTCTCATGCAGAGAAAATTGCCATGTAATTCACTTTAAAATTATCTTTTGTAAGTGCGAAATTACCTACTTGTAAACACTTTTATTTGCTATCAAATCTGAATTTATGGCGTTTATAGCACTGCCCGTGTCTCTAATTCTACGTGGAGGTCAGAAGCTTGAGTTGGAATATTACGCGGGAGGTACTATTAGGGGACTCTTAGGATACAGTAATTTCATTGTCTGTACATATAACTATTAACAAGGTTGACAATCAGTAGCGTAGCCAGAAGATTTTGACAGGCAAGGCCAAGGCCACTGCTTGAAAGTCAACTACCATCTAGTTCTCTTTATAGGCGTCATTTAAAAGAAATATAAATACAGAAAAGCTGACACAATCTGAACGGAACACTTCCGAGCCGTTTAAGAGCAATGCATATTTTGGGACCAGATATAATGCGAGTGAATCAGTACATGTCATGCCATCATTAATGTCTGAGCAACATTAGGCTGGTTATAATTAAACATTAACAGCAAAACTGCCAAGGGGTCGTCCATAAATTACTTCATAGATTGGGTCAATGGATCTGCAGGGATGCTGATGACATCCCATTTTAAAGAAAGCCATTTACGCAATGAGGCTGGTGACAAGGCAAGGGTACCATAGGGTCCTAAAAATAGGAATATTTCGATGACATCATTTGTGGACAATTCCTAACCTGCTTGTGGTATGATGCAAACTGCGTAAATGGCTATCTTTAACATGTATGTCATCAGCATCCCAGCAGACCCATTGACCCAACCTATGAAGTAATTTATGGACGACCCCTTGGCAGTTTAGCTGTTAATGTTTAATTATAACCAGTCTAATGTGGCTCAGACATTAATGATGACATACATGTACTCATTCACTCGCATTATCTGCTCCCAAAATATGCATTGCTCTTAAACGGCTCAGAAGTGTTCCGTTCTGATTGTGTCAGCTTTTCTGCATTTATATTTCTTTTAAATGACGCCTATTAAGAGAACTAGATGGTAGTTGACTTTCAAGCTGTGGCCTTACCTGTCAAAATCTTCTGGTTACGCTACTGATTGTTAATCTTATTAATAGTTCTACAGATAAAGTGATTACTGTATCTCTCCTAATAGTACCTCCCGCGTACTATTCAAACTCAAGCTTCTGACCTTCGTGTCGAATTAGAGACACGGGCAGTGCTAAAACTTACAAACATAAGGTCTTTACAAAAATTCATAGAAAACGCCATAAATTCAGATTTGATAGCAAATAAAAGTGATTAAAAGTAGCTAATTTCGCACCAACAAAAGATATATTAATTAAATGGCAATTTTCTCTGCCTGAAACGCCTACTCTCCGCATACTATTATAAGGGACCCACGTAGTATAGGAAGATGTGCGGTACTTAGGCATAATACTTGCCGTATTTTTTACAGGGTGTACTATTCAAATTCCAAACTTTCCTGCCCGTTTTTCTAAGCCCAGGCCGTGACGCCGTCTACTGCCATATAAAACTGTTTTTAAAAGACAGGACTACTACTTAAATTCCAATCCTCTCAGACCTATTTTGTAATATAGGCCTGCACTATTATAGGGAAAACGGGAGGTAGGTTCAGGGAATTCGGAACTTGTTTTCGCGCGGGGGGGGGGCATGTATTAGGGTTTATTTTTACCCAGGGGGGGATAGGTCTATGCTTTAAAATGTGGCATCCCTGCCCACTTTGACAAAACAAGACATTAAAGATGGCTATTTACGCATTGCTTAAGAGTGTGACAAGGCGACGAGCGGGTCCAACATTTTTGTGAGGATGTGCCTGGCCCCTAATCTTCTGCCATTCAGTGTTTTTTAACGGCAGTGGAAAAATAACAGGTTTTCTGAATGGACTATGTACTCCGGGATGATTAAATTATCACATTTTAAGGGTCCCCGGGTCCCCCCCCCCCCCATTTTAAGATGTGAAACATCATTATATAGCTCTTTGAAACATAAAAAGCCGGTATTCGTTTCTGACTTGTGGTCAATACAACATTTTTTATTGGAACTTCTCAGAACGGATAAGATTTTTTTTAATAAATTGAAAAACTGTCATGTTTTTGCTAGAACTAGATTCCAATACCCATTACCGTTCGAATGGTGTATCGTGTGTCACTTATTGGGCTGAACACTCACTTAAAGTTTCCACTAGTTAAACAGAATTCAAAGTCTGTTTTAGGAGTGCATTACCAAAATGTATTAATCTAAATATTTAAAAAAACTAGAATTTAAAAAATAATAAATGACATATTTAAAAAGTCTCTTAAAAAGACATAAATAAATAAAATTAGCTATGATGCATGCTATACGTACGTGCATACATGGAAACATTAACTGTACAGAATAGTACACTCTCCGTAAAGAAATCAAAATCTGCAGTACAAAGTTAACTGAGTCTCATTAAAAGTGCATTACGATGGTCTTGATGGCCGTGTGAAGCTTCGAAGATAACTTCGAGCCACCGTAGTACATCAAAACTACATCTTGGAATTTTAGAAAGACACTAGTTATCGTTTAGATATTTTGCTAATATTTTTGAAGCTCTTCTGATGAGTTCGAAATTTTAGATGATGTGGGTAACAATGGATCACATACCTATTGCCTTTTAGATGTACTGCATAATGCTATTTAGAAGCATTTTAAGTATTAGATAACTCATATACAAATGTGTTAGATGCCAATGGAGGTTAGAAGTACCGCACATGCCGTCGAGATGTGATTCAATATTAGATGGCCAAGCTATACTGTTTTAGATGCCTTCTGACTTTCAGATGAGCCTCACATGCATTCCAGTAGCCTTCATAACTTTTAAAATATTATTCACACTACAATATTATATGCGTTGCCATGAGGGTTGTTTATTTACTGTAATATACTATTGTTGATTATGAAATCTCAGAAATTGATCATTGGACGTGGCTTTCGTTAGTCAAGTGGCACTGCACGACGACTGCAGACGTTGAGATTTCAAGTCATAATCAGATAGTGTGATATAATTAAGTAATTGTTGGAACTTGGAAAATATTTTAAATATTGAGCGTGTTTTCATTTTCTTGTTCATATTACGGTACGAGTGTACGAACAAACGGGCACAAACTAACTAATATTTATTTTTAATTCAAGTGTTTGAAATTGTTTTACAAAACTGAAAATATAAAACAATTCTATCAGACGTTGTGATTTGTGATACATTTGTTGAAAGAAACAATTGTGAGAATAGAGCAGTAAAAATTATAAAAGAAATTGTCTAGCCTCCTTGCTACAATTGTAATTTGTTTCTTCGAATTCTTGTTTTCCTTGTCCACTCGCAATAAGAACCGTAAAAGTGAAAATGATCTCTATCAAAAATAGTTTGCATGGACCCCGAAGGGAACACACACATTCAAAAATCATTATCTATCTTTCAGTGGATTTTTAACTGGGTACATATAGATACTGGGTCCTTTGAAAATTTCCGATTACAAATTCTCTTTAAAATAAAGTCGTATTGAAATTAGTATTAAGGTAAAAACTAGTTTATATTTCAATAAATAGTAAATCATTTCTACCAACGACAACCTACACACTGCACGTCTTAATTGAGAGAGAAAACGGTTTATTTACATTAGCATGTGTTCCATTCATCTCAATATTCTCAATGTAGAGGAGCATCTAAATAGATACATTGCAAGGCATCCCATATTTAAAGAGCACCTAAAGATTTGCTCGGTGCTACATCTGATTAGGGGCATTGAAGCGCAACTAAATAATAGCATTATCATGCATCTCAGCCTTGAGGTTCATCTAAATATTTATTTCCTAGTACATCTCCGCTTCGCACTTCATCTAAAAGACACTCGATACTCATCTTACTGTTTCTGGCAAATTCATCTAAACGATAACTGAATATCACCAGGGCGATATGTTGCGTAGCAACTGAATTATATCTTACTCCAAATTAAGGAATCATCTCATGATGTACTTTAGACGATCCATATATTCTGCACTTCGTGTTCACATCATATGATTTTCTGACGTCTTTCACATGCTCTTTTACGGAGAGTGTAGCAATAGCTAGTGGACAAATGTATGCCAATATGCATTGCTCTTAAACGGCTCGGAAATGGTTTAAGTCTTCAGTCTTCATGTGCCAACTTTTATGTGTTCTACACTATAACCTGTACCTGTCAAAATTGTTTCACTATTTTCTTACGATTAATTAGTGATCAATAAAAATCAGCTTAAAAAAGTTTCTAGCCGTTTGGTGGCAGTTTTAACATTTTTATTTTCTGCGAAGATATTATGTCCTGTTGTAGTAGTTGTATCTGATATGAATGTATGAAATTTGGTCTCTATTTACATCGAAACCTTGTTTACTTACCGTATATAAATTGTAAAACAAATTGCATTAAAATTGAAACTATACGGTCTCAGTCTCAGTTAGCCGCAGTTTATTATTTATTTTACATAGTTCAGTGTGATATTTTAAAATATTTTTTTATACAAAAACCTAATGCTGTTCTGCTACAAAAAAATCTGGGATGGGCGGGTAGGCAAGGCTTGTCTGCGCCACTGTTAACAATAGTAATGTAGGTACTGTGTTACTGATTTGGGGAGGGGCGTTGTACGGAGGGGAAAACTGGAAAACCCACGTCATATTAGTACATGCTACTGCTATACAAGTTCAGTGTAATAAATTAGTTTATAAAACCGTTTTCAACTTATTCTATATTTTGAAGGCCAGATCTTCATAACAACTAAAGTTTTAAAAGTGGGTGTCTTTTATTGTTCACATGTTAAGCTAATTATTTGTTTACTTAATAAGAATCTGGAAGGGGCTCCACGGTTAAAGAAATTAAATCCAATTTGGCCAGCTGTCATTGTACCTGGTCATCTTACGTCTGGTTAGAAATTAAATCCGTTTTGTAACTGACCTGTGATTATTACTAGTCCATGACGCCCCATAATTGATCACGGGGCATTTAAATGGCTGATGTCATCCGTGCGGAAGTGCTACTACTGAGATGATAGGACATTCTAGATTTGGGACACATTGTGATAGAAATTATGCTTCATACGAATATACAAATTATATTATTCTGTAAATGGAAAAACAAATTCTTTTGCGTATAGGTCTTGCTCAATTAATTTTTTTCACTTGCTTTTATTTGTCGTTTTTACACCTTATGCATTTAATCACAGCCACTTACAGGGCAATTTAAAATGGCAAGTCATACAAATACAACTGATGAATTCACAATGACTTATTTCGGTGTGCACTGAAATAGCACATTAAGATTTAGGAGCGTCATCCACATTATAATCGAGCCTTATAATATAATAATATTGTTCCAGTTTTTTAAAGCTATGAAGAGAAGTTTAAAACATGAATGTAACTTACAAATTCACTTATATTTAAGGAGATTACATGATTGCCATAATCATAATCAGAAAGCTACACAGTAGTGCACATACATTGTGAGAGTATTGTATTGTAAATTATTGTATTTACAATACAATCACAATACTATACGCTGGGACTTCACAATAACAATAACAACTCACAATTTGGTTTCATGTTTCCTACTGACGATGAGCTAAGGTAAGGGGCTTCAAATAATAGCGTTATAAATTTTATGGGAGGGGCTCTATAGCTGCCCTTTCTTGTTACATATTCGTAATTACATTCCAGAAAACATTTTCCGTGTAAATATTTGTATCTTTTATCTATGCAAATTGTAAAGTATTTGGTTGGCTAGCTGCGTAGTTGAATTTTCGCAATACATTTCCTACTAGGCGGATTATGGGTCTAACTAGTTCGTCGAAGTCGACTTTTTTTCCGTTGGATTTGGATGTGGAGGTATGATGAGCGATTAACAAATTCCACGTGTGTGAATAATTGGAATACAATAATTACTTTATTACCTAGGTATTGTTAGAATGACAATATTGCATATTGCATTCTAATGTGCAGACTAGCACATCAGCAATAATTATGATGAATTGCAATAATGTACAACTGCGTTTTAACTTGTAGTTTACTAACTAGTAATATGTAAATAACGTCACTGTCATTGACGTCATACTTGTGTATAAATACTCCGATAATTTGTATGTTAAACAAAACATTCGGCAAACATTCATGAACAGTCACTTACTGGGATTAACCACGAGATCTGCCCGTAATTGTATCATTCAGTGCGATCTCTCCTGACTGTCAACCTTTATATGTATGGCAGCATACAGCTGGAATAGACCACGAGATAGCTAGTAATTGTATCATTCAATGCTACTCTCTTCCAGTTGTAACCTTTTGATATGTACAAATAAAACCTCTCACTAAAGCCAAGCGACAACCTTTCCATCGTAACCATACTCGATGAAGGAATAGTTTATTATCATGCATTATTAGCATATATAAACTTAACAGTATGATATTTCGTTTGTGAAGAACAAAAATGACCTATTTACATTTTTAGCTAAAAACAATATTAGCTATCTAGAAAAATATTCAAATATAATATGTCTTGAAAGTATTTAAATAGAATATTTTGCACCTTTTCAAAAACATGGAATTAGAACCTTTAGTCCCTTTCCAAACACATGGAATTATAAATTTTTGCACTTTTGCAAAAACATGGAATTAGAACAATTTACGGTTTTCAAAAGCTCTTAATTAACATTTTACGCATGTTTCTCATTTTGTTTTTATGACATAGCTCATTTTGATTAGCTTAATTTGGACATGGGTCATTTTGGTTCTTCACGGACAATTTGTTGGTCTTGGTGGGTATTATTTTTAAAAAAAACAAGAGATGAAGATCTTTAATTACTGAATAAGGAATAGTGTTATGTCATATGTATATATTATTTGAGCGTAATTATTTCCTCTGTCTTGCTAGAAGAGTTGGCAGACATCATCCGGCATCATCCCGTTCGTTGTCCTGTCTGCTTCGTTTTCTGATCGACTCCTACCGGACTTGTCATTTCTGCCTACCTTGCTCATGTTGAGTTAAAACTGGTCTGGTATGTTTTTCTTTTCTTATTAGTGGACCGAGACTATAATGTAGTCGTATATATATGAGAACTCGTTGTAGACGAAAGTCATAGTCAAAAGAGGCAAAGTTCATGCACATGTGACATTGACAACATGAATTACTTGGATCAACTTGGATGAGCGACTGCATGCACTACACTGCGACTGCACATACTCATATGATTATAATAATTTTATATATTTTGTCAACCGTCCTGCGATGCACTTGGTACCACAAACATGTCTACGACGAGCATGTTGCTTCCCTTCCCTCTGCTAGCCATCATCATCACCACGGCCGTCGTCCTCTTGTCAACCCCGAGATTCATCTACGCTGAGAATCAAGTAACAATAATACTTTTATACATAGCAGTTACATAATTAAGGCATGATCCACTTATAAAGGAAGGTTTCTTTATTAATTCTCTTAATTTGTGACTCACAATCAGAATGAAGAGGAGGAAGACTTGGACTTTATTCAACGTTTCGTCCATCCATATGTAACTGAGGGGAGCAAACTCGACTCGGCTCCCTTCGCACCGCCTCAACACACACCTGCTGGATTCCCGGGAGTTCGTGTCTTATGCAGTTTCGTTCCAAATAATTATGTTTAAATTATAATAAATTCCAAGCGACTCATATTTCTACTTAAGTTTTCCAGAAATTGCTTGTTTGTTATGTAAATGTATTATCGGAGTGACAGCGAAGATAATGGTTTTGGTAAATTTTTGTAGAGTGCGGAATTCAGAATGGAAAAAGTGCACACTTCACAATTACAAAGAATGAAGAGCTGGACGTGAACGAAACAATATGGAGTGATAGTAGTAGCAAAGCTGACAGCAATAAAAGATCTCAAAATGTGACAATACCAAATTCATTCCCATTTCCAATTCCAGCACATGTGTTAATCTCGAAAGGAATCGAGACTGAGATTAATGAGTACCCATGGATTGTCGCATTAATTTATAATCTGCCCAATGGAACTCAAGTTCATTTCTGTGGAGGAACATTGTTTAGTAATAAATACATTTTGACTGCAACCCACTGCTTAGCCGGGTAACAAGTATTTTTAATTGAAGAAATTACATAATTAATTATTGAGATTGAGGAATTCATATATATGTATAACTATTTCTCTGGATTTTGCTAGGAAACGTGCTGACAAGACAGAAGTATGGTTGAATGAACATGACATTTTATTGTCCACTGAGACGCCAGGAGGAACTTTACAAATAAAGGCTCAAAAATTCATTATTCATCCCAAGTACAATTCCATCATGCACTACAATGACATTAGTATCATTGAGCTGGAGGAGGAAGTGGATATTAAACAAAGTTATTATCGTCCCCTTTGCCTTCCATCCCCAAATTTTGATCCAATTACATCCGTGTCGGGGGTGGAGGGGGTTGCTGCGGGCTGGGGCCAAACATTCTTTCATGGGCCCAAGTCTGCTAAATTGTTAAAAGTGAGCTTGCCTATCCTCAGCCATGACGGATGCATCACTAAGTCTGAACCATTTTACAAGAAAAGAGTCACGGATCACATGATTTGCGCAGGGGACATTGCCACTGGGGGTCGGGACACTTGTCCGGTTTGTTACTTCACGCATCGTTGTTAGCAGATGCATTTGATTATTTTTGGTTTTAGAACATCTAAATATATTTGCTTTGCTATTGAATACATTTTAGGGTGATTCTGGTGGTCCACTCTTTGTGAGTCATCGGGGGAAGAACGTCTTGGTCGGGATTGTTTCTTGGGGGTATCGTTGTGGGGAACCAAAGAAACCTGGAGTGTACACTCGAGTCTCAAGTATTTTTACATATTGTTCTATTAAATTGAAATGTGGTTATTGTTTATGTACGTGTATTTTCACTAGTGATAATTTGCTTGATAACTGATTTTTTTGCTTATTCTCAGAGTACATTAATTGGATTAATCAAGAGACAAGCCATGGGCAGCGTTGTGCAGGATAATATTTTTTATTGGACAAGTTTCAGATTTCAAGGGGTTTCAGAATTTCTTCTCCATACTTGAATATCGGATTAGGCTTACATTTGTTTGTATTACCACAACAATAAATTCATATTTCATATATTCCTATTTTTTAAACCCAAATATTTAAAACCGTATCTCCAAATACATGCATATTGAATAATTTTAGTAGTAAAGCATGTGCGGTTGTTAGTGTTTTGATGCACACTATTAAATAAATTTTAAATATCTAGCTCCTCCGATGCATTGTTTTTGTTTTCATCCTTCCAACAACAATCTGAACGCCAGGAGGTATAAAAAGATTCATAATTTTGGATTTATAACCAATCATAAAGGAGAAAAACAAAGGCCCGCTCTGTAACAAGTAATTCCGGCTGGATAGCGGGAGCTTCCACTGAATAACCTACAACTATTTACTTACTAAAAGGATCAACAGTGCATTTATAAGATCATTAATATCATACAAGTGACATCCTAAAAATATATTTAATGCCAACCCATGACAAGTACATGTATGGGGAAACTTGAGAGAATTGGAAATAATTAGAAGCTACGTTTCCTAAGTAAGTAGCGTTCAGTGGCACATGGATGATCGACAATGAATTTATAGACGACTTTTGGAGTGTGCACTTCAATATTAACTTCGCAAATTAAATTAATCTTAATTTAATACATAAATTACGACTTAAATTTCATGTAAAATTCTATGATTTTTCATTTAGTCCGTCAGAGAAGTTCAAAACTGGCTTATATTTTAAATTTTAATTCTTCTTGTTGAATTTTTTGTACTAAATCTAAAAATTTTGTTACAAAGATTGTGGCATATTAAAATAACGGAGGATTGGGGGATGAATTCAAGTACGCGAGTGTTTAAAAAAAAGAGAATCAAAACCAACGGCATACATCTAAGCCAAGTACAACTACGAGAACTTAATGTATTTATTTTACTTCATTCAGTTGCTGGAGTATTAAGATAATTACACAAAAATTCACACAGTGGCTTAAAATGTATATAGATGTAAGGTATTCGGGTTCAATACCTACGATTAGAAACTATCTACATAATTTTCCTGTCAGTGGTGTACTCATACTTAATAATTATTTTATATCAATGGTTGGTTTCTAGCAATGTGGTTTTTATTATCCAAACACGTTAGTTAAATACATTGCAATAAAAAGTTAGAATATATCTAAGTAATTATTATAACTTATTAATAATAAATACTATTTACAAAAAATTGATAAACCAAAGCCAAAACTTTTATCTTAAATGAAAAAGATTCTTTGCATGAGTCATCTCAACATGAATGAATTCCTAATAATATAATCAATTTTCACGAATACAACTTACAATACTAAATATTTAGTACTTAATTAAACTAGTACTTAGTTAAATTAATCAAACCCTTTTCTTTTAAAGATGTATTTTCTTTTACCAAAGCGAATCACATTTTTGTGGTAATTTCATACTGCAACGAAAAATGAAAAAAGAGCTCATACACACGCGATATTCACAACACGACACATAACGTCCTTTAGTCCATGTCATTTATTGTATGTTCTTGCATTATTATGGACTCCGCGCCCGTACACAGTACAGTAGTTGTAGCGGGATCAAATGTTAACGCATTAAAATCGTTTTACACTTTTTGAACAATATGCGTGAGAAAAATTATATTTCATGTAACTACATGAACACGTGTTATACTTTTAATTAGAATCGGAGAAATAGAACGACGAGCTGCGATTAAACGACATGTATTGAACACACATAATATAAATATATTTCGCAAAAATCCGTAAGTTTTGTTAATTATAAAAGAAACTGGCGGATGAGCTTATTTAATTTGTGATAATAATTGAAACTTAATTTTTGATCGGATAGATAAAATACAATGTGAAGTATTTAAGCCCTCCAAATCCCAATTTAAATATTCGCTTACGGAGGCATTACCAGATGTAATTATATTAACACAGCAATAACACTGAGTTTAAAAACTTTTGGTCAATGCGAAGCCCACTGAATATTCAATTTAATTTATTTTAAAATTATTAGTGTGTTTTTTTATTTAACTGAACGCATTTTTTTAACTCTGCAGAAAGCACAATATATACTTGAGTAATTGTTGTAATTTGTAAGACAGAGTTGACTATTTATCTTGTTGCTGAGCTGTGTGATGGACAACTTAGAAACTTTTAGCAGTTTAATTTAAGTTTTGCACAGTTCATGCCTGAGTTGAGAGAAATTCACGAATCCGCATAAGACTGTCGCTGATAATTGATAATGTAATCACAAGATAACGTTTATGTACAATACTCTTCAAGTTCAACGCTATAAAGCCTTGAATATAAGCTATAAATCCATTCAATAATAAAAAAGCTAAATTAATTATTTCCTTTACGTTTATATTTATATGACAGTTTATTCTCCATTCAATGACATTATTAGCAGGTTAATTCATTTTTTGGGGAAAAACTTTCAATCACATGTATATATCTATTGAATTTTTATTTGAACTTGTTTGCACTAACTCATAAAGCTGACTTTCATTCATTCTTCTTTTAGTATCTTCATCCTCCTCACTCAAGTCAAAGTCATAGTTAAGACTAAATAATATGCTAATCCTATTATTACACACACAATTTGGGAATAAGATCAAAACAATTACAAAACTGGCTTGACTATGCAATCGTGTTTGACATCATTGCTGGAATTTATATAATTAGTTACAGCTAAAAATGTCCTCCCTATTTCTTTCCACATTATTTCATGAAAATTTCAATAATGCAGTTGTAAGTTAGTAGCTCCAACAAGTGACAGTAATTGATAACAATCAATTTTATTATTAGAATTAATTTCATTCTCTCCCTCAAAAATTTCTTTCTTTCAGTTACTTACATACAAAATAGGGTTTACTGTGTATCAAAAATTTCCTACATTATTTTACTTTACTGCTTTTTTTCGCTTTACATTCATCAAAGAATACAATCAGTGATTGATCTCATGAACGCTTTTGTAATTATTTCAATGTTTCAATAAAGTCAGTCATTTTACGCCAAATTTCTATTTTCTTTCCATTCCTAACAGGTTTTGATATAATAATAAAGAGAATGGTTCTTACTTTGGAGTTTAATGAAAATGGTAATTTGCCGCGTGAATATGACTTGTATTCAACATATCAAGTGCTTACCTCAAAATCTAAAAGTTATATCTTTTTTGTAGTTTTCAAGATTTCGAATATCTTGATTATGTTGCTCTGAATTGGCAAGATGTAAAATGTTGTAAAACGTCGATGCATTTTTCATTATTTTTTGATTTCGTTCTTTCGTACGAGAACGTCGAGAACTCAATTATAACACATCCCGACAAGGGAAAAAAATACTAAACGCGGCTGCAGGGTCTTAATAATATATAATTAATAAATAGCGGTAAACAGTGGAACTTTTAGCAACAAGTATAGAGATATTTCATTATGCTATTCAGAAAATCACACTAATCCGACAAAACGTTTTTGTGAGAATATTTTACTTGTTAATGGATTCGCACAAAAAGTTCAATGAAACTGAACAATAGATGTACTAAGGTTCACGATGACTGATTCAAATGAAGATATTTTGCTGTGTTTTTTTTTACTTGACGGCGAAATTATGAAAACTTATCTTGAGCTACGGTCCTAGAAGATTAATTTGAGTTTTTATGCACCACTTCCAACAAATGCTTTTTGTAAGCTTCCTGATTCTTCCACAACTGGGCAGCCCTTACGTTCAAAGGGCTTTCAATGTTTGGCTCTGTAAAGGAAGAGAACTTAATTTTACCGAAACAAACATTAATGTACACATAAATTTTGAAAATTAGTGCAAAAACAAACTTACCACTTAAAAGAGATTGAATGGAGATTAAAATTGTTCTCACATCCAAAAGAGCTGACCACTTGTCTTTGAGAATATCCAGGCAAATATTTCCTGCTGTATCAACATTAGGATGAAAACATGCAGAGGTAAATTTTACAGCTGGAGCTGTGTATGGATAGCCACTTGGGAATTCAAGCGACAACTTAAAGGTTAGACCACTAAAAACCTGTAAATAAAATTGAATTGTCACTTTTCAACATATACAGTTCCAGATACGCATTGTTGACATTTCATTTTTCAAATACAACAATTAATGATACTAAAAGTTTAATTTCAAAGGGTATTTACGGTATCATCAGGTCCTTGTATAGTTCCCACCCATTTGAAAATATTATCGCCGTCAGGAAATGCTGAGATGCCTTTGTCACCTTTTGTCTACAAACATCAAATAACAATTAATAAAAAACGTATAAAAGCCAGTCGTGTCGGCAGTTTAAGGTGCGACCAGAATATAGTTATATTTACGAAATTATATTATAAAATATGATATGTATACTTACCATCAAGGTCATTAATTCAGAATGAAGCCTGAAAAATATAAGAATAGATTATCAATTATTCCAGAATGATTTCAATAATTTATGTGTTGTGTTGCCTGTCCCGTGTCTAGTGAAACTAGATTCATTGATTACGAGGGTAAAACAATAGTTTCATTTCGGGTTGTATTTAGTACCCTCACAGACAATTAAATACTATTAAAAGGTGTTTTCTTTTAATTACAAATAAGCATCAATGCCGTGCCATGATATGTTATCATCGTAAAACCACACTTAATTTTTGAAGTAATCCACGTGGTCCCCATGCACTGATATAAACCACAATATTACTAAATCTACCAAAAACTGTAAAAGTTAAAAGGTAACTAAACATTATGCATTTCGGTCACTTTGATTTTAAGGACATTATTAAAGGACAACCACTTCGCCACGGGTGTTCACACGGTTACCGACCTCATAACTGATTATAAACAAAATCACTGAATCAGTAGGTCACCGACTGAATTACTAAAGGTATATCACCGTCGGCTTTGTTTTGTTAGCAAATTTCAAATTAGGTTTTCATAATCTTTGACATTATGAAATATTAGAAAATGACCAAGCTTGAACAATACTCTTTCCCCACTCCCAATACCAGCCATATATGAACTTAATTTCAATATTTCAATTTAAATCGTTATCCCGGCTTTGGTAGCCTTCAGCACGGGGGGGGGGGGTATACCGTGCTTAATGGAAAATGTAAATCGGTGGCCGTCGTTGAAACCGTTAAACACCTGTGATATTCGCGATTTAACAAATTTATAGTACGATCATTTTGTTTCTTCAGTAAGTAACGATTTTCATTTAACGAAAAAACTATATCCCTTAGACATTCACCAAACCAGCAGCGTCTTCTGACTTTAAAATAAAAACGGACACCGGCAAGTTACTTATTTTCTGGTTAAAATAAATTAGAAAATAGCATTATTCAAATTGATTATCACATCAACCAGAATGCGCATAATCTTCGGTCTTTTAAAATAGCTAAGCAAAATGCCATTCCAATCAAACAACAGTGGGAGTCAAAATGTAGTTGAGTTTGAACATAAATTAACGTCACGTCAAGCTAACAACGGGGCATCAAAGGCAACAAAACTTCCCGCTAGTGGGGCAAATATTGCGGGGTTTTTGCCTAACATTTGACATTAACATGGATGAACCATAATGTTTAAAACTTATGTTGTTTAAAACTTTTTTTGCGTGAAATTACTTATTTGAACTGTTGTCCTACGAAAAACGATAAAACATTATCCATGCGGATAGAAAACACTGGCAAGGAGGGGCATCAATCGGTAGCAAAAAATAACTGACCAATATCAAATATATCAACCAAAACCAAATTATCTTTAATTAAATTGTATGCCATTAATGCGGGCACAAGTTTTTGCACGGAATGTTTAAAACAGTTTGAAACGTACCGTTTGCTAACAGAATGAGTATCTTTTGAATTTGCTGAAGATCCATCGTTGGTTTTTCGACTACTTCCTCCAAGACCACCTCTGGGACTTACATTCTGAGCCATCTTAACTCAATCCTTACTTGTGTTTTGATCTATCCGATAGAAGCAACCGCGGTCAACCGAATATGGTTATAAACGAACAACTTGATTTGATGATCAGATCTGTCAAGGAACCAACAAAAGAACAACGTAATTATTTGATTTTCATATTAAATATTAATAATCATTATTATGCATACTGCATTAAGAAAGAAAGTAAATATTTATTTACAACTATACATCTCCACTACCAAACCTGTGTAAAATAAGATTTAGAAATTACACTACAGTAACAGTAATATATTAGAATATTGTTACTGAAAATTAATAATGCTAAATTTGAATTATTCGCTTTCAGCTTTACTCCGTGCATTTCACTTATTCTCTTCAAGTCTATTCTACTATATGATAATAATAATATTCAACTAACCAATTATATCCAACAAAAATACATATAAACAGTAATCAATAAACGAGCATGTCCTTCGCATGAAAGAAAAGTTGTGTACATAAAGTTGCAAAAAAGTCACAATTCTACCTTTAATGTAGGCATTTGAATAGTAAAATATTTGATATTATTAAAAACTAACATTCCTGACAAAACCAGAATACATCCGGAAAAAACAAAACGGAACCAAGAATTTCAATTTAACTGTGTTAGTAAACGTAGCAGCTAGAAACTACAGACCGCATCCAGCATCAAACGTATTGTTACTTTAGTTCTACAAGTACTAATGACTGTAAGTACTCCATAATAAACATTTTCACCAAAATACCCCTACAACCTATGTATGTTCCTCCCCAGGAAACTTTTTATTAGATTTTATTACACGTCGCTACTTTTGCAAGTATCAAACGCAATATTACGTAACTTACACTCAATAAGTAACACAACAGAATGGAGACGTTTTCATCAACATTTAAAACCATTTAAATATTGAATAAAGCAACGTACCGCCACACGCAACGTCAAACATACATACATGACCTAATTTATTCAATTGATTAAACAGCTTAACTTCAAAACTACTCCAAAAAAAGCAAGAAGAAAAACAAATTTTCTGTATTATAGTTTTAAGTGATTTTGTGCAATTAAAATGCTATTGTGAAGTACAAAAAATAGTTAATATCATGCAGTCAGGGATCTTTGACCATTTTTCGTCGTTTTACGACTACTTTCGGATTGTACTTAAAACAGTCAAATTTCGACTGGACCTGGTTGACTAAAACTTAAAGCAGTAGAATTTCAACTGGAAATGGTCGTCTCCTATCTTTTACATTGTGAAAGAATTTCAGGGTAAAGAGTGGTCATTGTGTTAGTGCTTTTATTGATCAAAATTCCTAAAATTAACAACAATAAATAATAATAATATTATGTTTTCCGTTTAAGCCTTGCCACATAGTATTTCCAGGACCGTGGTAGAATTAATGCCAGAATAAAATTTGGCGTCTCGACCAGCTCTGCTTCTTTCGGTAATAATAATAATAATAATAATAATATTGGTTTCCGGGTAGAATCCTGGTGGATTTGAGATAAATCTCTTGTTTGCCCGGTATCACTTTATTTCCCTCTGTGCTACTCGAATCATTGGCGGTGTCTTGAAAGTTCCAGCCCATGTCCTCGTCTAGATTGTTCTTAAACGAATTGACACGGATTGTTCCTTGTTTAGTTCTGCTGTTTTCTACATGACTAGGTAATTTGTTTCATTCTGGCACAACACGATTTGTGAAGAACTGCATTCGCCTTGCGGTGTTATTGGACGGTAAATATTTCAAGAATGGGGCATGACGTCCTTCATTGTTTACCTCGAAGAAATCGGATGGGTTAATGTCGTATAAACCGTTGATAACTTTGTAGGTTTCAATTAAGTCTCCTCGTAGTCTTCTTTCGTGAAGGGTAAGAATTTGACGCACTTCAAGTCTTTCACTGTATGATTTATTTGCAAGGGAAGGTAATATACGCGTAATTTTTGCACTTTTTCGCATTCGTCGCCATCTCTTTTCAGGGATGGGAACACTATTGAATTACTGTACTCCAGTCCAGCTTAGTGCTCGGAATGGGTACACGTGTACCCGGGTATATGGGTACGGACCCGGGTACTAAGTCGTTGTACCCAAACCTAAAGATGTACCCGGGTACAGGTACAGGGGCTGTACCCGAACTTTGGGTACGGGAACGGGTCCGGGTACGGTTGCAGCAACTTATGATATGGGTACGGACCCAGTGGGTACGGGTCCAAGTGCTTGCTGGACCCGTACCCGCACCCAAAGTACCCGGGTACTATGGGTACTTTGAAAGAACTAACTTTCTTACTCAAAAGGTGGCGTGGCAGCTATAATTTTCCAACTCGTATGCATTTTGTTAACTGTTGTGTTTCGACATTCTGCCATGTTTGTTCTGCCATATCCCATTCTATTTGGTCGAGGTCATTTGTAGTTCCCAACTGTAAACAGTTTTAGCGCTACAGTTTAAACTTTTAAACAATATAAATAAATATATACAAGAATCTCAAGTTTTGGAAAAAAACTCGCCTTCCTAGATTTTCGCATGAAGTAAAGTGTAGTAGTGAACTAATTCATTTAAAAAAAGCTGTGTGACCCGCGTGCTGCCACTTAATATTGTTAAATAGACCCGTGTACAATTAAATCTCAACATATATAGCGTACTATTGGAGAACTGCATATTATTAAAAGATATCAAGGTATATGTGGTAGCCAAGTAATTGTGATTGCTCAAGTTTTTAACAGAAAAACAATTTACCAGACTAATATAAATAAAATCTAAAAAATTACCCATCACTTTTTTTCTCAATCAAGCATCTGTTTTTTCTTCCTAAATGAACAGAAAAATCTGGCCACCCTTTATTTTACGAGTTTCATTGTTGTAAAGTTAGTGTAATTTTTAGGTTGAAACTGTAGACAAACTGAAAGTCTGAAAGGTAAAATTGAAAACCCATAGATAAAACTCCTAATTTGTGTACGCTTTTTCTAGTAGTAAAAGATGCAGCCGCATCAGGGTAACAGGTATGCGTGTCAGGTTCATTTGAACATTCGAAAACTGTTTTTAGTTGTTATTCGACCACTTCCAGTCCACGGAAAAACCATTTCCAGTTGAAATTCTACTGCTTTAAGTTTTAGTCAACCAGATCCAGTCGAAATTTGACTGTTACAAGTACGATCCGAAAGTAGTCGTAAAACGACGAAAAATGGTCAAAGATCCCTGACTGTCAGTCGTCACATTCTAACTCATGAACTCACGTTGCCTTTATTACATTTCTTATCACACAATTCACTTACTTAGTATAAAACTGTAGGTTGAGAAACTAAGGGAGTAAAATAAAGAATTTTGCTGATTCCACCTTTTTCTGTTCTTTTCTTATACAACAGTCTTAAGTTGACAAAACGATATAGAAATTAGAAATCAAATTACATACTCCACACTCAACACTGACTGCCGTTAACCGTTAACCGTTGTCTATCTCTACAAATATTGCTTGCTAGTTTGTGGTCGGATTTGGTAAGTTACGAATCGTAATATTGTAGTCGTAACGTAACCTAGACCTAATCTGTAATTTGTGTTAAATTGTCTGCTTTCTTAGCTAAACACAGGAATTTTCTGGAAAGTATGGTTATTTTTTTTACCTGTTCACACGAGGAAATTGGGGATGGGGATGACTCCAAAATGCGATGTAAGTACAAGAATGAGGAAATGAATGCTTTTAGTGGTTACTTATTTAGTTGTAATTTGTAATGGAAAAAATGTATGACAAATATGTAAACAATAAATGAAGGACTTGTGACGGTACGGTCGCACAATCTACAATTAGTAATTTCAATTTCCGCACTTCAGCTTTCAGCAGTTCAGAAGGTACGATCTCAGAATTCTCAGAGCCAGGACTGTACCAGGAAATTTGAATTTCCCTCCTATGTACCAGGCAATTGTACCAGGAACTACGTACAAGTTTATTGTATCAGTACCGTGTACCAGGTTGTCGTATAAGTACCGTGTACAATTTTGTCGTATTAGTAACAGCCGTAACAGGTAGGGTGAGCTTACCTAATTGTGGCCACCCTCTAATTGTGACCACCCGCTCCATTTGACTCGCATGTCTCAACATAGAAAATTAGTATTAAGGCATAGAGAGATACTGGTGTGTACTAGCTTTCATCAAATTTAAGGCGCCAAAATCAAATCAGTGACATCAAACAAAATTGACAAAAGCTGTCCCTCCGACTTCCTGATTTTTCGTATTTAGAGTGGCCTAGTTCAAATTTAATTTAAATCTACGGCAGTAGCTTTTAAGTTGAAACTTTTCGTGAGTAATGATGAACTAATTTAAACGAGTAATCTACGTTATTGGATTGAAATTTTATTTTTCAAGATAGAAGCAAAAGTTGAAAAACTAAAATCCTCCATTTTTCACCGAAGTGCTGTAATTGTGGCCACTGCAGATATGCTTAAATGTGGCCGGGTCTAAACTTACTAAATTACAAGGTTTTTTGCATGTAACACCAAGATTAGGACTAACAAGAAATAAAAAATAATTTCGGTTCGTATTCGAGTGATTTCACGGTGATTTAAGACATTTTCGACGGGCTTGCTCAACCACCCTAACATTTTTAGCATTGTAGCAAACGGAGAGATTCTACGAGCCACCCATAATACAAATAATGATACATTTTACAGAATCTGGGATTGCGTATGAAGTAAATTGGCAATCTTGACGCATTAAACAATCAAACTGATAGTGTGATGTGAGACCGTTAGAAAAATGTAATCGTTAGTTAACTGAGACTTTTGCTAGAATCTCCAGATGTTAGAAAGTAGAAAGCTTCAGTATGAGAAAAGCAGATATGCTGGTTGCTGCTCACGAATGCAAGTTGTGCAATTGTTTTTGAAAATAATCAGCTACTACTACTTTAGCATAATGGGTGCTTAAATTGTAATGAAATACAGAAATTTAAGGATGGCCACAATAAGGACTCACCTGGCCACAATTAGGGCACTTTAGATAATTTTCAAAAATTCTGACTTTGTGAACATATCTCCTTGTAACTTGAAAACTCTATGATTTGCATTCACAATTATTTTTACTCTTATTCAGCGAGATTCAGCCAACAATTCTGTGCATTAGGTTTTTCTCTGCGAGCTCTGGTTCAGAAGTTATGAATTTTGAAAGTTTAACTTTTATGAACCCGGCCACAATTAGGCACTCTCACCCTACCTGTTTAGCGTATGGGTGGTCCCTTTAATCATGACCCCACCTTACTCGGTCCCAAAGACAATCTCTCGTCTTTGACTCGGTCCCAAATCCTTGAGCCCCTGTAATTATTCAGTCCCCATCATTTCGCCCCCCCCATATATTAGTATACATTTGTTGCGCCTATTGTTCCAAATACGTAAACAGGTAATTATTTGAGTGCAGTCAAAATTCGGCAAACTCGCACTGAACTCAATGAGATTTGAATGCAGTTGTGAGTTCGATCTCTGCAGTTCACTCCATGAATGCGAGCAGGTATGGTGTAGAGCCCCAGCAGAAGTGCGTTGTATCTCTGTTGAACAAACCGGAAGCTTTGTTAAAAGTGCAAGTCAGAAACACCCTTTAAATGTCCCAATCACTTACCCAGTATTTTCTCCCAGCTGCAACTACCAGCACTACCATAGGAGTTCGTACTTTCGCATTTATGAGATGCAAAGTTGACGCCATTTCCTGTTACTATAATTTGTGACGTTGAAAAACTAGTGTTTTTGAACTTTACAGACCCCCCTATGATATGTTTTTTTATTTGTCAATTTCGATAACACTTGTTTTATATCTGTAGAACTCTGTCTGCAGTAGTTCCACAAAATTGTTTTTGTTGAGGTATGTGTACTTATACACAGTATTTGTATTATGAAAAACCAAATGGTCACGATTACAGAAGACGCTTAAGTATTCGTCATTACCCATACAAATCTTTAGAAACTCAAAAGGTCATTTACTACACAAGCCAAAAATGGGAAGCTGTAAGAGACCAGGACCAGACAGCCGCAGAAATTTAGACCATTTTTGTGGACGGTCATCGGGAAAATGAAACAGATCCGAAGCCGAAATTATCTCTGAGCTGTCTGAGCATATATTAGAATATAAAACTAAAATCAAATGGTTAGGCCAGTTGCAAATATTGCCTATTTACGACTTTTATGTAAACTGCGCCTACTCACTTCGGGCTGGTTTGGTTGCAGAACGTGTTTGGAATTCGGGTATGTTGAAGCGTATCTAAATAAAATTCTGGTTTCGGGTCAGTTTCAAAAAATGAATTTTTAAGGGTGATTTGCACTTTTACACGATGACCGCTGTCCAAATTGGGCCGAATTTCTTCTGCCGTCGGGTCTCATGCAGTCTCTCTTAAAATAGAAAAGCTAATCATTTAGGTAAAGGACACATTTCAATTTTTGTTTTTATACGAACCTCTTCCAGTCAGTAACACAGGGCATTATAGCACCCTAAACTCATGAAAAACAATATTACTCTCCGCTTCATGTAATACAGATGAAGAAAAAAAATAGAAATATAAAAGATTAAACATTATACTGTCAATGTTTCTGAGCCGTTTAGGAGCAATGCATATATTCGCACACATTTGTGCATAGATGTTACTGTTTTGAAGAAACGGAACATATAGTAAGCAAAGCAACAATAAACTTATGTAAAACAACTCCACATACTGTCCAATTTCAATGTGATCATCAAAACCGGAAAAATGAATTTGTTGCATTACGATTAACCACTTACGTAATATTAAAGTGAAATCACTGAGGTGGGGTGACCCTTAAAATGTGATAATTTGATTGACATCATTTGAGTAACATCCCGAAGTATTGTGTGGATACAAAGTCGAGATAGTGGGAAAGGCGGTCCTTACACTTGGTGGGCGGAGTCTACCAAGTTCAATTTGGATGCGATGGGTGGGAACTATTAATCGAAGGGAAAACCTTTTCCACTATCTCGACTTTGTAGCCAGACAATACATATATGTATTCCATTTAGATAACCTGGTATTTTTCCACCGTCGTTTAAAAACACTGAATGACAGAAGGTTGAAGAAAATTCTGGTTTCAGGTCAGTTTCAAATAATGAATTTTTAAGGGTGATTTTTCAAAGTGGGCAGGAATGCCACATTTTAAAGCGCTGGCCTGTCCTCTCCGGATAAAAATAAACGCTAATACTTGCCTTAAATCTGAATTTATGGCGTTTTGTACGAATTTTTGTGAAGGCCTTATTTTTACAAATTTTAGCACTGCCCGTGTCTCTAATTCGATACGGAGGTCAGAAGCTTGAGTTTGAATAGTACACGGGAGGTACTATTAGGAGGCTCTCAAGATACAGTAATTCCATTGCCTGTACATATAACTACATTGATTGATTGATTGATTAAACTTTATTAACGTGTTATTGAAACCAATTTGACGCAAAGCCATCCATCGGTAACACAATACACAATCCATAAATACAGTAAATCAACAGATACCAACATATTATTATTAACGTATTTAACAATTATAACAATTATAACATGAGAAAACGGCTAAGATTAATATAGTTATATTACAATGAAGTTTTATACTACATACTACTATAAAATTAGTTTACAATCAAACAAACCCATCTCAGGTAAATGCAATAATTAATTATTATTAACCATAGTTTAATCAATGTCTCTCTCCCATAATTGTACCATGTATATTTAAATAAAGGGGGTTAATAAACTAGTTATGTTATGTATATGTCATTCCGACCATTAAGACACCACTGGGACACACCATTTTCAAATAATTCTAATGTGACTTCCAAATTTCTCTTTTCAACCGGAATGCTGTTCCAGATTTTTATATTAAAAAATAATGCAGATTTTTGAAAAAAAGGCGTTTCCCTTTTTGGACGGTCTAAAAGTGTGACTAATTTGTTTCTAGTTGAGTCATCATACTTAAATACGCTAAACAATTCAGGGATAGATCTATAAGATTTTGAACACAGAACACGAGGCATAGTACTTGATACGTTCATTGACAGATAATATATTACACTTTTCATACAGAGATACAAAATCGATTTTCGATCGCTCCTTTTCCTGTTTACAATAATCTTTTTTAGTTTTATAATTTTGTTTGTACAAATTAGGATAAAAATATGCTCCGAGGAGGCTGTCTACTTTGTGTTGGATTTGTTTTAGTTTAGTGCTACATACCGAGTTCCAAATAGTAATAGCGTAATCCACTACAGATAATACAAAACAATTTGTCAATAATGTAAATATACTTAAATTTATGTATCTTCGCAAGGATAAAATACAATGTACAGCTGAAGAAGTCTTTTTCATAACATTATCGAAATGTGCAGAAAAATTTAAGGTTTCATCAATGGTGACTCCCAAATATTTGAAAGTGCTAACACGTTTAATAATAATGTTATTACATTTTATACTTAACAAATCACTAGGTATTATATCACGGGGCTTATGAAATATCATGTACTCTGTTTTACAAACATTAATCGAAAAACCTCTACTTATACACAAATTATTCAAATTTTCCAATATTATATTTGTCATTTGTTGCATCTATAATTTCATCTGATTTAGTGCCACTTAAAGAAAAAACCAAATCGTCAGCAAAAAGTACATACTCAGTATCAATTAATGCCTGGCTTACATCGTCATAGTACACAGAAAATAATAAGGGACCTAAAATAGACCCTTGAGGAAGCCCACAGTTTAAATCAAATGTTTTTGATAATACTACACGCTTAGAAAAGATCTCAACTAACTTTTAGTTAGCTCGATCTAACACATTTGGGTGTTAATTTCAACACGATTATTAGTTAATTTCAAAATTTTCGAAGGTGAGAAAATATGTTAGCTACATGAAACACCGCTGCGTGTTAATATATCTACACCAAATAATGTTACAGTTGACCGAAAATCGTGTAAAGAATTTATACCGCCGTATATCAAGCTAAATCAGTGCTACAACTGTAAATGAGTTGTCTCAGGGCAGTGGTTAGAGAGGCCGGTACCAATTAACAAGGTTGCGGGTTCGTGCCTGACTTTTTGCATTATTTTTTAATTCAGTTAGTCGCGTAACTACTTCTTGGTTACACATGCAACACAGAAAATAGTAAGCTCAGCCTAACATATTACAGTGTAAATCCCTAACTCAAATTTGTGTTGACCTGTTGACCACTGTAACATCTTCTGGTGTCGATGTTGGAGTAGCACAAAAATAAATTACAAATTAACACCTATTTGGTTAATTTGCTTATATTTTTTAAGCGTGTATTACCAAGGTTGACAATCAGTAGCGTAGGCATAAGATTTTGACGGGTAGGCCACTGCTTGAAAGTCAGCTACCATCTAGTTCTCTTAATAGGCGTCATTCAAAAGAAATATAAATACAGAAAAGCTGACACAATCAGAACACACACTTCTGAGCCGTTTAAGAGCAATGCATATTTTGGGAGCAGATAATGCGAGTGAATGAGTACATGTAATGCCATCATTAATGTCTGAGCAACATTAGGCTGGTTATAATTAAACATTAACAGCAAAACTGCCAAGGGGTCGTCCATAAATTACTTCATAGGTTGGGTCAATGGATCTGCAGGGATGCTGATGACATCCCATTTTAAAGAAAGCCATTTACGCAATGAGGCTGGTGACAAGGCAAGGGTACCATAGGGTCCTAAAAATAGGAATATTTCGATGACATCATTTGTGGACAATTCCTAACCTGCTTGTGGTATGATGCAAACTGCGTAAATGGCTATCTTTAACATGTATGTCATCAGCATCCCAGCAGACCCATTGACCCAACCTATGAAGTAATTTATGGACGACCCCTTGGCAGTTTAGCTGTTAATGTTTAATTATAACCAGTCTAATGTGGCTCAGACATTAATGATGACATTACATGTACTCATTCACTCGCATTATCTGCTCCCAAAATATGCATTGCTCTTAAACGGCTCAGAAGTGTTCCGTTCTGATTGTGTCAGCTTTTCTGCATTTATATTTCTTTTAAATGACGCCTATTAAGAGAACTAGATGGTAGTTGACTTTCAAGCTGTGGCCTTACCTGTCAAAATCTTCTGGTTACGCTACTGATTGTTAATCTTATTAATAGTTCTACAGATAAAGTGATTACTGTATCTCTCCTAATAGTACCTCCCGCGTACTATTCAAACTCAAGCTTCTGACCTTCGTGTCGAATGTACCCATGGATTGTCGCATTAATTTATAATCTGCCCAATGGAACTCAAGTTCATTTCTGTGGAGGAACATTGTTTATTAATAAATACATTTTGACTGCAACCCACTGCTTAGCCGGGTAACAAGTATTTTTAATTGAAGAAATTACATAATTAATTATTGAGATTGAGGAATTCATATATATGTATAACTATTTCTCTGGATTTTGCTAGGAAACGTGCTGACAAGACAGAAGTATGGTTGAATGAACATGACATTTTATTGTCCACTGAGACGCCAGGAGGAACTTTACAAATAAAGGCTCAAAAATTCATTATTCATCCCAAGTACAATTCCATCATGCACTACAATGACATTAGTATCATTGAGCTGGAGGAGGAAGTGGATATTAAACAAAGTTATTATCGTCCCCTTTGCCTTCCATCCCCAAATTTTGATCCAATTACATCCGTGTCGGGGGTGGAGGGGGTTGCTGCGGGCTGGGGCCAAACATTCTTTCATGGGCCCAAGTCTGCTAAATTGTTAAAAGTGAGCTTGCCTATCCTCAGCCATGACGGATGCATCACTAAGTCTGAACCATTTTACAAGAAAAGAGTCACGGATCACATGATTTGCGCAGGGGACATTGCCACTGGGGGTCGGGACACTTGTCCGGTTTGTTACTTCACGCATCGTTGTTAGCAGATGCATTTGATTATTTTTGGTTTTAGAACATCTAAATATATTTGCTTTGCTATTGAATACATTTTAGGGTGATTCTGGTGGTCCACTCTTTGTGAGTCATCGGGGGAAGAACGTCTTGGTCGGGATTGTTTCTTGGGGGTATCGTTGTGGGGAACCAAAGAAACCTGGAGTGTACACTCGAGTCTCAAGTATTTTTACATATTGTTCTATTAAATTTAAATGTGGTTATTGTTTATGTACGTGTATTTTCACTAGTGATAATTTGCTTGATAACTGATTTTTTTGCTTATTCTCAGAGTACATTAATTGGATTAATCAAGAGACAAGCCATGGGCAGCGTTGTGCAGGATAATATTTTTTATTGGACAAGTTTCGGATTTCAAGGGGTTTCAGAATTTCTTCTCCATACTTGAATATCGGATTAGGCTTACATTTGTTTGTATTACCACAACAATAAATTCATATTTCATATATTCCTATTTTTTAGACCCAAATATTTAAAACCGTATCTCCAAATACATGCATATTGAATAATTTTAGTAGTAAAGCATGTGCGGTTGTTAGTGTTTTGATGCACACTATTAAATAAATTTTAAATATCTAGCTCCTCCGATGCATTATTTTTGTTTTCATCCTTCCAACAACAATCTGAACGCCAGGAGGTATAAAAAGATTCATAATTTTGGATTTATAACCAATCATAAAGGAGAAAAACAAAGGCCCGCTCTGTAACAAGTAATTCCGGCTGGATAGCGGGAGCTTCCACTGAATAACCTACAACTATTTACTTACTAAAAGGATCAACAGTGCATTTATAAGATCATTAAGATCATACAAGTGACATCCTAAAAATATATTTAATGCCAACCCATGACAAGTACATGTATGGGGAAACTTGAGAGAATTGGAAATAATTAGGAGCTACGTTTCCTAAGTAAGTAGCGTTCAGTGGCACATGGATGATCGACAATGAATTTATAGACGACTTTTGGAGTGTGCACTTCAATATTAACTTCGCAAATTAAATTAATCTTAATTTAATACATAAATTACGAATCAAAGTTCATGTAAAATTCTATGATTTTTCATTTAGTCCGTCAGAGAAGTTCAAAACTGGCTTATATTTTAAATTTTAATTCTTCTTGATGGATTTTTTGTACTAAATCTAAAAATTTTGTTACAAAGATTGTGGCATATTAAAATAACGGAGGATTGGGGGATGAATTCAAGTACGCGAGTGTTTAAAAAAAAGAGAATCAAAACCAACGGCATACATCTAAGCCAAGTACAACTACGAGAACTTAATGTATTTATTTTACTTCATTCAGTTGCTGGAGTATTAAGATAATTACACAAAAATTCACACACTGGCTTAAAATGTATATAGATGTAAGGTATTCGGGTTCAATACCTACGATTAGAAACTATCTACATAATTTTCCTGTCAGTGGTGTACTCATACTTAATAATTATTTTATATCAATGGTTGGTTTCTAGCAATGTGGTTTTTATTATCCAAACACGTTAGTTAAATACATTGCAATAAAAAGTTAGAATATATCTAAGTAATTATTATAACTTATTAATAATAAATACTATTTACAAAAAATTGATAAACCAAAGCCAAAACTTTTATCTTAAATTAAAAAGATTCAAATTTGCATGAGTCACCTCAACATGAATGAATTCCTAATAATATAATCAATTTTCACGAATAAAACTTACAATACTAAATATTTAGTACTTACAAACAAATTCTTTCATTAAAATTAATCAAACCCTTTTCTTTTAAAGATGTATTTTCTTTTACCAAAGCGAATCACATTTTTGTGGTAATTTCATACTGCAACGAAAAATGAAAAAAGAGCTCATACACACGCGATATTCACAACACGACACATAACGTCCTTTAGTCCATGTCATTTATTGTATGTTCGTGCATTATTATGGACTCCGCGCCCGTACACAGTACAGTAGTTGTAGCGGGATCAAATGTTAACGCATTAAAATCGTTTTACACTTTTTGAACAATATGCGTGAGAAAAATTATATTTCATGTTACTACATGAACACGTATTATACTTTTAATTAGAATCGGAGAAATAGAACGACGAGCTGCGATCAAACGACATGTATTGAACACACATAATATAAATATACTAGCAGGTTAGCAACCCGATGGGTTGCAATTAACAAAAAATAATATATTTATGTTCTTCAAGTTTAGCTTTTACATTAAATAAAATGTTGCATTGATTGCGGTCAAATAGAATTCGGGGTGAGTTTTGACCAGATATCTGCTCAGATTAAGGGATTAGTTTTTCCAATAGGGGCGCAAGATGTAACTTTTGACCAGGGCCTTGCCAGGGTTACACTATAGAATCTGAATTACTCGGAATTGTAGTATGTAATCTTTACTTTTAGTTGTTACACTAAACAAAATTTTGCATTGATTGTGATTTAATCAACTTGAGCTTTGCTGAAATGCTTGCTTGGGTTAAATTTTGACAACAGACTGGCCCTTGTCAAGATTTTACTATAGTGTTAGGTGGGTTAAAATTTTAGCAAAGTATTAGCAGCCATTAGCAGGGTTAAAATTTTACCAGTTTTAGCTGAGTTAAAATTTTACCACCGTATTGTCTGGATTAAAATTTTACCACAGTATTATCTGGGTTAAAATTTTACCAAAGTATTCCCTGGATTAAACTTTTACAACAGTATTGTCTGGGTCAAAATTTTACCACTTTATTGGCTGGGTTGAAATTATACCACAGTATTGTGTGGGTTTAAATTTTTCCACAATATTGGGTGGGTTAAAATTTAACGACAGTATTGGCTGGGTTAAAATGTTACCACAGATTTGGCTGGGTTAAAATTCTACTACAGCATTGGTTGGGTTATAATTTTACCACAGATCTTGGCTGGGGTAAGGTTTTCTAACATGATTGTCCGTGATTATGCTTGCTGTGATCATTGCTCTCCATTTATGTATACACCTGCTTCACATAAAAGATTAGTTTCGGTGTAACCAATAACAAGATGGATCTACTGATGAATACCATAACCTTCGACTTGAAAACCTTGCGCGGATTACATTATAGCCACAGCCATTCCCAGGTTTTCGTTTTTGCTAAATGCTTGCTTGGGTTAAATTTTGAGAGCAGACTTGCCTGGGTTTAGTTTTGATTACAGGCTTGCCTGGGTCAAGATTTTATTAGTGGCAAAGCTTTACTTTATTCTTCTCTGGGTTATGTTTTTTTAAATACTTGTCCGGGACTATGCTTGTAATGTCTATCTAATCCTAATCGCAGCTGATATTACTATACCCTCGTTATATGCACAAAATAGGCAGTGATTGGTAGTGGGAATTGAGTGACGCCTATCCCTTTCCCTAGTGTAGTTTTTAATTATTAGATTAGTAGATTACTTAAAGTCCTCATAGTTACTATTTAGGTTCTTTATTTTTATTTGAACTTGTAGCAAGATTTAAAAAGAACTAGCAGGTTAGCAACCCGATGGGTTGCGTTAAAAAATGTAACATAAATTTTTCACTTGTATAGTAAATAAGGTTGTGGTCAAATCGACTTTGGGGTTGCCCAGTATAATAGAGCTATCGACATATTACGTTTCCGGTTTCATGGGGTGTGACGCTTTGAAACTGCAGAGGGGGTGTTCTTGCGTCTGACGTTTCAGTCAATTGTTTGTGAATTTTAAATTTTTTGTTTCGGCTCAATCAAAGTAGATACGGCATAGATAAAATGTAAAATGTAGTACATATTTTATTTTTTCAAGAAGAAGTTAAAACATTTAGGAAATGTGAAAAATTGTTTAAAGAATTTTATAAAGAGTTGAAACGTTTATACGGGGGGAAGGGGGTTGAGAATTGACAGTGAAGTGACGATTGGATAGGCGGGAGGGGTTTTTGCACAAAAACCTGAAACGTAATATATGGATGGCCCCTAATCTTGAAATAAAGGCACTACTGGGTTGGACTGGACCGCGCAAGTTTTGACCAGATACTCGCCTCGCCCGGGGTAAGCTTTAACTTCAACTTTGAAAGGGTTCAGATTTTCCCATTGACGTGGTAGGAGTAGGTTTTAACCAGAGCCTTGTCAGGGTTAAAGTATGGAATCGGACTTGCTCGGGGTAAGTACATACTGATCAGTGACTTGCCCAGGTAACGCAATAGTGAAAGAATTTGATCAGCTGGCACGGGATAAGTAACACCGTAGCGTTGGCTGGCTTACGCATTTACCATAGACTTGCTTAAAACTAATGGTTTGCCTCACTGGTAGCATGTTATTATATTTGTTGAGCCCACAGGCTTGCTCGGGGTAAGTTTACGCAGAGATTTGCCCGTTTTGCGCTATGGTCACGGACGTGCCCAGGGTAAGCTTTGTCAATCACAACCTTGCCCTGAATAAGCTTTGATCAAATGGGCCATCCATATATTACGTTTCAGATTTTTGTGCAAAAACCCCCTCCCCAATCTTCACTACACCGTCATTCTCTATACCCCCCCCCCCTACTATAAACGTTTTTAAAATAGTTGTTTAAAGAATTTTTCATATTTTCGAAAGGTTTATATATACATTTTTCCAAAAAATGAATCACATTCCACATATTACATTTTATCAATAATGTATCTGCTTTGATTTGAATAAAAAATTTAAAATTTACAAAAATTGCCTGAAACGTCATTTGCCTGAACCCCCCACCCTCTCTACCGTTTCAACGCGTCATTGGCCTTAACCCCCTCCTCCCCCCCCCCTTGAAACCTGAAACGTAATGCACGGATGGCCTCAAAGGCTTAACCGGGGCATGGTTTTGTCGCAGGCGCGATCCGGGTATGTTTTGATCAGAAACTTAACCTGATTACGCTATGGTCACCGACATGGCTGGGCTCAGTTTTGATTTCAGGTTAGCCCGGAATTAAGGCTTTAAATTAATTCGGGTTTATTACATCGTATTACAGTCATTTTTACTTTTTTGTGCAAAGGGTAAGTAAAACCTGATCGTGCGTCTTTTGTGCGATGTAAAATTCGCCCTATTTTGTTCAATATAATATTTTACTTCCGGCTGCTGCACGTACAATTTTATTGGATCACAGGCTTGGAAGGGTTAAGACATTACAAAAACCTTAGTTTGCAGACGCGTCAAATGATACCATGAAAAGTGCATATAGTTGAAAACTAAAGCGCACACAACGTGTAGTGGCATTTAACAGGGGCCATCCCAAACCCCATTATTATGCACTTTTAATAAAGAGATAAAAGAAAATAAATTGACACTGTTAGGGAAATATTATTACGATGCTTAGCGTTGACTTGAGTGTAGGTGCAGTAATTATTACTGCAGTGTAGACATAGATACGAAAATAAAAACTGAAGACAGTGGTTAAACAAAATTATTATTATTGCATTAATAATTTTCTGGCCAAGTTCTATTTTTATTTTGTCAGCTTGCATTTTTTTCTCAATTTTTTATGGCGTTCAAGTTAGAAGTATTTGTAATTAAAAATCTAGCTTTGTACCAATCAGGACCCTGGAATTTTTTAAAATTTGAATTTCCAGGCTGTGATTGGTTTAGAGCTAAAAAGTTAAAACGTGAATAATTCAAAAAAGTGCCAAAACACTAAATTTTCCAAGACCATCATTCCATCCGCTGGACCAAGGCCTATCTAATGACACCTCAATAAGGGGTAAATTCGTGAAACTGAAGGAGGAGTTCACTGTGAGAGCTCGCAACCCCTCATAATACTGCACATTTTAATTTAGAGATAATAATGTTTTGGCTGAGCTGAACTTTTTTTCTTTTTCAAAACTTTTTGAATCAGCATTTAATATTTTCCATGTTCAAACGAATTTGAAAATGGAAATAAATATTTTTTATCATGCTCTGTGCCAATCAGGATCACTTGATTTTTGAAATTTTGAAATCCTGTGCTGTGATTGGCGCAGATTTAAAAAGTGTAAATCAGCCATAAAATGTGCAAAACGCCACATTTTCCAAAATATTGTCGAAAGAATGACGACAAAACGTCAAGGCGCGTCAAATGGTACCATAAAAACTGTAAATAGTTGAAAACTGAGGGAGGAGTTTAGGTTACAAGGTCCCCGGGTAACTTACCACTATCCTATGCAGCCCTGTACTGCACGTCTTAATTAAGAGACGTCTTAATTAAGAGATTTTGCAAAAATCCGTAAGTTTTGTTAATTATAAAAGAAACTGGCGGATGAGCTTATTTAATTTATGATAATAATTGAAACTTAATTTTTGATCGGATAGATAAAATACAATATGAAGTATTTAAGCCCTCCAAATCCCAATTTAAATATTCGCTTACGGAGGCATTACCAGATGTAATTATATTAACACAGCAATAACACTGAGTTTAAAAACTTTTGGTCAATGCGAAACCCACTGAATATTCAATTTAATTTATTTTAAAATTATTAGTCTGTTTTTTTATTTAACTGAACGCATTTTTTTAACTCTGCAGAAAGCACAATATATACTTGAGTAATTGTTGTAATTTGTAAGACAGAGTTGACTATTTATCTTGTTGCTGAGCTGTGTGATGGACAACTTAGAAACTTTTCGCAGTTTAATTTAAGTTTTGCACAGTTCATGCCTGAGTTGAGAGAAATTCACGAATCCGCATACGACTGTCGCTGATAATTGATAATGTAATCACAAGATAACGTTTATGTACAATACTCTTCAAGTTCAACGCTATAAAGCCTTGAATATAAGCTATAATTCCATTCAATAATAAAAAAGCTAAATTAATTATTTCCTTTACGTTTATATTTATATGACAGTTTATTCTCCATTCAATGACATTATTAGCAGGTTAATTCATTTTTTGGGGAAAAACTTTCAATCACATGTATATATCTATTGAATTTTTATTTGAACTTGTTTGCACTAACTCATAAAGCTGACTTTCATTCATTCTTCTTTTAGTATCTTCATCCTCCTCACTCAAGTCAAAGTCATAGTTAAGACTAAATAATATGCTAATCCTATTATTACACACACAATTTGGGAATAAGATCAAAACAATTACAAAACTGGCTTGACTATGCAATCGTGTTTGACATCATTGCTGGAATTTATATAATTAGTTACAGCTAAAAATGTCCTCCCTATTTCTTTCCACATTATTTCATGAAAATTTCAATAATGCAGTTGTAAGTTAGTAGCTCCAACAAGTGACAGTAATTGATAACAATCAATTTTATTATTAGAATTAATTTCATTCTCTCCCTCAAAAATTTCTTTCTTTCAGTTACTTACATACAAAATAGGGTTTACTGTGTATCAAAAATTTCCTACATTATTTTACTTTACTGCTTTTTTTCGCTTTACATTCATCAAAGAATACAATCAGTGATTGATCTCATGAACGCTTTTGTAATTATTTCAATGTTTCAATAAAGTCAGTCATTTTACGCCAAATTTCTATTTTCTTTCCATTCCCAACAGGTTTTGATATAATAATAAAGAGAATGGTTCTTACTTTGGAGTTTAATGAAAATGGTAATTTGCCGCGTGAATATGACTTGTATTCAACATATCAAGTGCTTACCTCAAAATCTAAAAGTTATATCTTTTTTGTAGTTTTCAAGATTTCGAATATCTTGATTATGTTGCTCTGAATTGGCAAGATGTAAAATGTTGTAAAACGTCGATGCATTTTTCATTATTTTTTGATTTCGTTCTTTCGTACGAGAACGTCGAGAACTCAATTATAACACATCCCGACAAGGGAAAAAAATACTAAACGCGGCTGCAGGGTCTTAATAATATATAATTAATAAATAGCGGTAAACAGTGGAACTTTTAGCAACAAGTATAGAGATATTTCATTATGCTATTCAGAAAATCACACTAATCCGACAAAACGTTTTTGTGAGAATATTTTACTTGTTAATGGATTCGCACAAAAAGTTCAATGAAACTGAACAATGGATGTACTAAGGTTCACGATGACTGATTCAAATGAAGATATTTTGCTGTTTTTTTTTACTTGACGGCGAAATTATGAAAACTTATCTTGAGCTACGGTCCTAGAAGATTAATTTGAGTTTTTATGCACCACTTCCAACAAATGCTTTTTGTAAGCTTCCTGATTCTTCCACAACTGGGCAGCCCTTACGTTCAAAGGGCTTTCAATGTTTGGCTCTGTAAAGGAAGAGAACTTAATTTTACCGAAACAAACATTAATGTACACATAAATTTTGAAAATTAGTGCAAAAACAAACTTACCACTTAAAAGAGATTGAATGGAGATTAAAATTGTTCTCACATCCAAAAGAGCTGACCACTTGTCTTTGAGAATATCCAGGCAAATATTTCCTGCTGTATCAACATTAGGATGAAAACATGCAGAGGTAAATTTTACAGCTGGAGCTGTGTATGGATAGCCACTTGGGAATTCAAGCGACAACTTAAAGGTTAGACCACTAAAAACCTGTAAATAAAATTGAATTGTCACTTTTCAACATATACAGTTCCAGATGCGCATTGTCGACATTTCATTTTTCAAATACAACAATTAATGAATGATACTAAAAGTTTAATTTCAAAGGGTATTTACGGTATCATCAGGTCCTTGTATAGTTCCCACCCATTTGAAAATATTATCGCCGTCAGGAAATGCTGAGATGCCTTTGTCACCTTTAGTCTACAAACATCAAATAACAATTAATAAAAAACGTATAAAAGCCAGCCGTGTCGGCAGTTTAAGGTGCGACCAGAATATAGTTATATTTACGAAATTATATTATAAAATATGCTATGTATACTTACCATCAAGGTCATTAATTCAGAATGAAGCCTGAAAAATATAAGAATAGATTATCAATTATTCCAGAATGATTTCAATAATTTATGTGTTGTGTTGCCTGTCCCGTGTCTAGTGAAACTAGATTCATTGATTACGAGGGTAAAACAATAGTTTCATTTCGGGTTGTATTTAGTACCCTCACAGACAATTAAATACTATTAAAAGGTGTTTTCTTTTAATTACAAATAAGCATCAATGCCGTGCCATGATATGTTATCATCGTAAAACCACACTTAATTTTTGAAGTAATCCACGTGGTCCCCATGCACTGATATAAACCACAATATTACTAAATCTACCAAAAACTGTAAAAGTTAAAAGGTAACTAAACATAATGCATTTCGGTCACTTTGATTTTAAGGACATTATTAAAGGACAACCACTTCGCCACGGGTGTTCACACGGTTACCGACCTCATAACTGCTTATAAACAAAATCACTGAATCAGTAGGTCACCGACTGAATTACCAAAGGTATTTCACCGTCGGCTCTGTTTTGTTAGAAAATTTCAAATTAGGTTTTCATAACCTTTGACATTATGAAATATTAGAAAATGACCAAGCTTGAACAATACTCTTTCCCCACTCCCAATACCAGCCATATAGGAACTTAATTTCAATATTTCAATTTAAATCGTTATCCCGGCTTTGGAAGCCTTCGGCACGGGGGGGGGGGTGGGGGGTATACCGTGCATAATGGAAAATGTAAACCGGTGGCCGTCGTTGAAACCGTTAAACACCTGTGAACTTCGCGATTTAACAAATTTATAGTACGATCATTTTGTTTCTTCAGTAAGTAACGATTTTCATTTAAATTTACGAAAAAACTATATCCCTTAGACATTCACCAAACCAGCAGCGTCTTCTGACTTTAAAATAAAAACGGACACCGGCAAGTTACTTATTTTCTGGTTAAAATAAATTAGAAAATAGCATTATTCAAATTGATTATCACATCAACCAGAATGCGCATAATCTTCGGTCTTTTAAAATAGCTAAGCAAAATGCCATTCCAATCAAACAACAGTGGGAGTCAAAATGTAGTTGAGTTTGAACATAAATTAACGTCACGTCAAGCTAACAACGGGGCATCAAAGGCAACAAAACTTCCCGCTAGTGGGGCAAATATTGCGGGGTTTTTGCCTAACATTTGACATTAACATGGATGAACCATAATGTTTAAAACTTATGTTGTTTAAAACTTTTTTTGCGTGAAATTACTTATTTGAACTGTTGTCCTACGAAAAACGATAAAACATTATCCATGCGGATAGAAAACACTGGCAAGGAGGGGCATCAATCGGTAGCAAAAAATAACTGACCAATATCAAATATATCAACCAAAACCAAATTATCTTTAATTAAATTGTATGCCATTAATGCGGGCACAAGTTTTTGCACGGAATGTTTAAAACAGTTTGAAACGTACCGTTTGCTAACAGAATGAGTATCTTTTGAATTTGCTGAAGATCCATCGTTGGTTTTTCGACTACTTCCTCCAAGACCACCTCTGGGACTTACATTCTGAGCCATCTTAACTCAATCCTTACTTGTGTTTTGATCTATCCGATAGAAGCAACCGCGGTCAACCGAATATGGTTATAAACGAACAACTTGATTTGATGATCAGATCTGTCAAGGAACCAACAAAAGAACAACGTAATTATTTGATTTTCATATTAAATATTAATAATCATTATTATGCATACTGCATTAAGAAAGAAAGTAAATATTTATTTACAACTATACATCTCCACTACCAAACCTGTGTAAAATAAGATTTAGAAATTACACTACAGTAACAGTAATATATTAGAATATTGTTACTGAAAATTAATAATGCTAAATTTGAATTATTCGCTTTCAGCTTTACTCCGTGCATTTCACTTATTCTCTTCAAGTCTATTCTACTATATGATAATAATATTCAACTAACCAATTATATCCAACAAAAATACATATAAACAGTAATCAATAAACGAGCATGTCCTTCGCATGAAAGAAAAGTTGTGTACATAAAGTTGCAAAAAAGTCACAATTCTACCTTTAATGTAGGCATTTGAATAGTAAAATATTTGATATTATTAAAAACTAACATTCCTGACAAAACCAGAATACATCCGGAAAAAACAAAACGGAACCAAGAATTTCAATTTAACTGTGTTAGTAAACGTAGCAGCTAGAAACTACAGACCGCATCCAGCATCAAACGTATTGTTACTTTAGTTCTACAAGTACTAATGACTGTAAGTACTCCATAATAAACATTTTCACCAAAATACCCCTACAACCTATGTATGTTCCTCCCCAGGAAACTTTTTATTAGATTTTATTACACGTCGCTACTTTTGCAAGTATCAAACGCAATATTACGTAACTTACACTCAATAAGTAACAGACAACAGAATGGAGACGTTTTCATCAACATTTAAAACTATTTAAATATTGAACAAAGCAACGTACCGCCACACGCAACGTCAAACATACATACATGACCTAATTTATTCAATTGATTAAACAGCTTAACTTCAAAACTACTCCAAAAAAAGCAAGAAGAAAAACAAATTTTCTGTATTATAGTTTTAAGTGATTTTGTGCAATTAAAATGCTATTGTGAAGTACAAAAAATAGTTAATATCATGCAGTCAGGGATCTTTGACCATTTTTCGTCGTTTTACGACTACTTTCGGATTGTACTTAAAACAGTCAAATTTCGACTGGATCTGGTTGACTAAAACTTAAAGCAGTAGAATTTCAACTGGAAATGGTCGTCTCCTATCTTTTACATTGTGAAAGAATTTCAGGGTAAAGAGTGGTCATTGTGTTAGTGCTTTTATTGATCAAAATTCCTAAAATTAACAACAATAAATAATAATATTATGTTTTCCGTTTAAGCCTTGCCACATAGTATTTCCAGGACCGTGGTAGAATTAATGCCAGAATAAAATTTGGCGTCTCGACCAGCTCTGCTTCTTTTGGTAATAATAATAATAATAATAATAATAATAATAATAATAATATTGGTTTCCGGGTAGAATCCTGGTGGATTTGAGATAAATCTCTTGTTTGCCCGGTATCACTTTATTTCCCTCTGTGCTACTCGAATCATTGGCGGTGTCTTGAAAGTTCCAGCCCATGTCCTCGTCTAGATTGTTCTTAAACGAATTGACACGGATTGTTCCTTTCTTAGTTCTGCTGTTTTTTACATAACTAGGTAATTTGTTCCATTCTGGCACAACGCGATTTGTTCTTGCACAACACTGCAATTCGCCTTGCAGTGTTATGGGACGGTAAATATTTCAAGAATGGGGCATGACGTCTTTCATTGTTTACCTTGAAGAAACCCGATGGGTTAATGTCGTATAAACCGTTGATAACTTTGTAGGTTTCAATTAAGTCTCCTCGTAGTCTTCTTTCGTGAAGGGTAAGAATTTGAAGCACTTCAAGTCTTTCACTGTATGATTTATTTAGGGAAGGTAATATACGTGATGCTAATTTTTGCACTTTTTTTGCAATCTCTTTTCAGGGATGGGAACACTATTGAATTACTGTACTCCAGCTTGGTTCTCACAAAAGTACAAATTAATTTCTTTAACCCATAAGGTGCATTAATTTCACGCGGTTTTTTTTAGGATTACGAATTAATTTTTGAATAATTACTGCTGCCTGTACAGCACACGAATTATCCATATATTCGCTAAAATGCAATACTCAAATATTTTTAAGGAATAAAACACCAATAAGGAAGTATTTCGTACCGTATTTCTTTTAATAGTACGCCCATTGTACAATTCAAACCCGAGCTTCTTACCCCCGCGTACACACGCTTAGAAAAGATCTTAACTAACTTTTAGTTAGGTCGAGCTAACAGATTTGGTTGTTAATTTCAACACGATTACCAGTCAATTTAAAAATTTTTGAAAGTGAGGAAATATGTTAGCTACTTAAACACCGCTGTGTGTTAATAAATCTACACCAGACACCAAATAATGTTACAGTTGACTGAAAATCGTGTAAAGAATTTATGCCACCGTATGTTAGACTAAATTAATGTTGCAACTATAAATGAGTTGTCTCAGGTCAGTGGTTAAAGAGGCTGGTACCCAAATAGAAGGCCGCGGGTACGCGTCTCAGTTTTTGCGTTATTTTTTTAATCAGTTATTCACGTAACTACATCCCACATTGGGAATATCTTCATAAAAAGCGGCAGGCTGGGTGGATTTGAGAAAATATTGAAAGTGCACGGAACTTCTTTGTAATTTTTATGACAAGTACCTATACAAAGATGTACTGTATCGCAAATTTTGGAAACAATCGAACACACCGTTTGCGCGCCAAAATTTTTTATGTTCGAATAGTTAACGTGGCTTAAAAGGCGATACATGTATTTTTCATTGTGAAAAGAGGATCGCAGTTTTCAACATACTACCATAATGTGATTTTTTGTATACTCAGAATTAACTGGGCTTTCATCCCCATATGCGAAAAAAGGTCAAAAGTTTCAAAATCTGTCGCCCGCGAATTTTCAAAAATTCACATTTTTGAAAAAAATTATTTTTTTTTCCAAAAACTTTTGCTGACCTGCAGCTCCTACAGTTTGTGTCCGATTTTCGAAAAATTTAAAGTTCTGTGATCTCCAAAACAATATGTAACAAGGTATCTCTAAGTTTTGGAGAATTCGAAAAATTTTAAATTTAAAAATATTTTGAATTTTTTATTAATCTTTTAATTAACGAATTTTCCCAAAATTTATATTTTAAAAAAAATTTCCAATTTTCCAAAACTTAGATGAATATATTATTATTATATTATATATGAATATATATTAAATATATTCCCAGTGTGCATCCTTAGTTAAATATGCAACACAGAAACTATAGTAAACTCACTAGTCAACTAACACATTACAGTGTGAATCCCTAACTAAAATATGGACTGACCACTATAACACTTTCTGGTGTCGATGTTGGAGTAACACTAAAATAAGTTACAAATTAACACCTATTTAGTTAATTTGCTTATAGTTTTCTAAGCGTGCAATTAGAGACCCGCGTGCTGCCACTTAATATTGTTAAAGAGACCCGTGTACAATTAAATCTCAACCTATATAGCGTACTATTGGAGAACTGCATATTATTAAAAGATATACGGTATATGTGGTAGCCAAGTAATTGTGATTGCTCAAGTTTTTAACAGAAAAACAATTTACCAGACTAATATAAATAAAATCTAAAAAATTACCCAACACTTTTTTTCTCAATCAAGCATCTGTTTTTTCTTCCTAAATGAACAGAAAAATCTGGCCACCCTTTATTTTACGAGTTTCATTGTTGTAAAAGTTAGTGTAATTTTTAGGTTGAAACTGTAGACAAACTGAAAGGTATAATTGAAAACCCATAGATCAAAATACTAATTTTTGAACGCTTATTCTAGTAGTAAAAGATTCCCTAGATCAAAATACTAATTTTTGAACGCTTATTCTAGTAGTAAAAGATGCTTCCCGATCAAAATACTAATTTTTGAACGCTTATTCTAGTAGTAAAAGAAAGCGGGCCGAAGACCGAAGATATGACCCACAAACTACCCGAAGAGCCGAAGACAGAACTGCAATCTACCCGAAGAAGAAATCTGCAAGTGAGCCGAAAACCGAAGAACCGATGCAAGTCAGCCGAAGCCCGAAGACTGCAACCTACCCGAAGACCGAAGACTCTTCGGCTGGGCTGCAATCTAGCCGAAGAAGTGCCATGCAAGTACGCCGAAGCCCGACGTTCTTCTGCAACCTGGCCGAAGAACTTCGGCACAAGCTACCCGAAGACCTTCGTCTGAAACTGCAACCCACCCGAAGAAATTTTTTTTGTTAAACGGCTCAATTATTTTTTGGAACAGAAAACACGTGAGTTAACATCCAAAAAATTATAAAATCATCAATAAAATTGTAATGCAATAAATGTTTCACGCTTTTTACGTTGTTTGCATTAAGGATGCCAGTTGAAAAAAGAAATTTGAATGGTCTGCATTAACTTGTGTAGAGATAATTTTCGGGGCATGTAAACTCTTCTTGGTCGTTGTTTACACATTCAGTTCCTATAACCTCGCTGTAAAATATCATTATCTGGTGCAGTGCCGTAATATTGTAAATTGTAATTGTAATTGTATTTTTATAAAATTACATTTACAATTGGAATTGTAATTGTAAATACAATTACAACACAATATCAAATTTATTTTCTGCAGTGTGTTCTGAGCCTTAGTTTTACGCTAAAATCGTGTATCTACACGAAAGTTATCATTCGGCTTCGGCTGACTTGCATCGGTTCTTCGGTTTTCGGCTCACTTGCAGATTTCTTCTTCGGGTAGATTGCAGTTCTGTCTTCGGCTCTTCGGGTAGTTTGTGGGTCATATCTTCGGTCTTCGGCCCGCTTGCAGTTCCCCAGCCGCATAAGGGTAACAGGTATGCGCGTCAGGTTCATTTGAACATTCGAAAACTGTTTTTAGTTGTTATTCGACCACTTCCAAACTTCCAACTTCCAGTCCACGAAAAAACCATTTCCAGTTGAAATTCTACTGCTTTAAGTTTTAGTCAACCAGATCCAGTCGAAATTTGACTGTTACAAGTACGATCCGAAAGTAGTCGTAAAACGACGAAAAATGGTCAAAGATCCCTGACTGTCATGTCGTCACATTCTAACTCATGAACTCACGTTGCCTTTATTACATTTCTTATCACACAATTCACTTACTTAGTATAAAACTGTAGGTTGAGAAACTAAGGGAGTAAAATAAAGAATTTTGCTGATTCCACCTTTTTCTGTTCTTTTCTTATACAACAGTCTTAAGTTGACAAAACGATATAGAAATTAGAAATCAAATTACTCCACACTCAACACTGACTGCCGTTCCGTTAACCGTTGTCTATCTCTACAAATATTGCTTGCTAGTTCGTGGTCGGATTTGGTAAGTTACGAATCGTAATATTGTAATCGTAACGTAACCTAGACCTAATCTGTAATTTGTGTTAAATTGTCTGCTTTCTTAGCTAAACACAGGAATTTTCTAGAAAGTATGGTTATTTTTTTCACCTGTTCACACGAGGAAATTGGGGATGACTCCGAAATGCGATGTAAGTACAAAAATGAGGAAATGAGTGCTTTTAGTGGTTACTTATTTAGTTGTAATTTGTAATGGAAAAAATGTATGACAAATATATAAAAGAAGGACTTGTGACGGTACGGTGAACGGTTTTAATTTCAATTTCAGCTTTCAGCAGTTCAGAATTTCAGAAGGTACGATCGTACGATCTCAGAATTCTCAGTCAGAGTCAGAGCCCAGAGCCAGGACTGTACCAGGAAATTTGAATTTCCCTCCTATGTACCAGGCAGTTTTACCAGGAACACGTACCTGTTTATTGTTGTATCAGTATAGTACCGCGTACCAGGTTGTCGTATCAGTACCATGTACATTTTGTCGTATTGGTAACAGCCGTTACAGGTACCTGTTTAGCGTATGGGTGGTCCCTTTAATCTTGACCCCACCTTACTCGGTCCCAAAGACAATCTCTCGTCTTTGACTCGGTCAGCTAATCTCGCACCAACAAAAGATATGCTAATTAAATGACAATGTTCTCTGCCTGAGACGCCTACTCTCCGCATACTATTATAAGGGACCCACGTAGTATTCGAAGATGTGCGGTGCTTAGGCATAATACTTCCGTATTTTTTACAGGGTGTACTATTCAAATTCCAAACTTTCCTGCCCGTTTTTCTAAGCCCACGCCGTGTCGCCGTCTACTGCCATATAAAACTGTTTTTAAAAAGACAGGACAACTACTTAAATTCCAATCCTCTCACTAGTCAGACCTATTTTGTAATATAGGCCTGCACTATTATAGGGAATACGGGAGGTAGGTTCAGGGAATTCGGAACTTGTTTTCGCGGGGGGAGGGGGGGGGGGGGAGGGGCATGTATTAGGGTTTATTTTTACCCAGGGGGGGACAGGTCTATGCTTTAAAATGTGGCATCCCTGCCCACTTTCACAAAACAAGACATTAAAGATGGCTATTTACGCATTGCTTAAGAGTGTGACAAGGCGACGAGTGGGTCCAAAATTTTTGTGAGGATGTGCCTGGCCCCTAATCTTCTGCCATTCAGTGTTTTTTAACGACAGTGGAAAAATAACAGGTTTTTTGAATGGACTATGTACTCCGGGATGATCAAATTATCACATTTATAAGGGTCCCCGCCCCCACCCATTTTAAGATGTGAAACATCATTATGTAGCTCTTTGAAACATAAAAAGCCGGTATTCGTTTCTGACTTGTGGTCAATACAACATTTTTTATTGGAACTTCTCAAAACGGATAAGATTTTTTTTAATAAATTGAAAAACTGTCATGTTTTTGCTAGAACTAGATTCCAATACCCATTGCCGTTCGAATGGTGTATCGTGATCGTGTGTCACTTATTGGGCTGAACACTCACTTAAAGTTTCCACTAGTTAAACAGAATTCAAAGTCTGTTTTAGGAGTGCATTACCAAAATGTATTAATCTAAATATTTAAAAAAACTAGAATTTAAAAAATAATAAATGTCATATTTAAAAAGTCTCTTAAAAAGACATAAATAAATAAAATTAGCTATGATGCATGCTATACGTACGTGCATACATGGAAACATTAACTGTACAGAATAGTAGCAATAGCTAGTGGACAAATGTATATGCCAATATGCATTGCTCTTAAACGGCTCGGAAATGGTTTAAGTCTTCATGTGCCAACTTTTCTGTGTTCTACACTATAACCTGTACCTGTCAAAATTGTTTCACTATTTTCTTACGATTAATTAGTGATCAATAAAAATCAGCTTAAAAAAGTTTCTAGCCGTTTGGTGGCAGTTTTAACATTAACATCTTTCCTTATTGAAGATATTGTAACAACAGTTTTGAAGAAATCTGTCCAGATTTGCCAACACCATTTATATTCGACTGTTCCGAATAACTACCTAATTCGTTAAATTAATTATCTATTTTATACAGTTTTAAAAAATTACTTTTATAAGCTAACCAATTTTTGATCCGTATACTGAGTCTTGTAGGCTACCCTCGATGGAGGTCAGTGTTAAGTTTGTTCTTTTGAATAAAGTTTATCTTTCTCTCTTTTATTTTCTGCGAAGGTATTATGTCCTGTTGTAGTAGTTGTATCTGATATGAATGTATGATTTTGTCTCTATTTACATCGAAACCTTGTTTACTTACCGTATATAAATTGTAAAACAAATTGCATTAAAATTGAAACTATACGGTCTCAATCTCAGTTAGCCGCAGTTTATTATTTATTTTACATAGTTCAGTGTGTTATTTTAAAATATTTTTTTTATACAAAAACCTAATGCTGTTCTGCTACAAAAAAATCTGGGATGGGCGGGTAGGCAAGGCTTGTCTGCGCCACTGTTAACAATAGTAATGTAGGTACTGTGTTACTGATTTGGGGAGGGGCGTTGTACGGAGGGGAAAACTGGAAAACCCACGTCATATTAGTACATGCTACTGCTATACAAGTTCAGTGTAATAAATTAGTTTATAAAACCGTTTTCAACTTATTCTATTAATTCTATATTTTGAAGGCCAGATCTTCATAACAACTAAAGTTTTAAAAGTGGGTGTCTTTTATTGTTCACATGTTAAGCTAATTATTTGTTTACTTAATAAGAATCTGGAAGGGGCTCCACGGTTAAAGAAATTAAATCCAATTTGGCCAGCTGTCATTGTACCTGGTCATCTTACGTCTGGTTAGAAATTAAATCCGTTTTGTAACTGACCTGTGATTATTACTAGTCCATGACGCCCCATAATTGATCACGGGGCATTTAAATGGCTGATGTCATCCGTGCGGAAGTGCTACTACTGAGATGATAGGACATTCTAGATTTGGGACACATTGTGATAGAAATTATGCTTCATACGAATATACAAATTATATTATTCTGTAAATGGAAAAACAAATTCTTTTGCGTATAGGTCTTGCTCAATTAATTTTTTGCATTTGCTTTTATTTGTCGTTTTTACACCTTATGCATTTAATTACAGCCACTTAGAGGACAATTTAAAATGGCAAGTCATACAAATACAACTGATGAATTCACAATGACTTATTTCGGTGTGTATTGAAATAGCACATTAAGATTTAGGAGCGTCATCCACATTATAATCGAGCGTTATAATAATAGTGTTCCAGTTTTTTATAGCTATGAAGAGAAGTTTGAAACATGAATGTAACTTACAAATTCACTTATATTTAAAGAGATTACCTACATGATTGCCATAATCATAATCAGAAAGCTACACAGTCACCTAAAGGGTCTTATGCGCGAGTTACAACATACGATTTCTATGAATTATCAACCACCCACACTCCTTCCGCCACCTTTATCGTTTTTTTCGTCCCAATATTTTGAATCAAGTAACTTTACGAAAATCAAAGTGTTCGTAGCTTTGCTTTCTTAAGAATGTGCTAAATCTTATTTTAATTTAGCGCAAAGACTTTCCTATGATAGTATTATAAGGATACGTCTGGTTACGGTTACAACATAATAGCGTGATATACTTAATGAAGATATATTGGAAGAAAAACGAAATGTGCAGTCCATTTATCTTTGCCATTGGCATACGGGCATCCAAAGGGTTACGTAGTCAGAGGAGTAAGGTCCACCATGATTTCTAAAACTGCATTGCAGCAGCAAACAACATAGTTATGGCGACCTACTCTACGCTACACATTAATCTAGTACAACAAGTACAAAGGTATGCATTATTGGAGAAATGATTTGTTTTCCTACAATTAATCTGATATTTAACCGAATTTCTGATTACGGATAGTGATACAAGGAAAAGTTTGTAATAACAATGACTAATCTTACAGTGACAACAGACTGGATGAAGACGACAATACCAGTAACAATAGATACAGGTAAAACTAACGATTTGTATAATAGAATTAGAAACCTACTGTTCCAGTTATTACTATTATAAATGGTATGTATACGTACATAATAATATGTCAAACACTAATCACGTTAAGTTCATACAATGTACGATTAAATTGAATGTAACGTTATGTTAATATTGTTTTTACAGATTTCAAAATATCTCAACCAGTGACATATATGCTTCGCATAACGTGTGAAATTTTAAATAATCGAGTGAGACTCGATATTTACTACTAAGCTTGATACTCCGATTCGAAGATTTCATATACTAAAAGAACTCAAGGAACTTTTGCACCTAAGTCACTAGCCAGATATTAGTTGAAATCCTTGCGGTCCTTTTCTAAACACACAGATACATTAAATCCATTTTCCATCATATAGCAATAACATCACTGTAAATATTATAATGCATGCATCAATCTCCGACTGTAATTACTTTGTTCATTTTCATTGGGTCCATTGTTTTATTGTTTACTTACATCTAAATAATTACAGTCCGAGCCATTATGATTTTGGTAAACCAAAAACTTCCCAACCTATATCTACAGAGAGTGTTTAGACGAGTAACTGTGGCTACCAAATTAGAGCCACGAAGTAATTATAAAGGTGAACACCCACAAACAATATAATTGACAGTACCAACTCAGTCATTAAAAACGACTATTCTGTATACAACCAGTACGATCTGAATCGCAGTTCAAAAATTTGGCTGGAGCTTTATGTTTTAAAACAACATAAACATGGCTATCTCCGACGCATTAGCCGACAAAGTCAAAGAATCTGTGGAAAGTGGTGGCAAACAAAAATTTGCCCATCTATGCAATGCCTAGTGTGGAGTCACATTTGATGCAGAAAACGGGACCATTTCATGTGTATAAAATAATATGTGCTGATACATTAAACACTTGAGAATTACTGCAGTATCAATTCAAAAGCGATGGGCAATCGTCAAAAAACTAAGTATTGATCATTGATCCTAAGTTTGCTAATCTTCTACTGTTCCGAATTGACATTGAATGAAGCAGTTGACGAATTTGTAGTTACACTGTCAAGTCCACTAGTGGAAAGTTCTTCAAGAATTTGAACAGCAGCCTATAAAAATAAAAACAAAATTTTAACCCAATACATAGAGAGAGACAAAATAAAAGTTTATCTGATGTCGTATCATAAACTGAGAGTATATAAGTAGTATAAGTATAATAAGTAGCAAGTATAAGCAAATACCGCTTATCCTTATCAACATAAATATTTCATATAGTATATAATATATATAATATGTATTATAACTCTCACCGAATTTTGTGCTTCTTCTCGTGTAGGTCCTATGCCATGAGCTACATGTGGTGGATTAGTTCCCAAACTTGCAACGCTCAAAAATTCGTTTTTCTGAAAATATAAGCAAAAGTTACAGGATGGGTGTCACATTTCAGATAACTAAATTTAATAGCATAAATCTGAATATGGAACCAACCTTAGGAAAGTCAGAATAAGATACCGAAATTCCAAGAAGTTCCGCTAAGTATGACAATTTCCCAATTCCAGCCAATGTTTTAAAAGTTGCAGGTTGACTGGACATCGAATTTACCTTTACCATCTCTTGGGCTGCAGTTGCTGGCGATGCTGACAAATTTGTTGAATCTGTAATATGAAATGTAACGTTCACACTCAAGTCGGCGTCGGCATAGTTTACACAGGTAAAGTAAATCCATGACATAAGTTTTTCACATAAGAGTTTTTGCAAGTAATAATAAATTACCTTTGGATTCGCTATTTATGACAAGAAGCCCCGGAACGATTTGACGAGCTGTAGTGATTTTCAAATCTCCTGACTTCTTCCCCGTGGTTTCACTAATCGCAGTTGCTATTAATGAATTGATGGTAGTTTCCTCGATACGTTCTTTCTTTTCGTTCGCAATTTTGATTTCTTTAACTTCTGTTGGTGCATACCCTAACATTACAAGTGCAGCATCTGCTGCTGCCTTTTTAGCCATCTTCTTGTTAGACCCTGAGCCCTGACAAACGTATGGTCCAACTGTGACCTGAAACAAGAGTTAATTTAGATAAAATGTGGGCAAGTGGAAACCCAGCATTGGTAGCAGCAAAATAAAATGGCATCGATACTTATTGTTAGTACATATTCGCAAATACAAAGGCAATGTTACCTGCATTGTAAAAAATGGTTTCTTCTTTCTATTGTTTCTACGATCTTGATTTTTACTGGCTGCGGCAGCTACTTCTGCACTTTCATTTGGTTTAACCACCAAAGCGAATTCCGGCTCTTTATATTTCTTGACATGGGCGATCTGTAGAAGACGCGAGATAGGTGAAACGACTTGCTTGTCGACTTCTTTTATGACGGGTGTAGCAGGCTTCTTTCTTGCTACTTTTGGCTTTGGCTTTAATACCCCGGATTGAATTGACTTCAATGAGGTTACTTTTGGTTGCTTCATCGGAATTTCCTTCAATTTTGTCATCATTAACTCGGAAGAAACTTTTTTTGCATGCTGTAAAAATTCAAACATTAAATCATACCTTGTTCCAAGATATCATTTGTCAGAATAAGACAATGGTAAAAATAGTTTATGATTTCTATAAATTGCAGAATTATTTGTAATGATGACGAAAGAAAGGAAACCCCGAATTTTTGAATTGATGCTGCAATAGCAACGTAGTTACCTGCTTGGTTGGTCCTTGCCCTTCAGTTTCTAACGCTCCGACTTGGCAAATAATTGTGAATACTTTCATGTGAGGTGGCCCCTGTTCATCTTTAATTTCAAAACTGACTTTTAATCCCCTCTTTAGAGCCATTTCATGTATTATAGAAATTGGACTTTTGATTTCAGAATCTAGAGCGTCACATTCGTCATTTATTGCATCACTGTTTTCCAACATCTTAGCTATTTCTCTTTCTTGTTTCAACTGCATCAAAGATTTTAACGCAGATAAAGCTGCGTTGTTTTTAGCAGCACTGATATTGTGACCTTCTCCAGTAAAAACTTTATCACCCACATTAACAACAACTAGAGACGGAGGGTCAACTTTAATGAATGGATTTAAAATCTGTACAGGCTGAGAAGTAAATGTAATCTTTTCATTCAACTCTTCAGCTAACGAATTAAGTTGCAGAATAGTCCAATTCGAGCGTTTTCCACCACCTTGAAAATAAAAAACGACACAGCAACTTGTACATTTATGAATTATAAAATTTTTAATACTCCGTTTCCGTTGTATAAATTAAGTTTCAATTTTGGACTTTTTAAAATATGTAAAATGAATTAAATGTGAGGCAAATTATTGAAATTACCTGAATTACCTGAGTGAAAAGCCTTTTTTGGTTGAGCTCTTGGAGGAGGAGGTTTTAAGGACGTCTTTTCAACGGCCATCGTTGCAGCTGCAAGTTGAGCCTTTTTGATACTGGGACCCTGAGATTGGTACTGCTCATTCCCTAGTGATAAAACTACTGTAAAAGTAGGGGCATGGGGTGGTCCAGTTTCATTCGTCAAACGATATTCCGCCTTAATCCCATGAAATCGAGCAATATCAGCAATAAGACTAATGGGAGTTCGGTTACTGCTACTAGAAGCACGCTGATTACGTTGAACATTTCCATCGAGATCACTAGAATTTAGGTGCTCCGCGCCTGTACGTACGTCTCCTGATCCATTAAAGGATTCAGTAAACTCGCTAGATTCTGAATTATTGTCCTGGTGTGATGCGTCTACATTGCCGTTTAAGGAATTAGTACCGTTGGATTCAGAGTTGTGATTATTTATTGGGGCTAAACTTCGTGGACTAGAGATTCCTGGAATAGTATCTCCTCGCTTAAAGATTCTGTACATGGGCTGAGCTTGCACCACGGTTGCAGCTGCACTGCTTCCATTCCCGTTGTTTTGATTTTGGTTATTTGTCTGAAGACCATTATTAGAGTTGTTGTTCATTTTGCTAGAATTACTACTAGCTGTATTACTGTCAAGTTCCGGTTCTTCTTGCAAAGTGTGATGAATTTGATTTCTGTTTGAACGGTGATTTTGGTTATTATGATGGTTATGGTTTATATAATTTCGGTTCGATCGCAAGGGAAAATTAAATTGATTGGCTTGACTGTACGATGCAGATGGCGGAAGAGGAATGATTTGAGACAATATCGGTGGATCAGTACCTAACAGCAGGTTATTTCGGCGATTTCCGTAGTTTTGTTGGAATGGACGACCGCCTCGTGTTCGATTATTTTGAGTAATACTGGTTGGCTGTTGATAGCGATTATTTCCAGGCATATACATATAATCCATTTATTTTAGACCTATTTAAAAGCTTCGGGTTAAGCTGAGGGTTCATAGATAACCGGAAAACAGATAAATTGCAATTCCACGAAAATATTCAAATGAAAGCCCAGGTTGAAGTTTTAAGAAAATATAACTTCTGCTTTTAATTGGTAGATGATTCCGAAAAGTCACCTCACGATCTATGTATTACCGTATACGCTAATTTACAAACCCAAAAAAAGTTAATTAAATTAGAGACATATGTTGCATGCTACCAACATGGTGTAAATACTATAAATGATAAATTCATTCATTTTAAACTTAATCATTCAAGCCTAATGTATTGACTGTAGGGTGAGGGTGCCTAATGGTGGCCGGTGTCCTAATTGTGGCCGGCTGATAAAATTCGTGCTAGTTGAAAACTTTTGAAACTCAAAGTTTCAGAATTAATAGATGGAAAGCCGAACTTTACAACCAAAAATGAAATTTTTTTATACACCGACTCGTATAAGACATACACCCGGTGGCTACAATTAGGATACCGGCCACAATTAGGCTGCCTCACCCTAACTTAAAAACTTAATATTAACTCGTACCTTCAAACGCTGGTGAATTTATTATCTTTTGAAATCACAGACCAACTTCTTCATAAAGTCAAAACGGCCAAACACCAGAGCGATAAAAAGTGTACTTAAATAAATAATGCTGTACCATAGAATTTTTGTGAAGTTAAAATAGCGATATAGAGACTGCGACTGTGACTGCACTACTTTAGACGGCACTGAATATAGATATCAATAATATAAACTGGAGTGATGACTGATAACTAATATTATTTTAGCTAGAGCAAGGTTGAAATGAAAAACTTGGGCAAATAAATAAATAAATATAGGGATTTATCATTCAAATCAACCAAGATGTAAGTAGTGACGGACCGCACAATTCCTTTTTGACACCTCGGTTGATCCGAATTTCACACCCTTTGTCTGATCTTAATTATTAAAGGAGGGATAAAGCCCTTTTTACTTTACCTATACTTCACATTTATCAATCCATTATAAAACTAAAATTCTCTATCATAGCCTAAATCCAAATAATTACTTAGGCTGAATCCTCATTTCACTAACAAAGTGTTTCCAGAAAATCAAAGGAATAATAAATTATATCTTTCTTGGAGAAAGAGCACCAGATGAACCCAACAGTCAGTATCAATGAATTTCGAAGACGATATACGATTTACTTACACAAGGACACGACACTACTGACAGTCGAAATGGGGTAATGCTAATTTATACTTTACCGTAATAATCGAGTCAGTGAGTGACGAGTGATTTTTGGAAAAAAGTTAAATAAAAGTAAAAATGTAAAATGTATGAAATACTAACAGATTTAACGCGACAGATCTATAAATGATGTAGTAGTGTGATGTAATTATATAATGAACTATAATTACCGATATAAATAAATAAATACTATAAATCAGCCCACGTAATGCGACTGGTCTACTAATGGCTAAATTAACTTGAACCTGGTCACACTCACTCACGTAATCTCAAACCGTCTTCTGAATTTGAGGAACCTATGCATATGAATCTAATCTACACTAACCTGTCGTAAGTACTGTCGTCTTAATCGAAATATTAAATGTCTCGAATTCTTTTTCCTTTATTAACAACTATCACAGTCGTCTTTTACTCGTCTTTCGTTCTAAAGCCAAGTGCAGGGTATTGTATTTATTAGTCGTCGCCGCCAGCCACAGCCACCAAATTAATAGCACACAATCCACATACAGCACCGTGGAAATGCCTATTTGAATAGATTTGCATACTGTCGCCTATTCTAAAAACTCCGGTACGATCTCAGCACTTCAGCACTACCGCACTACTCAGCAGTTCAGCAGTTCAGCAGCCAGAACTGTACCAGGAAATTTGAATTTCCCTCCTATGTACCAGGAAGTTGTACCAGAAGAATCTTCAGAAACTTTTCATTTATTTAGTTTTGTAAATGTAAAATTATAAAGTTTAAGTAAATAGGTAGAAATAAATAAACCTTCGCCAACGACACTAAATGCCAAATTTTGATATTAGGTAATTTAGGGTAGCATGTATTTTCAAGCACCAAGATCTAGGATATTGAATCAGGCTGAAAATCCACGCACTGCTTTTTTCCATTCTGTAATAGTAGCTCAATTCTACAGTGTTATGTAGTTATGATGATGCATAGTGATGTCAAGATAAATTATTTTACAGTATTGTATACACCGAAGACGAAGACTAAAGAAACAACTAATTTCTAATCAAAATCACCCACATTCACTTTTAGTTAAACGCAAAATGCACTATCTTATCTACAAAATAATTCAAGTAAGTTTCATGATCCTGAAAGCATGTAAATATCATGTTTTGCACTTTTCAAAAAACATGTACTTAAATGGAATATTTTACATTTAAAAACAAGTATATAACTATATTGCTTTGCACTGTCCAATAATCATTGTTGATAAAATAACATTCTAAACTTTTTGAAAACGTGCCCGGAATATTTTGGAGCTGGGCAATCTTGTGATGTAATTGTTGCAACTTGTTGACCTTTTGTTTTAGATTTGGCAGGAAATTGTTGGCTAGTTGGGAAATGTTGTTTAATTAAATCTGGAGGGAGCAAAAGATAAGAATCCCGCAATACGTATAGTTTCTATCGGATTTTCTTAAGACGTGTAAATTTTTATCTCCGGATATTTAGCAATAGAAAAATTATTTTACAATTTTTTTAAAATTCGCAAGCAAAATAAATTTTTTTTAATCTTAGAAATGGCTCCTAATCTTTTGTCGTTGGGTTGTATAATTCACGCATCCAACTACTTCCAAGAGGGATGTAACAGCAGTTCATATGCGAATAAAAAACCTTAACCGGGTTCTTTACTTTTACCGACGTCTTAACACAGAGGATTCAATCAGACGTAGGTAATGATTCTACAAAATTCCGTATTATAAAATGAATCTTTTCAAATTAATGTTAGGATACACACTATTTCCATTTTTTTTAAGTTGAAATTCATTAAATCAGTCACTTGTTTTTAGCTTTATTTTCGCATCGATTATTATTTTCTACAAAATCCAAACTATGTTATATATATAATATACTTTCATATCATATGAGTGAAGCTAGTGTAAAACAATAACAATACAAAGTTTACGCACCTTCGAAATATTAGGAAACTACATAATAGTGTTATTAGAACGAGCTAGTTTAATAGGTTTATAACTATAAAAACCTACACACACACATATTGTTAATTGTTCCCTATTTAGGGTCCTCAACAACGTCAACAAGTCATTTTTAGACTTACCTGCTGACCTTCCATTTTTCGAAACATGTCTACTTATATGGTTCGGTTTCGGTTCGCAGGAATGCTTGGTGTTTCCAGCGAAGTACAGTATATAAAGGTTCTTGTATATAATTTATTTATTACATCTACGGATGTAAGTAACTACACCTGACTACACCACGTGTAATTACATAGTGAACTTATCGTTGGTAAAGAATTTATTGATTAATATTACAGTTATTCCAAATCAAAATTCTTTCCACATTCACACAATATCAATATATTTTGTAAAGAGAATTAATTAATTACACATATCACATAGGTATTATTAATATTTTTATAAACATGGTGTAAAATCGAATTCAAAATGAGAATGAGATACACATTTTATTAACCATGAAAATTCAATTTGTAAAGTAATACAAAAACAAAAGCATAAACCAATAATTCATTTTCCTTATGCCATTACAGTTAAAAAATACCAAAATACATTTTAATGAGTTAATATGTACTACTAGGTTGGAGCTTTTAGCAAGTAATATTGTAAGTATAATATCATTAACAAATAAAACTATCAAAGTGACTATTATCCTTTACATATTAGGGCCGTATAATATAAACTGCGGTGAAACACAACTTTAGTTATCACTACTACATAAATTAAAAATTGCAATACACCCCCTGTTTATGCCCTCTTTTTAGATATCATATTTGAATATTTTGAATTCAAAATTGCAGCACAGCTCTTTCATCTCTTTTAGTCAAGTGCCCAATTTTTTCGGCATAATCTACTGTCCCAATCCTAATAATGGTATAACCAGTTGGATAACTTACCAGTTGTGCACTATAAATATCCCATTGCAAAGTATATAATTGTAATTAATGTAATTAACCAATAATGTTAAGCTTAAAATAGTTTTGGCAAGAACTTGTAAAGAAATTATGTTTTTAAAAATCGTTAGGACAAACAAAAAATTGCTCCAGATTATCATTATTGCTTTTCCATTTAATATACGAAAATCCCTTGTCAAATAAATTACATCTTTGCTCTCCTATATTTTACTGTCTGTCTTCGTTTGTTATTTCTACAGAAGTATGGGGTTATAGAACGTGTCCATACAATTACATTCACTACATATGCACACTATTGTGTGCACATTTATGTAGTAGTAGTAGATATATATTTACATAGTTTGAACTACATAATTAATATCAATGTCATGTCGTGTGTAAGTAGTGTCACAAATTGGTAATAACATTATTTAGTTATAAGTAGCAACAATATTATTATTTTTAGTACTACGCACTGTGACTCCTAACCTGCAGTTGAAGGGTTTTGCAAAAAAGAAAATATTATCGATTTCAATCACTACAATACAGTATAGAGGTACAAGTGATAGCTACATAACATGATCACAATCCTTATATACTCATGACACGAAGCGAGAAATGTTATTATTCATAACAAATATTTATAATAGTTACTTTATATTAATTGTGCAGTGTAACAATGACTTGATAGTGCTCTCTGTGTTACATCTGATCAGAGAAATTTTAATACAAACCAACTTCAGTTAACAAAAACTTGTGATACGTATTCCTTTACGTAATAATATGTAGGAAGAAAGTAAAATTCTATTCACAACTGGCAAACTGGCAATAATATAATAACGCTAGCCATTTAGACAGTTAGAATAAAACATCATTTGTACGGTAATCATGTTCTGATTGATACATTCTTAAATGTCTAAATTAGCTAGAATAACAACAATTTAACATGAACAACAAGGGCAAAGATCAGGGCTGTATACAAAAGGCTAGAACACGTACAGCTACGATTCATAAAACACAACTCCAAAAAATCAAAAGCTCAGCAAATTGTCTATCCATGTCAAGGCACTCTATGTAGTAAGTACGTATGTGGCACACGACAATGTAAAACATGTGTACGCTGATCTACTGTAGGGACAACCGAGAGTGAGGTCTGGCAAGGATAAATTTTGCATGCAAATGAACGACAGCTTTATCCTTGCTAGACCTCACTCTCGGTTGTCCCTACAGTAGCTTTACCGATGCAGCAGTAAATAATTATATTTTTAAGAATTAAATTTTACATTACGATAAACATTTTATGTAATTATTTGAATTTCTGAATAAAAACTCTGATTTCAGTTATTTCAACCCTAGAACTACGAATCAATTTGTCAATAAATTCTAAACTCCGTTTCGACCGAACTCAGTGTTGACTACTAAATTGAGCGGACAACATTTCTTCTAGATCCAAGCAAAACCATCTGAATCTGAATCTTTAATTATTGTATGAATTAAATTGCTAATATTGTATTATTGTTAATGTCCAATGCATATTACATACAAACATATTTAATACAACTTCCCTGTTTAAAGAATTCTGATTAACGCTTACAGCTTTATTGAGTTTTGTGCTTGGCTTTAAATGCTTCAGGTAGAATATAATATTAAATATTAAAATTGTAATTTCTAACCACCGAATATTAGGATTTAGTATTGTTGGCTCAGCGCCATATAGCTCTCATTATTATTCTTATTAGCTTGTCAGATTTGTCTCAATTACAGAATCAGGGTATTTCCTATTAACTATCACAAAAGCACTATTATGTAGAGTGGAGGTTTTGAAATGTATTGATCTTTGATGCCACGGAGCACCGTCATCGACAATACACATGATACATTTCATTTCCCACACTAAATGCGACTCGACTGACACACACCATACCAGTCATTTGTATCCCACCCCAGAATCTATTTTTGTTTTAAAAATATAAAAAGAGATATAGAACAGTAACATTGAAAAAACGGAGCAGAATACTAAAATTCAAACAAAGTTTACACCAAAATATATAAATAGGTGTATTCCCAAAACGTAATAGTAATTTCGAAAACTTGGAAATAAAAAGTCCTCATGCTTGTGCCTAGGCTATTCTAGAGTTAAAAAGCAGAGAGGAAATTGAGAAATTCATCCGTTGTTTCGACTTCAATTATAGTTTCAGCATCCGGAACAGGAACACTGGACGTCGTTTCATTCATGAAGCAACCCACAACTTCACTAGGAATCTCAGGCAATTGACCAGGAAGGGAGTTATTGTGAAATATTTGTTTATGCTGAGTCAACTCATATTCCCCAAGAAAACACTCCCCACAAATATTACAATTTTGATAGTCATCCCCTAACGGAAAATCTAAAGAGTCTAACGAGCTTCCATTGGGAAAATGAGAATTGAATGGATTAGTATCATTTCGAAGTGTGTCCATTGATGAGACGGTGAGTGCAGTAGATTCGACAGTATTTGTTTCAGAATATGGAGTTCCGCAACTACCTCCCCCATAAAAACCGCCCAACTGGTCACAGTCAGAGGAATTTGAGAGAATTGATGAAACACTTGAAGAGAGTTCCGTAGCAGCGTGGGAGTACGGTGTCTGCGGATCATTCGGAAAAATATCCATCGCGTTTAAACTACTACTGCTATTGACAGACCCCATTGGAATTGGGACCATCAATCTGCTGTTCGTGTTGTGATTTTGTTGCAGGTTTGGATCATGCTCCTTTCCTTCATGTTCTTCCACTTCTTCCTCCGAATCAAATACAAGACCGCAAATACTACATGCATAATGCAGTTCCTTGTGATTCATGCGATCATGCATTTTCAGGGAAGCCTCAGTCTTGAATGTCTTTGAACAAATTGTACAGGGGAATGGACGCTCTTCTTGATGGACGACACTGTGGCGTTGAAGTAGCTTCTCTGTGGCAAATATTTCTCCACAGTCACTGCAGTTGAACTTTCCGCCTGACTTCCGGTTTAAGCTTGCATCTAAACATACAAAAGTAACTAATAATTATATGAGTTATTATATTTAATGCTTATTTAAAAGATCGAATTTCTTAACTTCTTAGGCTTGAAACAGATTATTTTAAAGTTGTCACAAATTGATTTAAAATGATTAATAAGAACACTTTAACTGATTTTATGTTCGCAACAAGGCATCTTAAAAAAAGCGTATAGTGTGTAAAATTATTGTTTAAATGAATTTTGCCTCGTACCTTGGGACCCTAGATTATTATTATTAATAGAAGCGGGAGAATGAGAAGTATAAGATGACGCTGGAGAATACTCTTCCCCCTGAGGAATGGTATTAAGTCCACTCTGTTTGCCTGTATATGAAAATAATAAATAATTATAAACAAATTGGATCAATGAACAGTGGTATTGTTAATTATAAGGTTTTAACTCTGTTAAAGAAGCATTAAAGTACTAACCCGTTGAAACTGTTTTCTGCTGAGTGTAACTATAGCCCGTTTTGTCGATTCCATTTCCATTCCCTATCCTATTACTTGATAAAGTAATGTTAGAGTTTTTAACACTACCGTTTGACGTTGACATTGTTTTGATTGTAAGACGAGTCCCATCCAACTGATTCTTGGTATTAAAACTGCTGGATGGTGCAGTTTCTAGTTTCAGCCCTTTGCATCTTTGCATGTGCTTCCTGAGATAGTCTGGTTTAGCAAAAGTTTTCTCACACTGATTACAACATATACGACTTCTTACTTCAGCATGGACTTGCTTATGGGCAGTCAGTTCTTTTTTGTACTTAAAGCACACATCACAAATGTCACATACAAAAGAATTCTTCTTCGGTTTAGCACCCTGATTGAGGCTTCCACTAAAGGATTGCTTTGATAAGACTGTAAAGCGACAGTCAGGTTCTGTAAAGCCACCAAAAATATTTCAGAAATAGAATTCGTACAGAATTATAGCCAGAAATTTTAAATTGTAAAGATGCATATCGACTTTAGAGGCTCAAAATGTGTTATCTGTAATTGCATTTCTTTTTTAAACACAAACCGTAAATAATTTGATTTCTTTAAAAAATATACTGAGATGCTATAGATAGTGAAAGATATCCCCAGCTGAATTCGTTTGTAAAGAGAGGTAAGTCTAGATAGCAGATTTTCCACCTTCAACGACGATACAAATACACAAGCATGTGATATCTTTGAGAAATATAACTATTGGCATTATTTATAGTACTGGGTACCTGGGCTACTGGCAATGGATGAAGCAACGGAACTTGGACCCGATGATAAAAGCTTGCCCTTAGGGAATGGGTTTGAACGTGGGGAATTATTGTGGCTTATTATTATGGTTTCTGCATCCTCCAAATCAACGATATCAAGCGGTGAACGCTCATTTGAGATGGACAGTCTAGGCCTTTTCGCACTACTAGGATGACCAGAGTTGTTACCGTTAGTACTGTCACTATTTGTCCTGGCCAACGTACTACTGTTGTTATTTTTAGAAGCACTTTCGCTATTAGTTGAGATCGACATCCGAGGGCTGTTATACGCTGAAGAAGGCCGAAAAGTGGAGTTGGAAATGAAACCTACGCTATCAGTTGTTTTCTGATTTGAAATAACAGGTTTTTGTATTTTCTGACTGGAACTTCGTTGCACTTCCGTGTTTGCTGCTGCGGATGCTGGACTAACTGGTGGTCGTGGCTGCACTGACCTTTGCGTATTATTATTAAACACATTACTACCAGTACTTGTTGTTGATGCTTTTACACTGAAACTATTTAACTTTCCTGAGCCGATAGTATTAGAAAGATTAAAGTTTGCAGGAGCTTGTTGTTGCGAACCTGGTAATGCTGATGGGGAAGGTACCGGTAACAAAGGTTTAACTGTCGCATTTGAATTTAAACTGAAACTTTCGGGTTTAGGGGGTTTCAAAGTAGTAGAAGAATTTAAATGTGAATCAGGGTCTATTTTGGTTATGTCGACTGTGGGATGGGATAGGGGAGTGGTGACAGTCTTAGTTGAATTGGTATTTGAGTTGGTATTAGGCTTAAGAGAATGGGATGATGCTTCTGTTTTTAAAGTTGAACTTGGTATTTTTGAAATTGAATCTTTCTCAGCTTCCTCAAGTTTTGGCATTATTTTCGGCATCGGGACTGGTTTAAAGGGAACTTTCAAAATTCCATGTGGAGATAATTTTTTGCTAGAAGAAATATTGTCAGACGGTTCCAATTTAACTGAGGTGGCTGTGGGTACGACGGAAACTATACCAGAGAATTTTGAAGCAGGTTCATCGCGAACGCTGGTTTGCTCAGGTGATTTAGAATTTTTCCGAGATACACTAGAGTCTGAAGTTTTAGCATTATTGACATCAGACGCGATAATTTTTGGCGACGGGAGCGGACGAACTGCTGCCACCATACCTTCAGGAAGATCAGATGTTATCATAAGCGACTCTTCGGTGACTCTTGTCTTAGCTTTCCTTTCGACTTCTAAAGAAGTCTGAGATTCTGTAGGTTTGATTATTTTTGTTGTCGATTTAGTTGTCGCAGTAGCTGTGTTAGTATGTGATGTCTTTGAATTTGACTGATGAGCATTCTGACGTTGTAGAATTTCTTTAACTTTCTGGGGGTCACAAATACTTCCTGACAAATCAACAAAACAATTTTTTATCCCAAGGCGAGGCTTTCGAGTCGATCGGGAGGATTTATGCGATTTACTATGAGATATTATTTCCGGTTCTTCCACATCATAACGACGTGAATGTCCGCGATAATTGCCATCGCTGTCGTCACTATCACACTGTATATGAACAACTTTTGTATTCCTTAATCGGATGCCATCAACAGTATCAGATTTGACACTTTCAGAAATCGAGTTCCCCGATCGATTCCGAGTTGATTCTACAGGTGAAACGGGCAAGGTTGGAGTTGTTAAACTTTTCTTTTTACTCCGTGGACAGGGCCCATCTTTTACAGACATCATTTTTTTCCGATTCGATACTTCTGAATTTTTTGGTAGTTCGTCAATGTTCTTATTCACTTTACTTTTGAGGGAAACAGGATCATTTATGGGAGAATCTTGCGAATATTTGGAACTGGAATTCTTAGTGGTGGCCTTAACAATTGGTTTTCGAGGTCTCCCAATTTGTCTGCCAGAGGTGGCTGAGGCTGGTGTTGACTGAGTTGACGTTTCTTCTCCAATGCCTGGTTGACTGCGAGAGGCACGCGATCGCCCTGATGAGAACACGGGAGCTGATGTTCCTGGTTCATAAACACCAATGATTTCAGGAACGTCTCCTTCTTGGTCAGCTTTCTGAGACCTAAAGAAGAATAGCATTGCACATGCAGGACTAGAATTAGTTATGACAGACATAATTTCACGGAGCTTTGATTTCCGTTAATTGAAAATTTGTTAGAATTTTTTACATTAACTCACCGAAGAAAATACTTTGAATCTAACGTTTCCAATTCATTTTTTTCAGCTTTCACAGCTCGTTCCATTGAAAGAAGGAAATATTCTAGATTACAGTCTTCTTGGCCAACGAAATTGACGTGTGTAAGGAATGGAATTTTTCTGAGAGTTCTTCCACTCATATTAACAGCTTGCCTGCAAATAATAGTTTGTTGACTTTAATTTATTTTAGTTCAAATGTTTTTCGCAGTTGAACTAACTCACCTAACTGATTGAACCATTTTTCTCGCTAAAAATTACAGGATAAAAACAAAAAAAAGTTGGTTGATAAGCATGCAATTACTTTGAAATTTTTATAAGGTGAATAGCAGCATTGTAAGCAGGGTCGTGTACTTCGACATCCTTCTGAGTTGATGGCAAGTAAATATTATTTTCAGAAGAGATAATTCCCACACGAAGTAATTCATTCACTGAACTTGCTAAAATCTCGTAAATAATGTCTGCTGGTGGATTTCCAATAAAAATTTTCATATCTGCTCTATCCACAAATGCCAAGTCAATAGAACCGACAATATTTGAAGTGGTTAGAATGACGACATTTGGATACCTAAGTAGAAATTTAAAAGATTAAATTACAACTAAGTGTGTGTACCAATTTCGGTTATTTGATCCCACAACTTTACAACACATCAAATGTGATTAGTGTGAGCTTATAAGCATTTTTATAATTACTTTTTAATGCGGTCAATTTGTGTGAGTAGCGCATTCACAGCTCGAATAGAATCAGATGGCTCATTCCCCTTAAGGGCAGATGATCGACATTGAGCTAAACTCTCAACTTCGTCGATCAGAAGAAAAACGATAGAATGGGGATCTTCTATTAATTCTTGAACTTTCTCAAACATTCTAGTTACCAACTTTCCGCTCTGTACATTGAATGAAATGAATTCAACTTATAAATTATGCTCATGAGGACATTAAACCAGATAAATATTTGAAGAAATAAATATCGAAGGCTAACCTCTGAAAACCATTTAGAAAATAAGCTGTGACTATTAATTTCAATGAGTTGCCCATAGTCAAATCGAGAGCCAAGTCGAATAGTTGCTTTGTGAGCAAGAGCTTTACATAATGAAGTTTTCCCTGTTCCAGGGGGTCCATGGAGTAGTATAACTTTATTCCATGAAATTAAAGATTCATTCACCATCTTTTCCGAATACAGCATCGCAGTTTTTATGTAGTCAATCAACTGAAATGTACATATAAAATAATTAGAATAACTGTAAGAAATAAGAATATTATTATTATTATCTTAGGAAAATTTAGGAATACTCACCCGGGTTTTTATATCAGATTTAAACACTAGACTATCCCAAAGGTCATGATAAGCTTGCGAAGGCAATATCCAATGATGGGAAGATGGGCTTTGGCCTTCATCATCATCGTCTTCTGCAAATTCGGCGTTCTCTCCTTCTTCATTCAGCTTGAATATGTGATATTCAATTTTCTGTAAGTAAAATTTAACATTAATTTAGAATTTTAGAATCAATCCTTCCCTTTACTACATTCTATCGAAATGATTTAACAAGGAAATACGAAAATTTAATCACACTATAACTTACACTATGCGATTTATATCCATTGCACCCGTGAACACGTCCACGTTCCAATGCCCTACCACTTGCTTTCACAGTTCTGTATGTGGAAGAAGCGGAGCAAAATTTTATGGAATGAACATGAGTTTTTAAGTGTGTGTTCTTAGCGTCATGAATGCAAAAATCCCGGACAGGATTTTCTAAATTTTCTATTGCATCTTGAAGTAGCTTCACCACATCAGCAGTCTTTAAATGACTACAACAAACCAGAAATAACATACTGATTACTTCGAAATTTCATTAGCAGGAGTTTCAACTCGAAGTTATAATGTTTCGAGCAGTAATAATATTTTTGATTACCTTGTTGGACTTCGTGATACTTCGACGTGAAGCACATCCATTTTTAGAGAAATCAATGGTTTAATATCTGTGAAATCAACATAAAATAAAAATTCGACTAACTCAATACTCCCGAAGCCGTCTACTGTTACAAATAAATCCCGCACCATGAAATAAATTACGAGATATAAATAACGACAAACTATATAATAATAAAATAATAGTAATAATAATATACGTTAATGATTTAAACTACCTAAATTCATTTCATCGGAATTTTTCATTACGTTCCAACCACGTCGGGTTTCAAAAACGGAATTATATGATCATCATCTAATGGCGACCCGAATTCTCTGAGTCCTTTAAGGGTTCCAGAAGCGCAAACAAATTAGCGTTAAGTAATTGCATGCAAATTGAATTACCCGTGTAAACAAAACTTAATCAACTGCCAATCCTATGCTTACGAGTGAAGAACAAAATCAGAGCAAAACCAATAGTTATTTTCCTCCCAACTTATTGTCTACAACGCTTTAAATCTTTCATTCTCATATGCCCTATTAACCCACGTATACATTGTACTGAAAAATGTAGAAACATCCCATGCTAAGGCAAACCAGATAATTCTTAACATACTCACCGATAAAATCTCTCGATAAAAATTTTATTCGCACTATCTGAGATATGTTTTAGACCTTTCTTTGTTAGAACTGTACCGTCAAAATTCAAGCAATCGAAAGGGACAAAATACTGAAAAAAAAACCTAATGATTTGAAAGATGATTTATTCTTTGTGCACTGAATTGAGTTATTGGAATTGAAAAATACTGTTCAGTTAAGAGAAATTATAAAAATTATTTCCAATATTTATAATGATTAAATTAGACAACGAATTTAAATGAATTGCTACCGGCTAAAAACCGCTTAAATTAGGCAGGTATGGTTTGAATGTTAACTAGCGATTAAGGCAAGCCAACAAAAAAAATCAATATCTTTAGAAGCACTCCAAATCGTTCACAGTTGCTCACGAGGTGAGTTTGAACAAAAAAATTAAAAATTTCTCAGCTACGAAATTGGTTTGACCGAAAAGTCGACTAATAAAACACATTATCTGTCACTATTTGTACTTAGTGTATGCTATGCTATAGCATGTACGGAAATCGAGTGTCAAATTCAAATTTGTTTTGTGGTTTCTGAATATGCTCCAAAAGTATCTAATACCATACGAATTTCTGACATTCTGTGTTAAACACATATATATAGTTAACGAAACAATAATTATTCAAATTTGAACGATATGAAAACTGTTTGCCTTAATCAATTGATAACTGAGAGAAACACACTTCCAACTGTTAGAGTTTTAAATTTGACCACGAATTGTAAACTGACAATTGACACACAATTAACAATGCCAATTGTCTATTCCTTCAACTATTTAAATAATCCAGGAAATAACATTCAACATTCATTGAATATACTCAATCTAACTAATTAATCTTGTGGTTATGGTGCTTTGACATTTTAAATGTAAATGCATACTTTTGAATTGCATAGACCATAATAATAATGCATCCTATGAACAATGAATGAAACCTTCATGTTGGTGTAAGAATGGTCAAAAGATTTTTGACACAACTGAATAAATACAGACTGACGACGGACTAAAATACTGAAATAAATTAGTGCCTTGAGAGCCGTTAAACTTACCCGTCGTATTAAACCATTTGAGTTGAGTTCCTTCCGCTCCCGTTCTGTTGTCCCTTGCTTTCGATTCTAATCCCCGTTTGCCGTTCCCCGTCGGACGTCTACCCGTCAAGTAGCAAATAAAAAGTTATTTTAAATTAAGTATAATACACCATACTTACAACTTATAGGTTCCCTTTATTATCTCCGCAAACTAACAACTAAATTCCGTCTCTGCCTCTACTACGCCTCCACTTCTCATTCACAAGTCAGTCAATATATAAATTAGTAGTCTCATCGATTTTGATCTGATTTTGAGATTACGTACAATCCAAATCCAACCATCCTATCCTGTACCACAAAACAAAAGTTTGCATTTTTCATGCAATGAAACCAAACTTTCAACTTTGATTGAACTTACTCACTCGAATTCGAAATAGCTAACAGGTAATAGCTACAACAAAACTGAACACTGATCACGGATGAAACTTAATAAAAATAAAATAAAACAATATTCTTAAAAAACAATTCACGGCTGTAAGTCCTTTGGCCTAACGGTACATTCATATTAACAATTAATGATTATTATTAACTAAAACCAAGAAACAGTTATTTCCTGACACCGACACCTGATACTGATAACAGTTTTAGGTCAATAGTCACTAGTTGATTAGTGATGATGATATCTTTCATTCGTATTCGTATTTTAATTTAGCAAATTATAATTTTTCCTTCTCACTACCACCAACACGATTACAATTTGCAGATGATAAACTGTTTATCATTAAAACACTGGATCCACTCACTGACTGACTGGGACTGGGATTTGTCTAATCTCCCTTTTATTATTGAGAATGCGTATACTTTGGTTTTGGTAGTGACGGCAATACTTTTGCATAAGCTACTTGTACTGCCCAGTGCCAGTGCCAACTACTGATCGTCTACCAGTTACTACAGAGCAGTAGACAGGAGTTTAGAGGATACTACGACCAACTTAAAATTATGAATTACATAATTAATAATAATATTGTGAATTTAAATACGCAAGTATAAAATTACTACTTGCTCCCTCACCGATCCGATCACCGAAGAATGATGTGACTGACGACGGTATCGGTATGTGCTGTAGTGTGTACGTAGTAAAGTAGGTATATATTGTGTGTATACTTGGGGAAATTATAAAAAAATATGCGTTCTGATAGTCCTATGCTGAATGTATGTTTAAAACTGTTTATCTTTTAAGGCTTCGAAGGAGGAAGAGCCGACGTTTTTGGGCTTTAATGAAATACAGTCCGTGTCCGTATAGCCGTACAATGTTATTGAGTATGTTAAGTAACGAGAAGCGAATGTGAGGGAACTGGGAAGTTCCAACTACTCGAACAAGTTTAAAAGCATAGGCAGAGACGGCAGACGAGTGCAACAACATGACGAAACTTCTACCATGTTCAAACTTTTCTGCTCCGTAGACTCTTTCAAGTTTCAGTAGGTTTTACACAGGCGAATAGGTCCTAGTCAGCAGTCAGCACTTTGCAGGAAAAGAGGCTCCATTATTAAAACGACGATGATTGAGAAACTATCGAAATTCGCACCAAGACCCCGTCAAGTCATCGAGAAGTCCTCCTTTCTCCCGATTTCTCCGTCCACCATCAACAACCTAAACTTCCCAACTTTAAAAAATACAAATCATCGATGATCTTCCCAGCCACTGCACTGCATTAATAGCCAGCAAAGCAAACAAAAAACCGTTATTCCGTTACCGTTCCCGGCCGTTCCGTAAGTTCCGTTATTTCAGGAATTTCGGCTCCGACTTTTACACATGTGAGTAAAATAGCACTGAAGAACTGGAGTCTGCTGGAGTTCTGGAAATCTGGATTCTGTATAATGCAAACACTAAAAGAAACATAAAGTCTCCTCCTTTTAACTGTACAGCGAAGCATTGATTTTGAAAGCATAATTATCGTGAGACCTATGTCCAATTTAAGATAGAATTAAAATGAGCTATGTCAAATTGAAACTACATGAGATAGATTTGTAAATTACAAATTAAGCGTTTTTGAACAATGCAAATATTAGCTGTTTACAAATTTTTGGGAAGTGCAAAAGAAATTCCTATTTACACATTTTTGAAAAGTGTAATAATCATCTGTTTAGATATATTTCGAAAGTGCAAAATATTCCTATTTAAGCATTTTGGAAAAGTGCAAAAATTATATGATTACATATTTTTGGAAAGTGCAAAATATTCCATTGACGCATTTTTGAAAAAAGTGCAAAATATTCCATTTACGCATTATTGAAAAGTGCAAACTATTCCATTTACGTATTTTTGAAAAGTGCAAAATATTCCATTTACGCATTTTTGAAAAGTGCAAACTATTCCGTTTACTTACGCATTTTTGAAAAGTGCAAAATATTCCATTTACGCATTTTTGAAAAGTGCAAAATGTTCTTTTTCTATGTTTTAGAAATGTGCGAAATATTCTTTAACTATACACTTACATGTTTTATTTTAAGAATGATCGTGATCGCATAATTATATATGAATTTTTTTGGTAATAGTGCATTTTGATTTTAGCTAAAAATGGATATGGGCCATTTTGAGTCTTCCCTGATGATATTATGCCATTGATATAATAAAACAATATAATAGTAATATTTATTATAGAAATTTGTTTTTGTGTTATTAAATTCCACTTATTAACTGTACAGACGTACCGAGTCAAGAACGGACTACTAAATATAATTTATTTTTATCCAAGTTAATAAATAACCTTATATTCGACTTTTGAATTATTGAATAAAATTCTAATTCAAGATTCAAGCCCATGTAGTAATTATGCCGTACCATGTTTGTGGGTGGCGCTTTCCCTCATAATAATTCATTTTTTGACATGTAATTTTATATAACACTGTTATTTTTGGAATCTTATTTATTTGTTATTGTTATTGTAACTCCAGTGCGTAGATAGATTTTTCTCTCTCTCAGTAGTGTGGATTTTTGTTTGAATTTACTATAATATATAAGCATAGGTACCTACCTACTTACTCATTCAGTTCTGCAGAAATGGAAAGGGCTGAGCTGAAACTGATTGTGAGATGTTTAAATTATTTCCCCACCTGCTTACCTTCCGCGTAAAAACGTAACCTGCTGCTTAAATGCTCTATAAACCACGATTATAAATAAAGTAATTTCATAAAGTAAACCTTTCCATAACTTGAAAGTACTAAAGGTGCCGTCAAAAAACTTGGGGTACATTATAGACTATAGGTATATTATTGTTTTGAACTTTAGGTTTAAAATATGTTCTATTATTCTATTTAATTAGAATAATAGAATATTAAGCATATGTACTTAATTTTTAATATCAAACCGACAATAATCAAGCTTTAGTTCTCGTCAACAGTATAAAAAAAAATAAGTAAAACTATTGATTTTGGAAAATAAAAATTCTTTTGAATATGAAAAAAAGTACCATTAAATGCCGGAACCAAAATCGAGAGGCCATAAATAATATTGCAGAAAAGGAATATTTATTTCTTCCAGTACTTTGTACCTAACTGAGACTTAAGTAGGTACTAAAAAATAGTAAATGCATTCAGATGCGTAATATAAGAATTTTAAGAAAACTGATATACTCACGACTAAAGGCAGTAGAAAATTGTGTGCTCTTATTATGTAATTTTTTTTGTTCGTAATTTGTTTTTACCCTAAGCTTGCAATACTATAATTAGAAAATGATGAAAGCAGTCAGTAAATGGAAATATTTGTAACTTAAAGTTTCAAATATCTAATGACTATAAATAATTGCCGACTTCTTACATTTACTATATTGACTATGAGTCTATGAGTATACCTACATACTTAACTATATTGAAGTTTGGAAAGTGCTCACATTCAAAACATAATATTCTTGCTAGTTTACCGTATTTCCTATAACTGTAATGGGCCCATAATGGTACACGGGTCTGAGAGGTGGAAATTATAACAGTACTTACACTCACTGGTATGGGTCTATTATCGATTATATGGCAGTACACGGGCCTACAATAGCACACGGGTCCGTTACAGCACACGGGTCTAGGGGGTTGGAATTTGAATAGTACACGGGTGTACTACTATAAAAAAAATACGGTACTGTATTATGGCACTAATGCTTTACCTATATATAAGTAACAAGTATATGCATAGGTACTAGCAAGTAACCTAATTGATTATGTGAAATACATTTTTGGTATTTTGAGAAACTTCGGATTCTTTAAATGCTTGAGCATAATTTCATGTCGGTATACCTAATTTATTTTTCTAATTTACTTTGCATGGTGTAGCGACCGTCTGAATTGTTTGCATGTTTAATTTTCACACATTATAGCATCGCACAACGAGTTGGGTAGGTGTTTAGAAAATTTCTTCTGTTCAATATACTGGAAGGAATTTACGTAATGTCTGCCACACTGCCGGCCAGGCCAGACTTAACATTCTTAAGTCAGTGGAAGTTGATGCACATGGATTAGGGTAGGGGACTAACTAACTTTAAATCCGACATGCTTTACGGAAATTAAACTCCTTTCACCGCCTTAAGTACTGCCTTGTATTAGTTGAGCCAGTATTCGCTACCACCTTAACTTAGGTCACACGCGACACGCATCAAAACAAGTATTTTTACGTGTAAGTTTAAGTATATAAATACACTTTTTAGGTGTATTTAGGAATAATTAGTAATCTGTATTAACTTTTTATTAAATCTTCATAAAATTGCCTACTAACTTTTCGAAATTTTGATTGATTTTTGAAGATTCGATATCATATATTATATCAAAAACACTTTTAAGAATCATATATGAATACAAAGCCAAAAGTTTATTTATTTTTAAAGTTTTCGAAATTTTAACGACATTATGAATGAGCACAGGAGCTCCAAAGTTTCGAAGGTTGGTAGACTAACAAACCGACGATTGCGATTGGTTGGATAGTTCACAAAAATTAATATAATTGACACTAAAACAGGAAATCGTAACAAAATTACAATTTTGCAAGATGTTAAAGGTCTGATCTCAGAAGTAAAAAAAGGTTGTAGGACATTTGCTACCCGGACATTTGCTACCCGGACATTTGCTACCCAAACCCGGACATTTGCTACCCAAACCCCAACCTAGGACATTTGCTACCCAAAACCTAGGACATTTGCTACCCAAAACCTAGGACATTTGCTACCCATGGCTAATGTAGAAATAAATTGCATTGACAATATTTATGAGTGCACAACATGGCATCGTTGAAATATTTTATTAATTCTATTATTGTTAATGATAAAAGATGGTGTAATTGTAAATAAATAGTCATTCAAAAATAATATTTTAAAATAATATGAATAATATCTTTACAATTAATGGTTCTAAAGTTCTAATTAATATATCCTGCAGTTAAAAACTGATTGCTGTATAAATGTTAGAACCAGACAATAACAAGCCATTGCAGAATTGCAGACACGCTACAATAATAATTACTAAAAGACGAAAAACGGTAAAAAATATAATTATAACATAATCTTAGACCTAATAAAATAAATAAACCTCCATATGAGTCTAAACGTAGGTACGTAACCTAAGAAGTAAATATAATTTTAAAACTAAAAACTGTCATTTTACCAAAAATATGTAAGAAAAACAATTCGTACATCGAAATATATTTTGTACCCATATACAAAAACAAAGAAACTACAATTCGCTGAAAAGAATACCCGAACATATTTATTATAACAAGCTGGTCTACATAACATAACGTAGCTAGGAAAATAATGTCTTTCTTTGCTAATATGACAGAAAGATGCAAATCTGGGGTTCAGCTTCATACTACTTAATTTGCATGTATTTTAGTTTTAGACACAATACTCAAAGTCAGTCGAACCTAACCGATATGCATTTTATGGTAATATTTACGAAATTCAATGCACCAACGAAAGACAGAAAAGGCAACGATCTTTGCGACTCAGTCACTTTTGTCAATTGCCAGTGTACTGCTGACCGTCTTCAAAATATACTTTGAGTTTAAGCACCTCTAATTTTGATTTATATTTCAAAATGGAGGCCGAGTTACTAGATACTAAAAGAGGTGGCAAGAAAGTAGCCCACGAAGGTTATCTATATTTTTGGCAAAAGCCAATATCGCTAAATCGTAATCGCTGGATATGCGTGAAGCACAGGAAAGGGTGCAAAGGTGCTATGATTAGTAGTGGTAGTAAAACTAAAGTGATTACTCCAAGCCGAAGTGTGGACCACAATCATCCACCAAGTGACTCTGCTATTGTTATTTCTAAAACCCGTAATGTGATGAGAAGAAAAGCGGCGACCTGCAAAGAAAAGCCTGGAGTAATATATGGTGAGTCCAGCACTATAAAATGTACCGAATATCTTCTAATGCTGAGAATGTTTGTAACTGTACGCAAGGGGTAAGGAACTATCCATATATTAAGTTTCTTTTTTGCAGGGGGGAGGGGGTAAGCTTTCCATTTACCGTAATGTTAAAAAAGTTGAAACTCTGGGGGGGAGAGGGGAGTGTGTTTGGTTTGGCCATGGGTAGCAAATGTCCTAGGTTTTGGGTAGCAAATGTCCTAGGTTGGGGTTTGGGTAGCAAATGTCCGGGTAGCAAATGTCCGGGTAGCAAATGTCCGGGTAGCAAATGTCCGGGTAGCAAATGTCCGGGTAGCAAATGTCCGTTTACCTAAAAAAAAATTCTTTGAAGCATTCCGGAACCAATTTCGACTTTCGGTACTAGTCATGGAAGACGTACTGATTGAAGCAATCCGAGGAAGCCACAGAATCTACCACAACCATATATACGATCCCGGTGCCAGCAATAAAAATTAAAACAAAACAAAATTGTATCTAATCAAATATAACATTAATGTCAATATCTGAATACGTAATAAGCATAAAAATCTAATACACAAAAATTGTATCTAGTATACTGTGTCCAACAGGGCAAACATGAATGCATGTCAGTGAATTTGTTGATAAATAAATTTATTTCTCTTGGAACAATATACTTTTCAGGATTTTTTAAAAGCGAGTCGACCTTTAAGTTCAGTTTTATGGCGAATCGTGGCACTTGGTCCATTTAATTTTGTTCTCTATGTTTCGACGTCGGTGAGGTTGTGGTACCATTATGAGAATTTTCGAATATGTCGCTTTGTTTTGACAGTTTTCTTGCTTTGCCCCGACGAAAGTTTGAGAGCACAACTCATGTTATATGAAAAAATAAAAAAGCCCAGTTATTACGTGTTTTTCCGTGAAACTGGGAGACAGTAGACAGTGAAGTGCATGAATGACCGCTGTTAGCACCCTGGTTCAGCACCTGCCTGTGCCTAGTGGACAGTTGGACAGTACCGGAGATTAAAAAAGGTAGAAAAATGTATGCAATTTTCAAAGCGCTAAAAATAAATTATTGGCATAAAATAATTAAAACCGTCATTCAAAATGCCGCATTTCTGTTTTTATAAACTGTATTACTTTCTTTAATCATCCTTATTCTTAAGACAAGATATACAAACAACGGTATTTGCCTTTATTAATACAAAAAGTAGATATTCTTTTGGAACCACAAATTAAGTAAATTGTTTTAATGGAAAATCATTCATTAAATTGGTAAACACAATAACTTAAAAATGATAAAATTAATTTATTAATACTAAAGCAGTTGAATAAAAACAGAATAATTGCAAACCTTGAAAAGTAGCATTATCAATATCAATACAAATTATAATAGTCTGTGTAAGAGATACAGAAAAGTAACAAAAATAGTTGACGGAAACTTGGCAAATTCGAATTCAACTAACAAGGGAATGACGCGACATGACCGACCCGGATTTTAAAGAGACCCATTTCAAAAAATCAGACTACTTTTCAATAGCACAGATCCAAAGTAACTCGAGTGCATTTTGCGTTGTTTGGTCACAGTGACCCGCCAAAGTTTAAAAAAATTCAAATTTTGACATTTTGCCGCCCTATAACTTCCACAGTTCTTGTCCGATTTGGATGAAATTTTGTTTTTTGTGATCCGTAGACTTTTTACTAAAAAGCAATTTCAGGATTTTAAAAAATTCGAAAATTTTCATTTTTTTGAAAAAACAGTGTTAAAAAATTGGGCCTCAAATATACTCAATTCTTGGATTTTTTTCAAAAAAATGAAAATTTTCGAATTTTTTAAAATCCTGAAATTACTTTTTAGTAAAAAGTCTACGGATCACAAAAAACAAAATTTCATCCAAATCGGACAAGAACTGTGGAAGTTATAGGGCGGCAAAATGTCAAAATTTGAATTTTTTTAAACTTTGGCGGGTCACTGTGACCAAACAACGCAAAATGCACTCGAGTTACTTTGGATCTGTGCTATTGAAAAGTAGTCTGATTTTTTGAAATGGGTCTCTTTAAAATCCGGGTCGGTCATGTCGCGTCATTCCCTTGTAAGAAGAAGTCAAAACAAAAACGTTGACATGTGAATTTATTTTGTAGTATTTATATATCAGATTAGATAAAATAGCGTCATCAAGTCATTTTAGTTTTAAATAATTATTATACATAAGTAGTTACTTAACATTGTCATAACATAAGAATTTAATTTAAATTTTTATTTTTGCTATGCAAAGCAGACGCTTCTTCTTTCTCAATTTTAATAGCCTTTTCCATAAAGTTGAGAAAGTCGGGCAGCGTGCATCGTTCCCGCCGAACAAAATTAACATGAGTTAGGAATGGCATTTTCCTCAAAGCTCGCCCACTCAAGTTTGTACTTGTTCTAGAATCAATAAAAACCGCACAACCGTGAATTAATTATCAAAAAAAATCAACAGAGATTAGTTCGTAATATGTGTTCGGCATACATTATTTATGTTAATTGTTTCGGTATCAATAATTCTAAGTGTAATAATTATTACTAATTATATATACTAAGGAACTCCAACTCTACATTCTTAATTCCCTCTCGGACTTCCATATTTAATTAAAAAATAAGCATGCGTAGTTCACACTACAGAAATAAAGTGTTCAAAAGTATATTTATCTTCACACAGCTGCATAGTTTGTAATATAACTGGTGCTATAGACCTGCACGATGGATAATCCTGACCACATAACATTATAGATTAACTTTTAATTCCGCATTGAGATTTATACATTGACGTAAACTATACTTATTACATAGTATATCTTCATTAAAACAGCGCCTGCGTTATCTAAGTAACTGCTATATTGTCACAATCGTACAGTATAAACACGCTGAATTCTAAGAATAGACCCTAGAATCGCTTCGCCATATTATGATCTTTCATGTAATTATATGTCACTACTTAAGTAGTCAGATTCACCTTCTATTTGTTGTGAGGTTTACTTTTAACTCATTATGATTACATTACTTAAAAACAACAATCACTTAGAACATGTTAAATTTTTGGTGCATACACGCAATTTTAAAACTGACTATTAAAATTCCCATTTTTATGGCATCCTTTACCGTCAGAGGATGTCAACTTGTCAACCACTGCAATCGAATGTGCATATCCAAAGCTTTGATAATTAAAGCATTGCTATCTACAAGACTATCAACTAAATTGAACTCTGTTGCTCGAAATTATAATGGGATTCACATTTTCCTAAATTACAAGTGAATTATTACAAGCCAAGGAAATTCGTACATTAATAAAAATGAACTTACTTTGAAATTTCGAATAGTCGTTGTGCAGCTTGATTAGAGGGATGGTCTGAATTTGAAGTACTAATTCTTCTCGGTAGTAATACATTGTCCTCTGAAGTGATTATTCCTACTCGAATTAATTCATTGAGCGAGCTTGCAAAGATGTCATATATAATTTCTGCTGGTGGATTCCCGATAAAAATCTTGAGATCTGCACGATCCACAAACGCCAAATCTATGGATCCAACCACATTTGATGTTGTCAAAACGACAACATTTGAGTATCTGTAATTAATAAAATATAGATGTGATTATGTGATCATTATTCTCTTTGGTTTCATTTTGGATGTAGGGGGATACGGACATAGTCCCTCCGATCAGTATAACACCGGACATTCCCCCCTTCCCCCCCCCCCCCCCAAAAAAAAAACTTTACATACTCGCTAATTTTAATATTATCTCACAAATCCAATACATTCTATGCTTCGCTAAATCTTAACGATGGTATGCGTAGTAATAAATGAAATTCGGGAGGATATTTTCAGGAGGAACATGTCAGGGAGTTAATATGCCCAAGATGAAAACGTCCTGCAACCGTAATCAGGTAATTACAAATCCAAGGTTGTGCAATATCAATATAAACATAAACATAAATGAGTCACTAGTAGTAGTGTAGTAGTAGTAGCAAGAGACACGTCGTTAAGACTAAAGCTAAATAAATACTGTGCAATAAGAGCGATTAACATTAGTAATTAAGAAGATTACACCGGTGGTAATGAGCTCCAAGCTGGAAGAAGTTGAAAACTTCAGTCCGAAACGCATAACAATTTGATTCACATTAAATTTATCAATTTATGAGAAACGAAATGAGTCAGTCGTTACGTTAAGTATTACGCCCTAAATTGTGATACATACAACCGAAGCCTAATCGTATCCCCTTAATGACGCCGAGAAAAATATAGAACGCAATTATTAACTGACATCAATTAAAATCCAATACTGGAGCTCAACTTTACGCAACAATTCACGGATTATTATTTTATATGGACTGGAGGACCAAAGACAGATTAAGCTCACTATTCATTTGAGACTGAAACAAATATTACCTTCCACAAACAAGAGAGAATTGAGACTATAAAGATACATAAACTGAAATGCAGGTAGACAATTTAACAGTTTCAAATCTAAAAATCAATATTAAACTTTTAATAGTAATTATAGGATTACATTACAGTAAAAATAAGCTTACATATTTCGTGCATTCTACACCTTTTTTTTGGCTATTTGATACAGGAAATAAAATTATTTTTGGGCTATGCCCTCATAATAACAACAATATACTCATTCAACTCTGCTGACGGGGTTCCGGTTTCACCCAACAATGAAACTATTACAAATTCAACTCTGGAAGAGCCAAAGGGAACCACCCTGGAACCCTCACAGCCTGAACTATTAAAAAGTGAAAATTTGCCCAAATCAACCCTGGATGCTGAAACGGGGAATCAAACCGTAATAATGAAAGCTACTATGATACCACCAACTACTATAGATGCAAAAAATCAAACGGAAATACTACCTGAATCAACAGTTCTTTCTAAGCCAGGAGTTGATGTGAATGTCTCCATTCCAGAAGAACTAAATATAGTAAACCAAGGGGCTAATCAGACTGTGCAACTAGAAACAGGTAACCTTGCAGCCAATATTTCTAAAGAACCTCAAGAAGAGCTTGTGACAACATTATCTCCAACTGAGATACCTACGACAGAGCCAACCTTCCAGCAGCAACAGTCGAATAACACTAATTTTACAAAAGGATACTACATTGTCGTCACACGGCTTTTTCGAATTGTTAGACCTATTTGGATTAGGCCGGAATATGAGGTTCAAGCTCCAGTAACATATCCAAGCAGTCAATTGCAAGTGGAAGGAAACGAACCCGAAGGACAAATCAAATATGAGGGAGATTCTACTGGCCTAAGCACTGACAGTGGAACATTACCATTAGGTACTGGTCCACTTTCAGCAGCACTCCCAGCACCGGCAGGAGCTGCTGGAGGGATATCAGGAGGTGGAGTAAACGGAGGTGATACTGTAGTAGTACCTGGAAGTGAATCGGAAAGAACAGAAGGACATTGGCAATTCCCCCATGGAGCAAATTATCAAGCGATTGAATTGCATGAACGCCAAATAGTTGGAACACCTCATGGTGTCTATCTTCTACTTAATCGCAGACCATGAAATTTAACGAATACGAGCAATCTAAAAACTTACTTCTTGATTCGATCAATCTGAGTTAAAAGAGCATTTACTGCCCGAATAGAGTCCGATGGCTCATTTCCAGATTCAGCTGATAAACGACACTGAGCTAGACTTTCAACTTCATCGATGAGTAGAAATACTAGACACTGAGGATCGTCCGCAAATTCTTGTATTTTCTCAAACATTTTCATTACTAATTTCCCACTCTGAAATTATTATTTCTGGCTTTATTCATTCATTCATATAGATTTAATACGAATTAATTGAATTATCAATGATATTTAAATAGAGAAAATAAATCATGGGAAAAAAGGCATACAAATTGTTTAATTTCTATAATGCAACCAAACGAACCTCCGAAAACCACTTAGAGAATAAGCTGTGACTGTTGATCTCTATTAACTGACCGTAGCTGTAGCGAGAACTAAGTCGTATGGTGGCTTTATGAGCAAGAGCCTTACATAAAGAAGTTTTCCCAGTCCCAGGGGGTCCATGAAGTAAGATTACTTTGTTCCAGGATATTAAGGACTCATTCACAATTTTATCCGCATACAACACAGCAGTTAGAACGTAATCCATTAGCTATTAATATTAATGCCACAACATGATCCATTTCCTTATCAATTTTATTTGAAACGGTTTTAATTTGCCGTTTGGCTTGCCTAAATTATAGCCAGAAAGAATATTTGAACCGTAATAATTATAAAAGTTACCCGAGTTTTAACACCAGACTCAAATATCAAACTATCCCAAAGATCCTGGAATGATGTGGACGGGAGGATCCAGTGATGCGAGGAGGCAGACTGTCCGTCTTCCTCTTCATCGTCTAAAAACTCTGCATTTTCCCCGGTGTCATTTAGCTCGAAAAGATGAATTTCAAAATTTTCCTGAAATTCGAATTACATATCCGAGTGAACTTTTTATAATATTCTCTATTAAAAATTAATGCAATTCATTTTGATTATTGTTTCAAGTTCATACACTATAGTAAAAATACATTTTGTACCGTAGATTTCAGTCCATTAGTTAATCCAGAGGTAGACACAGTTGAGCAAGAATTTTTAAAATCCATAAATTCCGCATTTGTACTTGTATTAATTTGACTACTAGGAGTTACATTTGTTATACTGCTCCAAGTTGGTGACAGGGAGCAAAAGTTTACCGAATTTACATGTCGCTTAAGCTCACAATTATTAGCAGCGTTGAGACAGAAGTCATCGATTTGACCGTCCACATTGTTTAGAGCTTGTCTTACTAGTAGCTCGATTTCCGCTCGTTTAAGATTGCTGCAAAATTAATTCACTCATAGTTAATGGTTACAATTTTTTATACCACTATTAATTTATATGATAATCTATACCTATGCTATGACCTATACCTACATAAATTTTTAAAACACACAAATGTCAAATAATGCAAAAGTACAAACACAAAAATAACCGTTAGCCATTCACTAACCTTCGAGGGTTCCTTGCGACTTCCACATGTACAACGTCAACGCCGTTTATGATTTCCATCAGTCGCGATTAATACAAAAATCCCCAAATTGCAGGTACAATACACTTTAATTAAGTGTTGGTAAAAGTAATTTGTTTTTCTTGGACAATTGAAAGAATTCTGATAACTGATAATAAACAAGTTATTGAAAAAATTGTCCGTTTAGTTTTAGTGTATCTTGATTGAAGAAAGCCTCAGGTTGCTTTATATTGCGGCTTGCGGGTTAAAACTGTTGTTGATCTGTTGTTTCTGTTCAGTTGCAGTTTGCAGTTGCGTTGCATTGCAAGAGCCAAAACCCGGAGGGAAAATTTAGTTGGCGCCTCTCATGCGGTGAGTTGGTGCCTTCCAATAGTAGCAGACTTCGTCACTAAAACTTGTTCGCAGCTCCAATTTTAATTTCAACATAATTTACAGAATTTAATTAATTCATTTGCCATTATTGTACATTTACAACTACAACAGCCAAGAACTACGTTGTCACCGTCGAGAAAGTTAATTTTGATAATTTTTTGTTTTTTCACTCTAAAATTATTAATAGGTGATCATTGAAAATGGCTGGTGCTGCATTAAGACGGTTAATGGCAGAGTATAAACGTGAGTTAATTTGTCTTTTAAAATTTGATCTGTCATCCATGTAGCTTCAAATTACAGTAAACTAGAACAATAATTTCGTTTAAGGATTAGCTTTGGGGATGTCGTCATTATAATACAGGTCATTGATTATCAATAACAATTTGAGCATAATTACATAATTATTTCAGAGTTAACTTTGAATCCACCAGAAGGTATATTAGCTGGTCCTGTGGACGAAGAGAATTTTTTTGAATGGGAAGCTCTAATTACGTAAGTGTTTGGAATTGGTCATAATATGTCATTTTACCAGAAAATAAATTGTGAGATAAGCTATATGTGTAGTTCTTTTATGGTATGAATTATTATGTAAATAGGTAGAAATGATCGAGGTTACGTATGTTGCGATTATTTTATTGCCTCAAAACTGTACTTTCGAATAATTTTCAATGCTGCTGTCGTAAATACGTTACACACTTATTAGTTCCATAGCATTAAATATTAGTATTTCATAAAAAAATATGTGGTTTTGTTTTTCGGGAAAATCTACCTTCTGCGTTTTGAAATACTAGCGGACCCGATGACACTTGTTTTGCAGGAGGTGTTTTCCCCGCAAAGCTTATGTTTCCTAGCGATTATCCTCTCAGTCCCCCGAGAATGAAATTCATGTGCGATTTATTTCATCCTAATGGTAATTTTCTTAAAAAAATGTAATACAATAACAAGAGATGGTATACACTGGCTCATAGCTCAATAAAATGGCAGTGATTTACAAATAATATTCATTTTTAGTTATGGGGTCAAGTACTTAATTATTGTGATTGATGTGCTTTACTTACAGTGTATTCTGACGGTCGAGTTTGTATTTCCATTCTTCATGCACCTGGAGATGATCCAACTGGGTATGAAACCCGGGCAGAACGGTGGAGTCCTGTTCAGTCTGTGGAGAAAATCCTTCTATCTGTTGTCAGTCTTTTAGCTGGTAAGATATTTTAGCGTATGGTTAACCTTTTAAATGTATCTCCTATCATTAGTAAATTACAACCAGAACCAACCTCATAGCTGTTGTTAGATTCTTGTCCTTTACTTTTAAATTTTTGTTTTATTCTAGAACCTAATGATGAAAGTCCAGCAAATGTAGACGCTGCTAAAATGTGGAGAGAAAACCGTACAGAATTCGGTGCAAAGGCTGTACGTTTAGTTAGAAATACTTTGGGTCTTCCACCGCCAACGGAATAAGAACAAATGTCTAACACTACGCAAATACTATTTCAATCAAAATACTAATTATTACTGTTACGAAGTAATTAATTACATTGCTCTATATATTTTTCTGAAATGTGATTCTCATTTGTTATCTGTGTAGAATCTGTGTTGAAATTCCGCAATAATTTTAATAATCATTATCGTGTATCCTAGCGCACAAACTCTAATCAACTGATTAAAGGTTTTGGGCTTCCGAATTTATTAGTCTGGAAATTAATGTGTGCTCTTACAGAATAAAGTGCAACGTGCCTCTGTAATAATAATTAATAATATTGTTTATAGTTCAGAGTTAACAATTACAATTAGTAGTTATTGCAATAGACAGACTACTCTCTAAATTTTGAAACCATTCGCTAGCCACTGCGCTGTTTACAATTTTTTACATCCAACAATTTAGTAATTACTTAGGTAGCTGAAGTCGTGTTTGTTCGATCAGAAATGTCTAATTTACAAATCATGGCTGCCGATAAACTCTATTCTTTATTAGCTTTTTGAAATAATACATTATCGTATAGATAATTCTCGATCTTTAAAATAGCTTCGCTGTATAATTCAGTAAAACATTTCGTTTGTAAAGAACCAAAATGACCTAAATCCAATTTAACCTACAATCAAACTAAGAAATTGTCATAAAATCAAAATGAGAAACATGCGTAAAATTTTAATTAGGAGTTTTTGAAAAATGTCAAATGTTCTATTTTTATGTTTTTGAAAATGTGCAAAATGTTCTAATTCCATGTTTTTGAAAAGTGTAAAATGTTGTATTTACATATTTTTGAAAATTGTATAATTTTATTTTCTATTTAATTGTTTATAATACATATTTCAGCATTTTTGTAGATAGTGGATATTGTTTTTAGCTAAAAGTGGATATGCGTCATTTTGGTTCTTCACAGACGATATGAGGGTTTCCTCCAAGCTTCGATTTAATTTGGTCTTGCTCAGATTTATTTTAAGTGAAAGTTCATTTGAAATTCTAAAAATTTTGGTTGCTCCTCAATTTTTTGTCTATTTATCAAATAGTCCCCTAAACAGTACAATTTTATACACAGTGTACGCAAACCATTTTACAAAAACTTGAGGTAAGTGCTTTAGTTGTGTTTGCATCCGTTATATCTATTATATTACATTAAATATGGTTATCGGCGGAATAGTTATTAAGAACTTCGACTCTGTATTCCATTTAAATAAAATAAAACAATGTGAATTGGGACTCATGGAAAAACATATGAGTATTTTTTTTTATGTTATCGGCATTTACTGTAGTATAGTCTAGTGTCTACCTACTTACCTACCTACCTACTACCTACCTACCTACCTACTTGTGTAAGACCTTGATTTCACTAGAAAAGTTAACAATGGTTAGTCTTAAGAAACACGCTTTCAGATTTAATCATTGCTAAATCTAAAAGCGAGTTTCTTAAGGCTAACCATTGTTAACTTTTCTAGCGAAATCAAGGTCTAACATGCAGCCAGGGTGATAGATTTGAAATGTTAGATCTTAGATACGCCAAAGAAACAAGAAACCAGTATATACTTATAAAGATATTCGAGGTTATTGCTTGTTATGTGTACTGTGTATTATTTTCATTTTCCTTTATTCTATTTTTAATTGTCATCTTTCATAACATTCTTAAATGTTAGCTTAGTAGGTAAGACGATTTCATTGGTTTGCAGTACACAAATATATACCTACAAATAAAGCTAGTATTGGAATTTACGGTTACGGTGTTTTGTAGCCACATAAATTATACAATGAAAAAATAATAGGGACTGTAAGTACCCTTACCCAAGTAGGCTCAATTTATGTGACGTTATGTATGTTACTTACATGGGATGAAAGTGATTTTAGTTTGCAAATCACAATCTGATGTAAGTACTTATTTATGTAGGTAAGTAAATAGGTGTGTAGTCTTTACTGCCATTCCTAGAACGATAAGATAAGGGAATTATGTAGTAGCCAGTCGGGCATTACCACCATGGCTTTGGCTGTTGGATTTGAGTCTTTGAGTGTGACATATCTTATAGGAAAGGTAGGCAAATATTTTGTAAATCGTGCGGTCGTCTGGCATACGTCTGGCATTTGATCTAATAGATCATCTAAAAGTTTCTATACAGTATCAGCATTACAGATATTTCATTGAGTTTTATATTTTATTTTCGAATCAAAGTCTGAATTTTAAAGTCGTCGAATTCTTTCTTGGATCTAAAATTCCCCGGCCAACGTGAGACTCTGCGATAACTTGGCTGGAGTAACATACCAAGAAGGTACTGATATTATGTTGGACAAGGGACGTCAATGTTAGACTTTTCTGGTCTGGTTTGGCTTATAGCGTTCCTTTCGTTTTCGTTTTCGTGTGGATGATGATGATCGTCGTGGTAAATACTATATATTGCAAGTTACTTTTGCAGGTTGCTAAACTTATCGTTAGTATAGCTTTAGATCGTAGAAGTTTATTAACTATTCAGCCATTGTGCGACTGTACATTTGCAATTTACAATCTTAAGTAAGTACAATAGAAACTCCTGACGAAACTGAGGATAAGCAAACCAATAAACCAATGTCTTCTCGTAGAGAGTAAAGTTATATGCAGCGTAAAAACCTATAGTCGAATCCGAGTAAGCTCTGTGCCACAAAAGTTAAAAGAATTCTCTGTAAAGTCTTCGAGTCAATATACATATATGTATCAGTTTTTTCTTGAGAAGCTTAAAGTTTCAACAACAAAATCACAGCTACTTACGTACCACGTTCTTGGACGTTTATTCAAATTATGCGAGTTAAAAGAATTTTTGGAAATCATTTTCAGTTTCATATTTTTATTGAATCAAAATAAATCATTACAAGAAAAAACGAGAATCAAGGAATATGGAATTAATTTAATTCGATAAAAAATCTACTGAAAGATCTGTATGGAAATAGTCAAATAGCAGGTTACGTCTGCTTTCACATGGTAGAATTTAAGTGTCAAGAAACAACTTGCCCCGAGAGAGAAGCGGATGGAGGGCATTTCCTTTGTCGTTCTGCGTATATCATACATTTTAAGAAATTAAAATATTATAGTGATTATACAAAGAAATAAACCTTGGTGCAGTTCCGATTTTGAAAATTATATTACACACATTTTTTAAAATGCCTTGTTGTGCTCCACGCTACGGAGCACTTATTGTTGCCGGAATAGATTTGGTAAGAAGCATTTTTTTTAAGTAAATTATTTTAGTATTTCTTATAAGAAAACTCCTCTGCACCGTCATTGTATTTTGCATTATTGTTGGTTGAGATTTTGTGTTGTGTTTTTTAAATTTAATTTCAATTCTATAGTGTTCACTATACTTTTGCTTTATTTGAATATTAGTCATTTAATTATTTATTTATTTATTTATTTATGCTGGGTTTTATTTGCGTTCATTTTTCAATTTAAATTATACATACGCAATGACAACACAAAGTATGTTATTGCCATCGAAAACAGTACATTTAATAGACAGATTAATTTGCTTATTTTACGTCTTATACACTTTTCTAAATAATTGAATTTTTAAAGGAAAAATTAAGAAGCCCACACGCGACATATGCAAGCGCAGTGGAGTAAAGTTTTCACGAATTGATGGATTACATTAATAATAAGAATTAATCCTAGGTACAATACAGAGACATAACAAGGATTAAGTTATTCAGATTTCAATAGTCTAAGTAACGATGGTATCGTCGAGGTGCGGTACTTTTCTGTATTACATTTAATTAGCCTATAGTTATTTTTATTTCTACTTGGTCTGTCATTACAACGTTCATATGGTTTTAGCCAATCAGAGTAACGTTTTGATTTAATCATTTTTTTTCCGAAGCTAAGAAGTAATTTTTGGTATCGAATTTCTATTTTGTCTGTCTTTATATCTAATACAGCTTTATCATAATTTCGGTCACTTACGTACTTACTTAAGATTATTCCTAAGCACCGCTTTTCGATTTTACAAACTTTTGAGAGTGACATTTTGTTTAAACTTTGGCTAATTGACTGTGAAGCGTATTCCAAATTGCTCCGTATATACATATTATAAATTACAGCTAATTTATCTCTATTGAATCCACAAGATTTTAATTTCCGCAATATAAAAACCTTTTTTGTGGTTTTTTCAATTACCTTACTTATGTGCTCATCCCATGACAATTTATCATTTATTAATACACCTAACAATTTTGTACTACACACAACAGGCAAATTTGTACTATTAAGTGTTAATCTTACTTGGTTGTACTTTTTATTTTTAGACTTATTGATAACCATCACATTACATTTTATTGGGTTTAATTTCATCCTAAGCTCATCTGTCCACTTATTTATGTCACTTAAATAATTTTGAACATTTGGGGCTTCATGATAATCATTTGCTTCTACAAGTGTCATATCATCTACGTAACCAACAAACAAATTCTTGTTATTAACATTAAAATTCTGATATTTTTCTTGAAAATTAATCAATACTCTATTAATTAAAGCTATAAACAATAGCATTAATTAGCAATTAAAATGCAGTATGCACAACGTTCCCAAAAGTTTTAAAAAAACAGGATTCGTATTATAGATTTAATTAAATCGAAATCTTTTCTTGTGTCCTATTTACATTTTCTATACCGACATATTTTGATATATTTTGATATTTTGAAATTTGGAAATACGTGAGTATTTTATACATTTTGCGCGTTGTCACATTGTCCTTTTAAAATCCACAGTTTACATCTGTGTTTGATTAAAATGTTTGATTCGGAACCAAACTATAATTCATATTTCTGAAGTTACCTGTAGTTGCTCTTCAAACGGCGAAATTTTATTAGCCATATACTTACCTACCATATTTTGGCACTCTCGCCCTTAAAAGTATGCAATTTGATACTGGTGACAGGTGCATCCCTATATATAGCGTACATTGATATAGACTGATAGATGTGAGTTTTTTTTCTAATCAGTTTAGAAAATCACATTTCATAATGCAATACACAAATTTTAAATTCCCTAAGAAATTCCTATTGAATACTATGGCTAAAACGATGTCTCATTTTCTTTGACTAATTCATTTTTTTTAAACATACAATAAACGATCGAGTTTACAATTTCTTTAAACCTGCTGAAAAGAAGGTTTTGATTGTTTTTAAGGGAAGGGTGCTAAATTTATTAATTAGAAATTTCTGTCATGGCTAAAATAAAATGCGGATGTGGAAATCATCCTTTTCATCAAAATGAATTAGTATATCATCGACATTTTGGGGAACGAGGGACGAGGGAGGCCAGAGGACTGCCGGAAATAACACATGTAATACAAGTTCATTTCGTCCCATATATCGTCGGTCAAGAATCATTCGTCTTAAATCTAGTAGACATACCTTACGAGTTTACGACAAAATGATTCTTCGATATAATATTACATGTTAAAATTCCGCGTGTGCATGTCTTAACTTTCAAAGGGAATATGTACAATTTTCTCGGGAGAAAATTATAGGGGTCGTGTTGTCTGTCGTTGCGAGTGTTATTGGGAACTGGGAGGGATGTCTGTCTCTGAAAATGAAATGAGTTTTGTAACATGTCGGTGTGGGTTTTTGAAGCCTGAATACGACTAATAAATTATGAAAATGATTACATGCTATGTTGTCAATGTCAATTGACAATTCGAAATACATACGCATATACGTACATAGTATGTAGCTATAATATACCGTGATGACCGTAATATTACTATATGTACATCGTTGAGTATTTACCTGAGGTAATGATTTGTTTTCCTTGGATACAGTTGACGGGAATTACGGGTCTCATCTTTCTCACATTTGGTCTAGGTAAGTGAATACCTTTATGCTTGGACATAGCAATACTGAATATGCTATTGAATATAAAAAAAAAATAGAAACCGAAAACAGAAACAGCCCAAAGAAAACACCGGTACCGGTCCCGGTCCCGAGTGCCGGTAGCCGGTAGGTTTAATGTAAACAATTCCCACAAGCTCAAGGTTCAAGGACTTGTCGCTTACATTTTACATATGGTAATAACATGTACAAACTTGCGGTGATGGTGACATAAGTCAGATCCCAGTTTCCAGTTATAGTCCGAGACGTAGAGAAGTTGTAATGTTTTTACTGATATATGTTGCACTGCAGTTAGTTGAAATGGTTATGGACGGACTCCTCGAATTAGAAATACCTATACGTACCTGACCACGTTTTTTTTATCCGGACTCGCAGATCCAGATCCAGATCCAGGTAGTCAGTCGACTTACTCGAGAAATCAATAGTGAAACTTATATTTTATTCAACATTGACATGTCCAAGCCCAAATCGAACATGGACATTGAAATGTCATTAATGACAGCATTTCATTTCATTGGGAGCAATTCAATACAGTACCTAAGTACGCCTAGTTACATACTAAGTACCTATGTACAGCGGCGGATCTAGAAATTCGTTTAGGTGGGCAGTGCTCATGATTGTGGTTCGCTTAAGATGCTCCCCACTGAACCACTGAATTGCAATTTTTACTCCAAAAGTAGATAATAATAAAATACTTAATTATCTTTAAAGTCCATTTTCAATTTCATGTCGTGACGGGTGCCGGTGCCGATGGATGCATTTTTTTTGAAGGATATTATGAAATTTTTTGGACTTTGATTTTTTGTGTTTTTTTTCTAGATTCGGGAGTGGTTTTAGTTTGCGTAACTTTTCCAGCTTTGATGCTGACAATCTTGGGCGTGACTTTAGCCTTTGCATATCTAAAGGTAAATATCGTCTGTGAAGAACCAAAATGACCCATATCCATTTTTAGTTTCAAACAAAATGCACTATCCACAGACAAAATTAAAATAACATGATCATGAAAGAATGTAAATAGAACCTTGTGCATTTTAAAAAAACATGTAAATAGAATATTTTGCACTTTTGAAAAACATGTAAATAGGACATTTCACACTTTTGAAAAAACATGTAAATAAATAGAATATTTTGTGTTTTTTGAAAAATATGTAAATAGGACATTTCACACAAACATGTAAATAGAACAATTTGCTCATTTTAAAAACTCGTGATTAGCATTGTAAGCATGTACATATCTTTTTTACTGTATTTTTTTGACATATAGCTCATTTTAATTCTAGCATAAATTGGAAATGGGTCATTTTGGTTCTTCATAGACGATATCTAAAAGTTATATAGGCATACCATCTTAATTTGTGCTTTATTTTCTTCTATTCTTTCTGTGGTCATTTTAATTTTAAAGTAGACACTTATAGGTAATGTATTTTACATGTTAAAGTGTTATTTTTAATCTTATTTTTAGTTCTGTTCTGAATTCACAATTATTCCTTCATGTTTGCGGACAGTAGACCTTTACTTAGCAGATTGTAAATTTTATGTAAATATAGTAATTATTGTTATATATGTATTTGTATTTCAATAAATTCATCGTTGGTTATTACTGTGCAGAGAAATAAATTCCTGACCACAGCAGCTTTAGCATTAAAATTAATTCTTGTGCTGGGCTGTGGAGTCATCATCGTCGTTCTCTGGAGTCATCCGTATTTTAAAGTCTACATTTACACCCCTGTCTTAATAGCAGCCCTCTGCTACATAATTATTCTCCAACTTCATTTTTCTTGGGTAGTGTATGACTTTCGGAGTCGAGCCTGCAATAAGCTCTATACTGGGAATATTCAGCGGCGATTTCAGTATGTTCAAGTCGAGGGAAATAATACTCATGTTAAAAAAGTGGACTCTGCTGACGAATTATCATTGGGATGGCGAAGGAGTTTTCGGACTACTAATAATCGGGACAGTGAGGATGAGACCGAGGACACCGAATCTATTCAGACAGACTGTGTCATATGATAATACAAATCAGTGTTCTATCCCAAAGGAAAAATTCATTCGAACCAAAACGTGAATGATTTTTTGTTGTTGCCATAATACATTGTACTTATGAACAAAATTTATTTAATCGAAACAATCATTAATAACATATAATAATATATTCATTTAAACGTTATGGTAATCCACGCAGTATAATATGTGTAGTATTATGTAGCGTATACACGTACCTACATCGAAAGTTTATGAAAAATATTTTCCCCATTACATTCACAACCTTCTGACTTCTGCTAATTATCTCATTTAAACTGTTTAAAATCCAAAATTCCAATGTGAAGTCAGAAGCAGGCCCTATATTGACTGACGGAGCTATATAGACATAACTATATAAGTATCAAATAATTACCTCTCATTTGTTTCTAAGTATAGTGCATCCGCAGTGTTTGTTAATGATTACTGTAACTGTATGATTATTGAAACAGGTGAAAATTAATTCAGGAATTCAATTTTGAAAGATAAAAAAATGACTTTTCAATACAACATAAAATTATATGAGACTAGATTCAAATCAAGTTGTAAATAATTTTCGCCGTGTAATTATATAGAAAAATTATACATGTTTAATATTTATGTAAGTAATATCGTGTGGATGATAATATATATATCGACACTTTTCTTTTGAGATAATATTGTAGCTGTATTATGCTCCATTTTCTCAACATTCACCGTCGCTGAGTGACTTCCATATATTATGTAGCGACACATTATTACTAGTATACATTTTGCTATATTTAAATTTACACACAGGATTTTTGATTTTTCTTATTTAATATACATAATTATATACGTAGTTAATTACATTCATCACATATTTATAATTGTAGTGCATTACAATGCAATGTAAGCATATAACGATTTTTTTTGTGTTTACATTTTTCGCAATAATTAAGTCTTGAGAAGCGTGTTATAGTATTTTAGATTTTCATGACGACAGTGTTGGGCTGTGTATTTTTGTGTGTGAGAAGGAATTGATTAGATTTGATAAAAATCGGTGCCGAAGAATATATATATTATATAGATATAGTACATACATATATTTATATAAGAATTATAATTACAGAGTATAGTGTGTAATATAAGAATTTTAAGTTTGGTTAAAATGTTTCATTGATCACATCACATCAAAGTATTTAATTATTATGCAATTTAATATACTTTGCACCGAGCAGCGACGACGCAGAAGTAATTATAAAGTATACGTACGAAGACGAAAAATTACAAATAACTTCCAGTTGCATTTTATCGTCATTTTTAATAATATCCGTAATTTAGGATGAATTCTATATATATAGTATTTGATTACTTACAATTAATTCAAATCTTTTAATTTTAGTTCAATGTCAACACAAATAATATGTATATACACGCACAGCAGCGGTAGAAATTCTAATCTGTTTAAAGCGGTTTTTTTCTTTCCTATACACTATACGATATTTTCATGTTCACAGAATAGGAGTGAACTGTACTATAGGTACTGTTGATAATAATTATTGTAAATTAAGCAATTTATAATTCCTGTTTAAGAATGTCTAATAATGTCTAATCGTAAATTCAATACGTAAACAAATCAATAATAGTCAAGGGCATACACATACTTACACTTGAAAATGCTGTTTTGTAAAACGGCAACGGGTACTACATAAACATAATAATGATATTACTTAAACTTGTTGGGATTGTGATACGTATAATTGTAAGTATCCATCCACTCTAGAGAACGTCTTTAACATTTTTAGTACTTAAAAATGCTAAAGAAAATATATTAATATTTAATAATTAAAGAATGTTAATAGAAAAAGACACCCTGGTGATGTGTTCCGTATATCAATCAATCATTCTTTGTACGAGCAAGAGCAGTGTTTATAGTGTCCGTATTTTATAATTTATACCATGTAATAATATTATCATAAAGTAGTCGGCGTAAGACAACTTTCAAGTTACTTAGATTATTGTATGAGTATACTTAGTAGCTTTATTTTCACTGTAAACTCTTACAATTCTTATTCCCAATAATCGTACGATTACTACTTTGTTTTTTTTAATCTGCTGCTAATTAAATCCTTCTTATAAAAATATGTATTACAAAGATGAGGAGACATTACCAAATACCTGAATAAAATTTCATAAGAAAACCATAATTAAAAAAACCACTAGTATGTATGTATATATAGTTATAAAAAAATGATAATCATTACAATCACAATCCGAGTTTAGAGTTTAGTTTGTAGCTCTCTAATTTAAAACCAGATTCATGGAAAGGGTAATCGTGCTCCATTGTAGTATTCGTAACAGAAAACTTCACTTTTGTATATTTTGTCAGAGGTAATTTATAACCAAAAGTTGTATAAATTAAAGTACCTACGCTAAATACATTGGAATTCATAATAACTGGGAATAATTCTAGAAAATTGAATGTAATGACCGGTATAACGGTGAGAGCCAGCTACACTTTCACTTTAAGTTTGCGTGATAAATTATAAATAGTCTTCTTATTTTGTTTTCAATAATTAGTATATTAAAAAACAACTCATACAAAAGTTTTTACGTACAGTAAACATAATAATAATTGTTATTATTACTACCTATAAACTAATTTCTATCCATAGTTTTATGGAGTCTGGTTTGGGGTTTTTCAGATTTAGATTTAAATTCGAAATATTATATTGGAATCACATATGGTAAACCTTTGGATTTGCCTTTGTATCGTTAATTATATTTTTAATATACATTACATGAGTACTTATATACTTAACGGACATGTAGAAGAATTAGAGTCACAAGTCAGAACCAGAGTTCGAAGGTTTTGGAAAAAAATTTGTATATGATAGAATTTGAAATTGAAGAGTGTTGTCTTCACATAAGGCGTGATAGCTTTTAAAATGTTAGAACTGGCTCATCACGGTGTTCCAAAATATCTGTGAGAAGAACAACAATAGGCATATTGGTTGAATAATAATTAAAGGATTAAAGTTGAAAAGTGTAATTTATAAATAATACGCAGTTAGTCTGCTGTCTTTTAATTTTGATTTGGATCTTTCGAAATTTTACCTTTCATAATAGAAGTGCACGGTAGAGTAATATAGGTGAGGAAGGCGTTGAGCGGGCACGAGGAAGCACGTTTGGACTCTTTCCACGTGTGAAAAGTCTGAGTGAATCCTCTCATGGTCCACAATGGATTGTACGCACCATCATCCAATTCTGTCAAGTTTAAAAAAACAGTTACAAAACATTTATGAATATATACTTGTAAAATCAGTTTCACACTTCTTTAGATATGACATTTTCCCCATGTAGTTTTACGCAACAATGACAATGACACATCCCAATGTTGAACTATATGGGCTAGTACTAAAATGCAGACAACAGAAAAATTTAATTATCCAATAAAAATATAACTTGTAGATTTATCTCCATCCTTTATATACAAAAGCTGCCCTGTTTTGAATTTTTTTTAAAGTATTAGGATTTCAATTTGAGAAATTCTGTATCTATTTTTCATATAATGTATCTATGTATGTAAGTAGAAGTTGAACATATTTGAAGTGAATGAATAAAAATCAGCGCTACGTGCCTACATGTACACTAAATTGCCTACATAATACAAAGCCAATGTACAGCAATGAATAAAATAAAAAAATACATAAAGTATATTTCTTTACTGCATAATAATACTGCATACATTACGTGAGTCTGCTCATGACCATGGATGGACCATAGGCCCGCTGTAAGTTAGAGTATAAGTAGTATGTACAATAAAATGCATATTGATGTGCGATACAACACAGTACACGAGTACAATAATGACTATAGATAAAGTACGATGGCAGGCTCAAGTTACGATTGTTAACACAAAAAATCAAATCAAATAAAAAATTAAAACTATATAGAGACAAAAGTGCATAGAAAGAGGATGGAGGAATTGAGGAGTAAAATAAAAATCCGAAAAAAATACCAGTCTTGTTCTCGGTAGGTTTGACTTGACACAAGTAGAGAATACGCATTCCATTGGGGGTTATTTTAGTCGGGCAGGATCTCAAGAGCTTCTCCTTACAGATGGCTTTCATCCTGTAAGCATCTTGTAAGCAAGCAATGGACGTGGATTTATCCATAATATGAGAACAGTAATGTCCTGAAGGACCAAACTGTGTACTCGTTGGAGGGATGACTACAGTCTTACTATGAAGTAGAGGGGGACGACCTCCCTTGGTTCGATGACCCCCAGCCGAAGTTGCAGCAGCAGCACAGTCACGGTCATGGGTCATCTGCTCACTCAAAATTCTACCTCTCATCATTCCTCCAGAGCGTCCCCCACAGTGACACGGACCCTGCCCCTGCCGACGATGATGGGGACAGGTTTTGGAATGATTGGACTTGGAAGGGAGATGACCCAAAGGGATCTGGTCAAAGGTCAAGGAGTCAGATCTACTCTGAAGCTGGAAAGGACAGGGACAACCACAGCACGTGGTGGGGGTGGAAGAGGGAGGGGAAACAATGGATGAGTCTGAATCTGAATTGTTTTTGCTTTTTAGGATAGCCCGAGCTGGGGCTGCTCTTGTTTTTTTTGCATTTGTCGATGTCGATGTAGATGATGATGGAACCGGGACCGGGACGGGAGCCGGGGCCGGATCCGGTAACGGAACGATAACCCACTCATTTTCAGTCTCAAATTTACTCGTATTCGTAGTCGTAGTTACATTCAGAGGAGCCTCCCGGAGTCCTCCCTCTCTATTTTTTACAGATACAGTCTCTTTCTCAATTTCAGTTTCAATTTGGTCAGTACTTTTTTGTGTATCACATCTCCTCATCATCTCCGTTAACTGCATTTCGTTGTTCTTTAAGTTTCGCTCAATTCGACTCTGACTTTGCATGCACTCACATCCACAACACCCACAGCACCAAATACCATCATCATCATCATCATCAACCCTTCTGTCTGCAACGAAACAAATCAAAGGAAAAATTAAAAATAAAAATTCAAAAGTTAGTATAACGAAACAAACAGAAACTATATAGATTATAGGTACACTTTTGGAGTACTGGGAGTAGACCCTACTCTGATTCCGATTCAAGATACACATATCAAATTTTTATTCCAAATCTCTACCTCTAAAAGTACAGAATTACGCAATAGGTAATATTACGTAGTTTTATATATGGTGCTACTACCTCAACCTTTATACTATTACCTAATCCTAAGTTATAACTACACTATAGCTCTGATATATATCAACACTACATTATACAGTTGAAGGTTTATAATAATACAAGCACAAGCCATACTTTATTCTGACTAAAATCAAATCACATTTTATCGCGTTTTGTAATCGCCTATAACCAATTGGTACACTTAGAAAACAAAAATATTTTGGATATTTTAAATCAAATTTAGCGTTTTTTAAACTTCCAAATTAGTCCAAATAGACAAAGTTTTTGTATACCAAACAAATCTCAGTTTCAAACTGATCACAAATGGGTGTTGTTGTTCACATAAGATGTTTTACAGTTTAAAAAAGGTATATTTCATAATATTTTTGAGCATTTCAATAATCAAAGTTAGCGAAAATAATGTGTGGCTTGATCACTCGAAGTATAGCCATCCTGCCATCCATATTAGCGAATCAATGACCAACCCATAACACCCAACACTACTAAATTACTACATCAAATGCTAAATTCTAAACGTAGATTTTGTTGTTTAATTTGACTAGTATACGAAACTATTACTAGACTGCCGGTATGAAACTGAAAACCCAAATCCAAATTAGTAAGACAGATTTACACAGTTAATACAAGAAGAAACACTACAATAAATACTTCAAAGGTTGCGAAGAGGTTTAAATGTGATTACAATAATATCCATAGTGAAGAATCAAAATTACTCATGTCCAATTTAAGGTGGAATTCAAATGAGCTATGTCAAAAAACATACCCAATGAGATAAGAATGGAATGCGCAAAAGGTTAGTTACGAGTTTCTGAAGGGGGCAAAATGTTTTATTTACATTTTTTGTAAAATTGCAAATTGTTTTATTTATGTAAATGTTTTTTAAAAGCGCACATTGTATTATTTACATGATTTTAAAAATTGCAAAATATTCTTAATACGTGTTTTTACAGAAGATATTTCAAGTTTTTGTAGATACTGCATTTTGTGCTTTGCTAAACATGAAAATGGGTCATTTTGAGACTCCGCTGGCGATAATTAATCAAAACGTTTCCAGAATTATACTTTTACACTTTTACTGCCAAAGAAGTCAACTCAACACGCACACACACACCCCTTGTGCTGTGTTAAAATCTTAAAAATCCATGCAAGCGTTTGAATAATTCAAACGTGAGAGATGTGATTTTTGTTAAATGTATTTTTTGAATGAAATTTTTTATAAAAAGGATTTGTGTTTCGAAACGAAGACAAACTTTTTCATTTTATGGAAATTATTGGTTATTTTAAAAATGGAAAAATTTTGCAATTTTATTTTGTTGGGTGAGAAATGTGTGCTCTAAAACGTTCACCTTTCCAAGTTCTGACCCGTATATATCATACTACATATGTATTTTGCACATATTATATTTTATTATTAAGCCCCCACCCCAATACCTTATAATTTGGTATATTATGCGATGAGCTCAAACACAAACAGGGAACCAAGAAATTCCAAAAAGCAAAACAAGTCCAGAGGCCAGGAGAAAATTGTAAAACGCTTAGAGGAATTTAAATACCAATAATGTCAAATCAGTTACTTGTAAAACTGAGGCAGCATCTAACATGCCAAAGGTTTAGTATGCTAAAGATAATCATTCTCTATGAGCTTCAACTATAAGCTACCTACTACTGCTTTGCCATTGTAGCAACTATTTACAACGTATCGATAATTAGAGCAACACGAATCAAATGTAAATTTCAAATAAGTATGCAAAACAGCTAGAGTATTATTATAGGGTTTGTACATTTAGATTTATAGAGTAAATTAGCGAGAAAACTTTGTACTTCAAAAAACATGAATAATCAAATTTGTTCCCATTTTCCAAAATTTGTAATTAGTTTAAAAAAATTTCAAAAAATAGTCAAATATTAATGTATTATGAAAAGTGATTTTTTTTAAACAGGTAAATATAAGTAAATAGTATCCAAAATCACTGAGTTGAGCGGCAAAATAAAAATATTAAATTTTTTCTTTCTGAAGGAATTAGTTATGCAGCAACGTTGTATTACTTCTATAAGGACGATATATACACAGATCCTTCAATAGACTATAAAGACTATATAGTAGTCAGGTAGGTAGGTGTAGGCTAGGTATTAGGCATTATATGCTAACTATATTATGGTATCAATCCATTCATAATCAGAAGGTACATAGGCATATAGGTCTATAGGTACTATAGAGTATGTTTCAAAAAAGAGACATTTTATTGTCCGCTATATAATGCACATCACAATTCGAATATAGTAGTAACAGTATAATATTCGAATTCCAACTAGAGAACAATACACATTTTCTTTATATATTTTTACTATTGAATGAAATCATGAATCAGAGAGTCCCACTTTGTTTACTCTAAAAACAAAACAAAAAGTGGAAGAAATTTGGAGAAAGCAATTCAAAGAATAAAATAAAAAGTAGTTTCCTATAATATTGCAGAAGAAGTCAAAAGGAAATGAATAAGTAACAAAACAGAGACAGAGAAAAAGCTCAGCGAGACGGAAAAAGAAAGCATGAGCCATCAAATGCAAAATCAAATCCCCCCCAAAAAAACCAAGCTACACAATGACATGTAGGCAGTAGGCAGCTGGGAAGTTATGTACATACCTATAAGAAGATAGATAGACATTTTCCAATGTCTCTCTTTCTCTTTTGATATTACCTGCATTTTATTTATTCGGAAAATATTACATATTATTATATACCTACACAAACTATGCGGGTATATAATAATACGAACCTGCGAGAACGAGAAGCAAGAACTGAACCAGAAGAAATGGAAATCGATTCGATTCAAAATAAATTATATTCCCTGCCCTGTGAAATACACATGGGTATATAAAGACAAAAGTTTGAAAATAGAAAACAGAGTAGAGCAGTTGGTTCATTTCATCATGATTTTTCTTCTAACTTTCATTGTTTTTTATTTATGTCATGAATTGATCACACCATAAAGAACTCAACTCCAGACTGCGACACGGTGGGCTCAATAACACTCAACAATTATTGCCATGAAAAATTGTTAAGCCACCAGTCAACAGACCAGCCAACAGGGCCAGGGAATAATCGTGCATCAAGAACTGGGTGAGATTACATACATTTTAGCTATACTGTACACTGGATTCGGAATTTGCCATTTGAATTTAGTAGCTCAAATGTAATCCAAGGAAAAGTTAATATTCATTATATTATAACCGATTACCGAGGCCCGAGGCCATAATAAATCGACAACAAATTAAAACAAACTTTTGTATTATCCGCGTTTTGCCAAATCCAAACATTAGCATTCATTTTTGCTATGCGTAAAAAAGCTAAAATATAGCTTTCGAATTTAAGATTTATAAAATAAGAGGTCATTGCAGAGGTTCAACTCTATACTATAGTCAGCCACAGGTGATGCATTCCAAAGAAAAGCAAGCGAAGGCAAAGACGAGAGCCAAAGTATTAAAGATCCTGACTACATTCGCCAGCTTTATTATGCAAACAAGCAGTGAAAAGCAAGCACTTACGAAATATGTAAAATTCACACAAGTTAAAAGTTAGTAAGAGACCTAACTTACGTACATTACTAATATCTATGCTGATTTAGTATTTAGTCGACGTCTGTATTGTTACATAGACTTCAAAATGATCAAGTCTCCATGAAGACAATTCGGCACCCAACATTACTATCACTATCCAATTAATTAAGTGTCACAGATAATCAACACAAGGAGACTGTCACTGGCCTATATCTATATCTTGCCGGGTTACATCAATGTTAATACCTTATTACGATTTTTAGATAATACCTATCACACATTGCAGCTTCATTCTTCAACAACAACACACATAATTTAATAATATACTGTAATTTCAAAATGTATTATGCAATAGAATGCTCCAGGAGCCTTCCATTTGAAACGCTGTTGTTCAGCATACACACAATAATATACTATACAACTCAAAATGCATTTAGTGAACAAGTCACATAGTGAACCATAGTGCAGTGAGGATGGATCCTAAATTCTAATATCTGCATTCCTACCTTTGCGAAAATAGAATTATTGGGGAAAAAACTGATTATATATGACATTCTTATTACCATACGCAGGAAAGATGAATACATTCTTTCTTAAGAATAAGAAAAAAAGGAAAAAAAATATATAGTACCATCTCTGACATCACCAGCCTCAATCTCAGCAAGGCCACAGTAGTCCAATCCTTCATTCTGTGACCGAGTTCTCTTGGCATTCACTTCACTCGTACTTCCGCCTCCGCCTCCTTTTAAGGATCTCCAGCCTGAGCGCGTATAATTATTCAAATTTGAGCTGGGATCACTCAGTCTCCGCTGAAGGGCACGAAGAGCAGAGTGCAATTAATGGGGAGTGAGCCAATGTGAAGATTAAATTGCCGAGTCACCACAAACGGGATCCGACAGGCGGGGAGTCCACGGGTACAATATATGGAGATCCATAAAGATAATAAAATTAACATTTATTTTGTGTCCAGGATCGATCCCATGGTCACGATCACACGTTCCCCGTAGCATTCCCATAAATTTCAAAATTCCAAAGTACGAAAATAAGAGCGAAGAAGAGTCAGGGCGACAAAGATAGGAGACGAGGATACGAATGACAGTCCCATCAGGCGTCACGGAGTCGAGATGATTGAAATCGAAGAGCCGACACCCACATGAAAATAAAAATAAAAAATAGCGCACATCATATTATTATTATGAAGAGCTGAATCATCATAATCCTCACTGTAGATAAAAATGCAGAGGAAAAAAATACATACAAAGCCTGCTACTCATTTTCATTTTCATAGCGCATAAATGTGTAATGTTTACGTCAGGGTAAAACTACGATTATGTACGTAAATACATTGCATGTTACAGCCGTTCGGTCGTTAGAGTTTTATGGCGGCGTAAATGGGAAATTGCTAAGTGTAATGCTGTACTTACGCCAACCGTCGAGAATGAATATAGAACTTTCCCCTGAGATCTTACACGCCATCTCAAGAATGTAATTTTGTGTAATTTCTAATCCTAATGGTGATTTCTTCTACGCGTTTTGTTGTTATGTTACCGGTTAAAGCCTTAAAATTGCATGACTTTCGTACTGCGCTGTAAGTTCTGTCTGAATAATGCACAATCGGAATCGCAATTACCAAAGACATTATACCTCTACCTATTATGATTTCCTCTACATTAATTTGGTTCCCTGAAATTCATCACATGTAAAATGGTCGGGGTCTACAACAAACTAGAAATGAATTTCTCCACGCGACTAGCATCATTATGTGACCAGAATGCATGTTGCTAAATTTGTACTTAGATAGAATGTTAAAAATTCAGAATAATATCTATAGGGACAAAGCGAGTCCAGCGTTAGTAAAAATAAATTAGTTGCACAATTTTAGAATGTTTACTCTATCAGAGACGAATTTCATCGTCGTCTCGTCAACTAGACACAGTTTTGAGGTTCAAAGCTGACTGATAGCGTCCGCAAAGTATGTCTTTATCTAAATTTTAGCTTCTTTTTTACCTACTTTTTGGTTTTAGTATTTGCCAAAAGGATGAGGCCATGTACCGATAAGGATGTAAATAGATGCATATTATATCTTACTTCTACTTCTGTATTGCTAACTAGGTACTTCTGGTTTGTATTTGCTAAATTCAAGATTTTATTTACTCTAGCCTTTCCGAATTACCAACATACGATATGATAAAGTACAAAATAAACAGAAAAGCAAAAGATGAGAAATCAAACTGTGGTCGTGGCAAACAGATTATTTCGACTCGGGATTTAGAACGGGAATTTTAGAAGTGAAAGACGCAGCTGTACTATATTGTATTTTATACCGTACGCCAACGTACATATCAGTACATGCCAATTTGTATTAAATAAAAAGTAAAGTGGATTTGGGCATTTGGGCCGTGGTTCGAGGTTGTTGGAGCTACACCGCGGTGACCGCGGCCGAAGAGGAAAGAAAATAGGCTTTGCAATACGTGAATTATATACACAATTCAATTGCCTCAAGTCTCAAGCCAAGAGCTCCTAATGTTAAAAATCATTTTATTACTACTTGGATACTTGGATCACTGCCTCCTTTGTTAACTTCGGCAATGTGATGTTTTCGGAAACATGTGCTTACGAATTTTGTTTTGAAGGAAAAAAGTAAAATATTCTATTTACACTGTTTTGAAAAGTGTATAACCGTATGTTTTTTATTTTGAAAAATTCAAATCACACTAATCTTAATTCATGTGTTTTGTAGGTACATTTAAATTGGGAAACTATATTATATTTTGCAAATCGCGTGTCGAGTATTGCCCCTTCAATAATAATGGCACAGACAAATATTAAGTACATCCAGTGAAAAAAAACTTACGTGATGTTTGAACACAAAATCTTCTGAATCGGACTCCACATCCGAATCCCAAATCCCATCTGTCATGCAAAAGCCAGGTTCGGATGTAGGCGTTTCCACTCCAGCTCCTTAAAAAAATCAACCAAATAGAACCAGACAATTTAGACAGACGCTAGAATATGGTAGTCACTACCACTCTCATCCAAATCTATTACTTTCAGTATATATATTATACTAATATATGTATCATAGTGGAGTGGTTACAATACAAAAACAAACACTCATCCTTTAACCTGTTTTTCATTTCATTCCTTATTTATGCTCTGTCATGTCTTTTGCCTCCCAATGCAATGTACATACACACACACACTGTTACAGCTTGTGATGGATACAAAATTTATTTTACATTAAATTTTACTCGTTCAAATTGATCGTGAGCTCTCGAGACTTGGGGGCTCGGCTCGGCTTTGTTTATTCAACATAGACTATGTAGGGTACAATAATAATATATTTACTTAACTGAGCAGTTCTCATACAATATTCATTAAAGGCAAAGGCCCAACATAAACAAGTCATAAGTCTTCCGGGATGGAAATCAAAATGGGAAGGAAGTGGGAAACAAAACGAAAATCAGGAATGTCTCGTATACATATATACCGAGGAATAGACATAACGACTTCAATTGAGCAATTCATTCGAAACAAAATATAATGGTATACATATATTTATGCATGTACATTCTAATCGTATAAGTACAAAGAGCATTAAGAGCAATAAATCGAGTTTAACTTAAATTGTATGTACCTATAGGTACATATATATCGCTACTGTAGAAGGCAAATAGAATACTGTTCTTCCTGCTGTAAAATTAAAACCGAATATCTAACAATAAATATATATAGATACCATATTAAAATACTAATTCTATTTTTTATGGTTCAAAAACTCAGTTTTATATTATAGTTAGGTAATTAGTTTTAATTTGAGTAAAAGTCTGTGTACTTAGAGCTTGTGTTTCTTTTTCTGCGACGATATGTAACTTCGTATACGTGCTTAAGCATAAGCAATGATATTACTAATATCTTACTCTAGAAATCCGAGACAGTCAAAACATTGGAGAGTAAACACAATAATATGTACCTTTGGGCTTTGAGACGGCCACTTCAGCATGACCCTTTCCATAAGGACCTTTGAGGCGGACGTATTCCACACGTTGACTATGTGAGCTGGAAAATAAGCCAAATGTCATCCTTTGTGCCATTTTACTGCCCAGGCTGGCCTACATAAAATCACACAAAAACAAAGGATGATTACGTCCTACCCTCATTTTAGCACATACTAATACTTAATGATGATAGAACCATTCTGACGGTTACGCTACGCTAACAATTATGAAGGTCTCTTATACTCCTCTCTAACCTAGAGGGGAAGGTGCAAAACTTGATATCTACTACATTTCTGCTAAAGTAATATCTGCACGATTTTTATATTTCCAAAATTTATAAAGGGGTTTTGAATATTTTCGATTAAAAAAAGTCAAAATATTAAATTGATGAAACGAGCACGTACATATAACATGCTTTGTGTTTTATTTTACCAGATGGAAATATTGCATTTCGGAAAAAAAGACAGGTTTGAAGTTTCAATTGAGTCTATCTATATTACGATAAGATAGGCTCAAACGCTCCATACCCTGGTGCATTTAGTAGTAGGTAGGTGAGTTATGTGGCAAAGTATGTGCGATCGGCAAAAAAAGGCCCCAAAACAAAATACTTCGGTGTTTTAGAAATAGAAACAAGAATTGGAATTGGAATTCTTTCACGCACAAAGCTGACTTAAAACTGTCACGCGAGACATGAGGATAGACGACAACTGAGCATTAGAAGGAACCAAAAGCAATAAAAAGTCAACTTGAGTGAGCGCAGAACAAAGAGACTTAAGGAGGAATTTGGGAGCCATTGTATATTCCATATACTCATTCTTGACGACGATGATTATTATACAAGGAATGGTAAAATGGAAAAAAATTTCTTAACTTACTCGGGAGTCATAAACCCGTTTCAAGGCGTCATATCGAATTGATCCTAGAAATAAAACTGCCTGGAAACCACCATCACGATCAGCTGCCAAAAGTTCCACGCACACCATCTCACCATCCCGAATTGTCATTTCACTGTAAACCTAGATACCAAAGATATTACAGGATGATATTATTATGATTGTATAAATACAATATTGTATAAGCTTATAGGGATCTACAGAGGACGTCAACACAATTTATGAAGGAGAGACGAATACTAGATGTGATATATAAATATAAATCAAGTAAAGAAAAATGGGAATGGAGACGGAGAGCAACAGGCTTAAAGCCAAGGGAAAACGGAATACGTCTGGATCTCTGGAAGATTGACGGAGACGCGCAGTGAGTGTCGGCAGTTAAAGTTAAACTGCATCATCAATTATTGTCGCCTCGTCACACTCACAGTTACAGTCATGTACAATATGTGTATAGCATGGATCAAAAACAAAAATGTTCCTAGTATTATACCTTGCCTCCAGCTGGGATTTGTGAAATTAAAACCAGCACGCCAACTGACATATTTAATACACTCCCTAGGCCAGATCAGTGCCAGAGCCTCCAAAGTATTACAAAAATGACGCGACAGAACTTGAAAAAAATAACTTTAAAAAATGGGAAACAGGAAACACAAAATCAAAAAAGAAAAGCGGAGGAAAGGCTTTAATTTATAAAAAATACTTGGACATGTTTTGAAGGTTTTATTAGAAATAATGACGACTCGCTAATGTACTGTTTAAATGTGTTTGACTTGGCAAGAAGCCGATCCTTACTTCATCAAAATTATCAACCATAAAGGACAAATACGGATATGTGATTTCTTCTACTTCTCCCTTTGTATCCATTCTTCGACGACTAGGAGATGCATATACCTTCTGTAATTAGAAAGAAAGGAACCAATAAATTAGCACATATTAAATAATGCCCGTACACATTTTCAAACCATGATTTTATAGAATTACAGTCCACGATTAAATACGCTAAGTTAAATTTTGTTTAAAAGCTTAATTAACCTTTTTTTTAAGTAAAGTTTACCTGTGAGTGTCTTTTCAAAACCTGCAAATCTTTCGGACTAGTTCTCGTGCATATGGCGAGCGTTAGTGTATACTCTAATTGATGAATTAATAAATTTAAAAACACAGTTTCTTGCCACTCGATTTCAGGATCCCCGATCGGTAATTTTTTACTGTCTTTCCGAAATACCTCAACATCCGTCTATGCAATAAAAAAATGAAATAATATAAGTGATATCCAACTGAAAAATGGTTGCAAGTATTTATATCCGAAGGACATTGGCGGTAATTGTAATAATTATTAATATTATTATTATTGATAACCAAAATATCTAAATGATGCAAAATTACATTAACGAAAAAGAAAAGAAAATTAATTACCTGGAACTTGGGCAGTGTGACATTGCCACGTACATGTTTTTTCCTAATGAAGAATAAAAGGTCGTCTGCATCAATAGCACGCTCATTTTGGAACAAAAAATGACGTACGAAGACATCCGTCCAGTACGTCGTACCGCGACTCATAAATCCTGCACAATCTGCATTAACATAAATAAAACAAGTGTTACTAGTTCATAATGTAGAAATTAAGTACTGAATTTTATTCAATAACTACAGTTTATTTGATTTCTTGAGTGAATGCATGGAGAAGATATGGTGTTACCTTGAAGTGAAGCCTGCTGCAATTCTTTTTGTTGCTGAAACTTAATTTCTTCCAACAATAGTTGAAGCTGCGTTGGAGCTGGATTTGATATACTACTAAATGCCATTTTGCTGCAACCTTATGTGGTCTGTAAAGCGTTTGAAGTCAATTAATTTTCTATTTTCTACTAAATCAATTTTACATATTGCTCTTTGAATTGCTGTTGAAAAAGTAAAAACGTAAAGTGTTAAGTGTTATATACTTATATTGAGTAGAATTTCCTGTTAATGTATTTACTTACTTTAACATGAGTTGAAGTCTTCTTTAATTTATACTTGACGTAGATATACAAAATTCAAGGCAACACGATCATTATATTTTGTGTGAAAGGTACCACAAACATAATAAATAAACAATAAATTGTACAAGTCAGACAACAAAATGAATATAAGCTATTCCTCAAGTAAGCACGATTGATGATCGCCAAAATATTGCCTAGGCTCGAGGCTACACATTAGTAACGTTACGCAAATACTCGAAGAACGTCATTTATAAATTATATTATGTTCAAGTTAAAGCACGTACATAATACTTGGTATTTAAATTTTTACGACTACAACGAGATGCGGAGTACCCAGAATTGCAAACTGGTGGGCTATGACTCACGACACAAGCAATCTCTGAACTTTCCTGAGTCTGACGACGATGAATTATTAATTCATCCGCAAAGAATATCATGATAAGACATCATACAACTAGTACGCTAGTAAAAAAAAAAAGTTCTTATACTCAATTAGTAACCACAAAAAGAACTAATGCACTTCTTCAACAACCTTGAAAAATAACACTGCATATATTAGTATAATATTTCATATATTCAATATTATTTGTACTTTGTTAATCTGCATTCAAACAATATTTATTCTGATCATTTAATGATGTATTTCTTCAGATTTTTGATTGCTCAGAATGTTGAGATTATTAAATAACTTTTTAATGTGACGAAAATATGAAAATTGCCAGTTGATAGTTGTTGAACATCGGAATGTTGAGTGTTGGATTTGTCAACTATGAACTGAGGTTACTGACTGACTGAAGGGGCTGGCTATTTAAATTAAAGTTTATTTAACACTACTGACAACTGAAAATGATATGAATTTTTAATTGCCACATACATGAGCAATTCACTCACGGAACTTTAGAATCTGACCAGCAGATCAGCAGATGAAGACGATCTCGATCGCGATCGAGAGTAGACTGGTAGACTATGACTGACTGCAATACTGCAACTGCAAGGGCAGACTAGAAAGAAAGGACGTTCACCGCAATTTTCTTTTCGTGTTCAGCGTAGAATCATTGCTACTGTATTTATTACTTCGATAACGTTCATTCACAAAACAGTCGAGTTCTTTATAATTTTGACTTTCGTTGTATCATATAATTACACCTCGTATACTTGTAGTATGTATTCCAGTTCCAGTCAGTCGACTCAATCAAAATCAAATCCAGCGAAACACAATTCAGGGAAAAGGTCAGAGGCTCCGTCCGACTTTGGAGACTTGTAGAATGTGTATAGCTTTTAAGATTTGTATTTTAGCGTAAAAGTGACGAAGGATGAAGGAAGCAAGGAAGAAATACTGTGTGGTATGGTGTGGAGTGGGAGGAAAACAGGAACAGAAAAATGACTGGAACTGGAGAATTTATAGAAAGTTCAGCAGATCTCAGATCAGGAATAAAGATAAAAATGTGACGAGTTCAGCCAGCAATCTCCGATTACTGGTACTCGTTGTGCTGTCGACTTGCCGAGTCAACGGATCTGGGACAACTGCGGGTAGAAACTAGAGCTTTCATGGACTGAACTGGACAGAAAGAGCGGCGAAAGGTTGGACTTTTTTGGACGTTGGCTCTTTCTTCCCATTTGACTTTTGCTTCCTCTTTTCTTCCTTCTTTTGGATCTTTACTGTTTTATAGTCGAGTCTTGTGCATTTCCCTGAGTCAAAGCTTCGATGACGATGACAACAACATCAACGGACAGAACATAGAAGAATGAACTCTACTTTCTGTTCCGCCTTCGACTTGGAGGACTGAACTGAATGTATCCGAGAAGGAGAGATTCTCAAATCCGAGTCGAATGTATCGGAGTCGGTTCGGAAATTCGGAATTACGGATGATAAGAATATACGAGAATTATATTATAATAAAGGTAATACTAATACTGTATTGAATTCTTTAAGAAAATAGACTGTACTTAAAAAGATGTCTCTGGGAAAAGTCCTGGGAAAAAAGGGAATGAAGTCTTATTATGGAACTATTTCGACTTGAAAGTTGTGTAGTTGTAGCTGCAACAGCAGTTTATATTTATATTATGATGATGATATTACCTATATATAATTATACATAATAGTATGTAGTTGACTTTGGTTCTTACTATGGGGAGTACAGAATAATAATAAAAAAACGTGAATACGCGGGACATGGATACGGTTACGGTTTACGGTTACGGACACGGAGAGACAGGAGGGACATAGGGACAGGAACACCTTGCACAGACAGATGTAATAATCGTCTATTATTCTTCTTGTTTTATATTCTTGACATGTGCAAGAGTTTCGCAACCAAAACTGTGGATCGATAGTTTTCCTTTTCCATTTCTGTCGGCTTTCAGCATTCCTTCTGTATATAGATATAAGCTAAATGTGAGGTGAATCCTGTCCACAGCTATTTCTCAGTCTTCTTGGCACTCAAATGTACTATCAACTCCGCTGTACACGTCGCATGGATGCATATCCTCTCTCATGTTTTTTTCTCCAGACTCCAAAGTAGAAAGAAGACATCTCGCCACAGGGAAGACTCAAAAAGACCCATCGCCATTTTTTTATAGCTACAAAAATCAAATGCAATATGTACACAAAAATATCATGATCGTAAAATCATGTATAGTAAGTACATCAGTCTGTGGACAATCACCAATTCTAAATACTCCGTGTTTAGATTAGACACCTTAATTTATTATTTTAAATACCCGGTATTTACTTTTAAATGCTGTATCCTTTCAAACCAGCGCAGCGGGCCAATCAGGGAACTGAATCGCTAAGTTAACTTTTTATGAAAATCTAGTCACAAATAATTTAAATCGTCACTGTTCCGATGTAGAAGTAACTTTTAAATCGTAGTTGAAATACCAAAATATTTAAATCTAAATGTTGTCCACTGACGGTACTTACATGGAATACTTCGCCATTTTCAAAGATGTGTAAATAGAACATCTTGCGCTTTTAAAAAGCAGGCACATGGAATATATTGCACTTTTTAAAGATGTGTAAATAGAACATTTTGCACTTTTCAAAAGCATGCAAATCCGGAACAATTTGAACATTTCAAAACTATGTAAATAGAACATTTTGCGCTTTTCAAAAGCAGGCACATGGAATATATTGAACTTTTCAAAGATGTGTAAATAAAACATTTTGCACTTTTCAAAAGTATGCAAATCAGGAACAATTTGAACATTTAAAAAATATGTAAATAGAACACTTTGCTATTCCCAAAAACACGTAAATGGAAAATTTTGCTCTTTTCAAAAACATGATAATACAACATTTTGAACTTTTCCAAACACGCGTAAATAAAACAATTTGCCATTTTCAAAAACATGTAATAAAACAATTTGCCCTTTTCAAAAACATATAAATAGAAGATATTTTGCACTGTTTAAAAGCACGTAAACTGGATCATTTTAAATTTTCATACAACTCATAATAATTGACAGTTTACTCATACAGACATACATGTAATTAATTATGTATCTCCTTTAGTGTTTTTTTCTCACAGCTCATTTTAATTCTAGCTTAAATTGGCTATGGGCCGTTTTGATTCTTCTTCACGATATATATACATACATATAGGTACCCAGTATACTTACACTGAATATACACACCACAACTCACAATAGAATCTTTAGGGATGAAGTTGGAAGTTCTAATAAAGTTGTTCACTCGCCAAGTTGAATTAGGTACATAATATTACCCTAGTCCACTAGATCCTGGAGGAATCTTTTTATTTTACCATTTTATCTCGACCGTACTTCACTTGCGTTCCTGAGCTCTTGTACATGGACATTAATCCTCAATAAGACCTAAGTAGACAGCAGCGGGAGTCATCCGGGCCCGGGCTTCGGCTTCAAGCTATATATATATATATAGAATATAACTCAAACAGAAATGAAGACGATGATAATTCTAATTTAATGGTGATGAGACGGAAGAAGTGAAAACGAATTCAACTTGCTATAAACTAAAAATGATACAGCAATAGTTACTTATTGACTTTGACTTGGGAGTATACACATAGCTCTAGGCATTTTCATTTCACGGCTGGAGAAAAATTGAAAAGAAATGCGGCGTATTGTGGAAGTGGATCATCTCATATTTACTCTTATATAGTATCTGTCTGCAGTGATGTCCATTCCAGCAAAGTGGAGGAAAATATAAAAAAGAATGAAAAAACCAGTGACTATATACTGATTGATTTACGGAATTAAATTATATTATACATATACAGTGTACATAGCCTGAAAGTTCTTTTGATTGGTTTTGGAAATTGTATGTATAGTAAATTCTAGATAAGAAATCAGAGATAATTTAAACATGTAGAGACAGACAGACAGGGCCGGACGAAGGAATTACTTTTAGGCAGCAATTTGTTTCCATACAAAAACCACCATTTTGATTTTATTGAAGGCTTTCTTTGGTAAAGCAAAATGTTGTATTTACATGTTTTAGAAAAGTTTAAAATGTTCTACTTATTTGATTTTGAAAAGTTTAAAATGTTCTACTTATTTGATTTTGAAAAGTGCAAAATGTTCTATTTAAATATTTTGAGAAAAGTGGAAAGTATTTTATTTGCATGATTTTGAATTGTGGGGAAAAGTTTATTTGCATGCTTTTGAATTGTGAGAAAAAATTTATTTGCATGTTTTTGAAATGTACAAAAACATTTATTTGCATGCTTTTGAAAAGTGCAAAATGTTCCATTTACATGTCTTTTGAAAATTCAGGCAGCGGGGGCTGCCTGCGCTGACCGCATTTTCCGGCCCTGTCAGTCAGATAATTCACTTTGCTCAACAAAATACGAGCAGAGGATTTTTAATAAAAATCCCTTATGCATTATAACTCAGCCTTTATTTTACCAGCTAAATAATTTCCCAAAATTATAAATTCATTAATTCACAATTTTAATTAGCCAGGACTTTAAAAGACTTCTAAAGAATTGTTGTCGCTGACTTCCCATCAAAATCAGCTTAGTAGGCAAAATGCAATAATTCATGGCGCAAAAGAATTTCAAAATAAAAGATGCTTATGTCATGTCCTCTCCTTTTAGCTATATCACATTGCACCGCATATATTTACTATGGAAAAATGTTTTTTTTTGTTCTTAAAACGTGCTCTTCGAAATTGATGTGGACGGAATAAAAGGACAAGTACTTAAGTACGTTAAGAGCATGGCTATATGCTTACAGAGTCAAGAGTTATTTAGATTATTTATTATAGAGGATATGGTTCTATATACGATGATTTCATGGATCGAGTGTGTGTACGTGATGGGACTGCGACTGCTGGACCTCTATTTATACGGCGTGTATAATTATATTTATAAAAAAGTACTACATATTTTATCTTATATAAAGCTTCCCTACCACTATATCACAGGAATGGAATGAGACAATATTGGACGCTGAGAGTAAATTAATTTAAGACTCCAGGCAGCTGACCGTGTGGGAAGATCTAATACAGAGCGATACTATAAATTGGAAGGGACAGAGTCATCAAATGACAGAGACATGACTTCATGGTGAGGGTTGTTGTTCTTGTGCATACATAGTGCTGTCGCTGTACTAATAAAATTGATAGTAATCAAGAATGGAGTAAAACGCAAAAGCGCCATTATTTGTACTTAATTAAATTTATAGATAATTGATAAGATGAAGCTCAAATTGCTTTGGAGGCTTTTTAATTAATTGCTCTCTGGAGATTCCCCTCGCCATCGAATTATATTCAATCCAACATACAGAAGTTACATAGAAATAAAAGAGCTTCGTTTTGTTTCTCCGGATCAAATATTAAATGTGTATTTATGCGCCTTTGAAAAGCAAAAGCAAATGTTTGCGAATGAAGTCACGAAAAAAACAGTTGATTTTGCCACGGCTTATTTTATATGAGATGTCAGAGATGTTATTGGTTTGAGATAAAAGATAAAATTTCATTAGTTAGCGTATTATTAATTATTATTTTATGAAAAACAGAAAATGCCCCATAGCTAGCAGAAGGATATATCGTCTGTGAAGAACCAAAATGACCCATTTCCATTTGTAGCTAAAAACAATATCCACTATCTACACAAAAATTGAAACATGTCTTGAAAACATTTCCATAGAATATTTTACACTTAAAAAAATGTAAATAGAACATTTCACTCATTTTAGAAACATGTAAGTTGAAAATTTTACAATTTTCAAAACCTTCTAATTAACATTTTACGCATGTTTCTCATTTTGTTTTTATGACATAGCCCACTTTGATTCTAGCTTAAATTGGATATGGGTCATTTTGGTTCTTCACAGACGATGTATTAGGTATAGGTAGGTGCATTCAGTGGATATTTAACGGTAGAAAAATTTAAAATGTAAAACTATAGTTCCACAAAACAAAATATATTTATAATAAGTATGTCGTTCTTGTATTATTATTTAAATATCAAACATTGCAGAAATATCGATTTTTCGCTTGTATTTCCGAAACCCCTACAAAACAAACCCAATCTGCAAAAATTACTACTGTCAGTTCCAGGTTCCAGAGTTATATTAATTTACTGGTAACTAACTAGTAAGCTACACAGTGTATTTATGCAAGGCAAGGGTTTCATAAAAATGTAATCAATTTACTGGCACTTCCCGGCGTATGTAATAATTTTGTGTGCAATGTTATTGCTTGATATTAAACGAGCAGGATTACCAATACTAATAATGTACTGAATAAAATTAAACAGGCATAATCACAATCACCTCAAAATAACTCGTGTTTTTAAGAGATTTTGTGAAGGTCGGAAGGATCGAAGATTTTTATTTTTTTAAGCTAAAAGTTTAAGTTCTACAAAGTAATACAGCTCTACCAGACCATGTATATATGTAATATCCTCATAACCCACAGAACAGGTTCAAAATTCTTAAATGGCGTCAACGATAATGACTTAAACATGGTACAAATATGGTACCAGTAAAGTAGGTATATAGTGGTGCTAATTTTACACTAACTTGTAAGATCAACATAAGATTGACTAGTCGCAAGCTATCAACCAATTAATGAATTTGTTGTAAACCATTACTTATTGCAAGACGAAGTAGAATTATGTCATCAAAATCGAATGATCTTTCCTATATTTGCTATATTTTTGTATTTGCTTATTATTTTTCATCCTTTTTGACAAATGGATCTGACCAAACTTTCATATCTATAAGAAAAAGAGAAGCAAATTAATTTGATTCAAATAAATTACGCTGATTTTAATAGCATGTTAATAGCGAAATACGATTATTTGTTTAATATTACGGCTGATTTAGATACAATCAGTGAAAGCCATACATGGGTTTAAAAAAATATGCATTTACTTACTTCCAGGTTGAATTTCTTCCTGTATAAGTCCCGCTCTATTCCTTTTTTGTGTTTCTCCTGCAATAAGATAATATTTTAATTTTTTTAAACATGTGAAATGGAAATGAGTGATAGATGAATTAAACATACTACATACTAGGGTTATTGTATTGTTGTACATATTTCATTTGTTTACTGTGACAAGCGTCCATTTACATTGTAGCATAAATATTTACGATGATAACCATATATAAGAGCCTTTGAATATTTTCAATTTTTCTCAAATTCTGTAACACTGACTTACTGAAAGGTTTAGAATCAATCATAGGGCTGATTGCGATCGGGTACAATACTAATCCCAGCGTCCCTACCATTGCAGAAACCAAAGCACCGAATTTCCAAGCGTTCATGAACATGTCCTTTGTTCTCACTGCACTGCTCCCGCAGTTTACAATCAATCAGAAATAATACGATAAGCTCCCGCAAGCCCGCAATCGAATTTTAATCGAAATGGCTCCAGCAACCCGACTCCCAATGTGGACCTGACGACACAAGTTGCAGCTGCAACAACTCACGACCAGGACGACTGACAAAATTTGAAATGGAAATGACTCTTCAAAACACAAATGACGAGTTTTCAGTTTTTCTAATAAATGCCGTATCGGGTTGTATGTCGTAAAACGGGTTATCACGTAGTGACGGAGTACTGCTAAGACCCAGAGTATTGTTTATTGTTTTTATGAGTAGCATATACGATATATACTTTAATGTTTCTTTTTTCAAAATTAAACACGTCCTGTCCCTGGCAAACCTCCCAGTCTCAGTGGGAATTGTTAAAGTAAATCCACATGGGTTTTTAAAACCTTGTTCGTCGAAATTATACAAAAAATTTCGACATGCGAATTTTTATTTTTGTATACAAATTGGATAGATTTTAATTTTAACTGGCTCAAGTATCATGTTCATGTATGCATGTATCACATATAATTATAATTTAAAACAATCGTCTTAAATAATTTTGAATTTTGAATTTATTAGTGCAGAATTTCACCCGCAATTTGAATTTTAGCGGGAGTCAAGGATATACTAGTTGAGAGAAATCAAAACCTCAAGTAGAATTTAGAGCTAAGGGGGCGTTCATCATTTGCGTTAATATTTAGGGAAGGGAAGGGGAAACGACCTATGTAAACTTCTTATGATACTACCTTGTGGAAGTGCTAAACTAGGGAGGGAAGGGGGTAACAAATTTGACTTTTTCCTTAACGTTACTGACAAACAATCCCTTATGGGAAGTAAATTTGACACAATTTATCCATAATCCATAAATCCATATCCATCTATAAATTCATAAAATAAACATAAGTAAATAACAATATAAAAAATCAAAAATGATGGATTTAAGTAAATTCTATATACGCAATAGGGACAGCTACAAGCTACAGACTACAGAAGCCTTCAAATGAATGAAATATTCAGGGCCGGACGAATGAACAATTGCTTTTAAGCAGTAATTTGTTTCCATACCAAAACCACCATTTTGATTTTAGTGATGGTTTTCTTTGGCAAAGCAAAATTTTGTATTTACATGTTTTAGAAAAGTGCAAAATGTTTTACGTGATTCAGAAAAATGCTCAATGCTCTATTTACATGCTTTGAGAAAAGTGGAAAATGTTTTATTTGAATGTTTTTGAAATGTACAAAAAATTTAATTTGCATGTTTTTGAAAAGTCAAAATATTCTTTTTACATATTTTTGTAAACTGCAAAATGTTCCATTTATATGTTTTGAGAAAATTCAAGCAGCGGGGGCTATATACCTGCGCTGGCCGCATTATCCGGTCCTGAAAATATTTAATAATGGGGAAACGAGTAAGCGTGGGGCACGGGGCAAGATTGGAGCTGCTATAAATAAATATAGACTTCTTTTGGAAAAGTAAAGAAATCAAGAAATGTAATCTGCCAGATGACGAGGATCTGTTTAAAAAAAGAACTGCATCTATAATCTATAACCAAGCTGTAAAAAGAAAGAAAGGAAGAATTTCGTTTGCACTATTTGCAGTGGAGCAGTCCCAGATCCCAGAGACTTGATTTTACTAAAGAGAAATATTGGAATGCTTGGGTGGGCTTTTTAAGGCCACCAGACCACCGCAAGATTAACATTCAAGATTTGAGGCAAATTGGAGGCATGTTCCGCTTTCTCCCCGGCACAGTACAGTTTCTTTTCTACACCTTCTTCTTCGCCACTGCCACTGCCACTTGACATCAGCCACATCCACTTCTTTTTGAATTTAGCGTTGGGGCCTCCACTCCACTCCAACTTCCACTTTCACTCGTGTCTTTGCCCTACTCTACATTGTCTACATACACTGCATAATTACCATAATCCCAATCCCAATATTAATCATAAGCATTACCGCTTACCACCCGTCATTACAAATACAAGACTTAAAATCATCATAAATATAACATACTAAGTCTACCTCGCCTTCCTTACCTTCCTTAACTATCAGGGTTCAAGCCAAACTGCTCAGAGACATTATTATTATGACCATCATCTTAAGGCGCTATATCACCGATCACTGAAATTTTTCGCGTGTGAGTCATTGTTGGCTCGACTCGACGGGAGCATTATCATCGAAAAACTGCCAACATAATAATATCTTGAGAAAAGTTGTGAATTCAGTGAATTGTTGAGTTGTGGACTGTGGACTGTATTTATTTTCAATATCAACACGCTTTTCATTCATTCATCATTTCAGTCAGTCAAACTTGAGCATCGGTCATTGCTTTCGTGTGTATTCATCCCACCGTTACCGTTAATCTTATTTTCTTATTTTAATTATATACTACGGATTTATTTACGGCATTCTGCAACTACTGCAGCTACGCTATACAATTTACAACCTCATCATCTCAGTCTGAACTCTCTCAGTCATCAGTCAGTAATTATACAAAGTTTTACAGCCGTTCTTTCCTTATTGGTTTTGGTCCGTGGTTGTGTTGTGCTATGGGTGATTGTGTCTTTTGACTTACAATATATAATTGTGTAAAAATAGTGTGTATAAATTGTGCACTATATAAAATATTAGTTTAACCTTAACTCAAAACTTGTGTAATTGCGGTGATAGTTTTGGTCTTGATATCAAGTGACTTACTTGAGTCAGTGTATCAGCAGTTGGCAGTCTCTATATTTCTAATAATTATTAATAGGTAAGTGGCCTACCAAGACCAACAACTACCAAGGCACAGGTTGAAGGTTAGCATATTTATAGATCTAAACCCAAGGTGTCAAGAAGTGTAACATGTGTACGGTGTTATCATTCCTTTAGCCGTAATCCGTACACCTTCAACCTTGCACCTTATGTTTAAAAAGTAAAGTAAATATATAATTATGTGGAAGTTCCAGTTTGATTAGTTGTTGAAAGAGTGACTCAGAGTAAATACTAAATAAATTAGTCAAAGCCAATTTCAAGTAGACTAGCGGCACAGTAACTTCAAGTTTCTCGGCTTCGAGGTTTTTGCACTGCAAGATGAAGTTGTTTAGTTGTTAGTTGTCATTCTGTTTATTATTTGTTTGCCTTTGATTTTGATGCTAAAATTGGTAAAACATAGTTTGTGTTCGTGTGTCCGTCTGATGTACTTTTAACTTTTCTTCGTATACGACGTATACCGATCAACTCGGAGTCAAACTCAGCTCAAAACAGTTGATATTATTTACATATATATTCGATATTAGTGCAGTTAAACATACATAGGCATTTATATATCTATAAATTGGAATTACGATTACGATTACTAGGAACTTAACCACAGCGAAGCATATAACCTCACAACAACGCCAAGCCCATCCTTTTGCTTTAATATATTTAAATACTGTGGTCTGTGTAAGTACGTTGGAAATTAAGTACATTTTAAAATACATTATTGTTTCATTATTTAATTTATTTATTATTTTTCCAGTTTTCACTTATTGTCAAGCCCTCTAAAATATTATCAAAATAGCTGGAACGTTTATTTAGTCAGTGCCGTCGTGCATCGTGGTTCGTGATACTTATTTACTATTAATTTATAAAAACTTGTTCAGCATCGTTATACTACTTACTGAATACTTTTTCACATTTGTTTGTTGACTATTTTTCCTTTTTTGGGGTGTAATTTGTAATAGCGATACGAGGCAGGGTTGAGGGTATAGCACGGTTACTGTTAGATCCAGTTAGCTAATTATGTTGGCTTTTGTTTACTTATGCACTTGTTGTTAGTTATTTTATTATTTTGAGTGACAGCTCAAACATCAGTTGTAGTTTTCAAATTCAGTACATTGGTTGTTGATATTGTTAGTATTCCCATTAATGGTATTTTTGCAAAAATATGTCTATACTTTTACTTGTGTTGTTTATCGCCAAATGTTTGCTGAAATTAAATTGCTAATTTTACCGTTGTTTTTAACTAGGATTATTTGCATCTCCGAATTCTGGTTTTTTGATTTTGATCGTGCTTTTTATGTGGTTTGGACTTTTGTTTACAAAAAATAATTATTTTTATTTTTATTGAAGAAGAAAGAATTTATTTGACAAATAAATCACTGGCATACAATTATGCTTGCCCTGTAGGACACAGTATACTTATACAAAATGTTTATAGAATATTTATATTTGATAGTTGTTTAAACCTGTTTGTATTCAAATATTAATATATACCGAATACTGCGTGTTCTGAGTGAGTCACTTTATTTTCGCCTACCGTTTACCATTGAACAAACTTTTTGAGTGATTAATGTGATCATTATTATTTGCTATCTATCTTTGTTTCGCAGATTTGTTTTATTTGCATTGCATTCATATATGAGAGCTATATTGCTATTTGTTAGTCATTAGTGACGTGATGCGATGATGAGTTCAGGCGTTGAGGTGTTGGTTTCTTTTTTTATCATTTATCATTATCCGGTACTATCGTGCGACCGTGTAGAAATTGATTTTTATTAATTGTGTATCGCGTTTTTATTATAGTGGTTTTAAATCGGTTCATTTATAGCAGCTATTAGATAACTATTAAGCGTGTGTAGTGCTAGTAAAAGTTATGAAAGTACTTCTTGTCATATGTGACTGACTACCTGCATCACTTTATAACTTCACCTGACAGCTCCTTCCTTCTCCCTTTGTGTTGGTTGATTCTGAATAATACAATAGATTTTAAATTTATTTATAATAATTGTCCGAGAGTTTAGATCTTAATCAGATTTTAAAAAGTGTGCATACTACGTATTGACGATACTAATTAATAATTAATTAATTTCAGCTTTGGCTTAAAAGATACTGCAGGCGAGAAACAAAATATATTTAAGCATCTGGCAAATCCAAAATAAGGAGTCAAAATGTGGAAATCTACAGTTGGTAAGTTAAGGAATTTAATTGATTAACCAGTAACGCAATTGTATTTTACATTTAAGTATAAAGATATATTTCACAAATGATTAGGTATAAATTCAGGGCCGGATAATGCGGCCAGCGCAGGCAGCCCCCGCTGCTTGAATTGTCTAAAAACATGTAAATGGAAAATTTTGCAGTTTTCAAAAATATGTAAAAAGAATATTTTGACTTTTCAAAAACATGCAAATTAAATTTTTTGTGCATTTCAAAAACATGGAAATAAAACATTTTCGACTTTTCTCACAACATGTAAATAGAACATTTTGCACTTTTCTAAAAACATGTAAATAAAAAATTTTGCACTTTTCTAAAACATGCAAATACAACATTTTGCTTTACCAAAGAAAACCATCAATAAAATTAAAAAGGTGGTTTTTGTATGGAAACAAATTGCTGCCTAAAAGCAATTCCTTTGTCCGGCCCTGTATAAATTAGCAATTAAGTTCACGTAAGTAAAGTATTTGAATTATGCTAATTGTTTGACTACGGTTATGTAATATTTCGTGTAATTATTCTTCATCATTTTACTTTTAGGACATGTCAGTAATCCAAATTCGTTTGCTCAAAACGAGGGGACTGACGATTGGGAAACAGATCCAGACTTTGTAAATGATGTGAGCGAGGAAGAGCAGAGATGGGGATCGAAAACCATCGAAGGCTCTGGGCGTACTGCTGGTGCAATAGAGTGAGTCCAAACAAGTTGCATACACTTTATTTTATTTTATTTATTCTTGTATTTTCATTTTTTTAACGGTTTGTTCCACACCTTGTATGAATATTACAGTATGAGAAAACTAAATGAAGAAATCCAGAGTAATGATGCACTGGCTAAGAAAAAAATTCGAGAAGATAGCAAAGCTGGCTTTGGTTACGGGGGCAAATTTGGTGTCGAGACTGACAGGCTAGTCATCTACTTATTTATCTACGTCTATTTATTTTTGTGGAGTTTTAAATTACAATGTATTCTGAACTATTAAAATTATAGATTACACAGTTAAAGAGCATGACATTTAAAAATGATACAGTGTATTTATAAAGTAATTTTTATGTGCATGCTAAAATCGGATTTTGTGAGTTATTACGGGTGATTCTAATTCCAACTAAATTTTTTATAATAGAATGGATAAATCTGCAGTTGGAAATGATTACGCTCCTCAGTTACAACAACACGGTTCACAGAAAGATCACAGTGTTGGATTTGGTGGGAAGTTTGGAGTTCAAAAAGATCGAATTGATCAAGTAATTAAATTATCTAATAATTCAGGCACTGATATGCATTAGGGCGCCCTGCCCTGTGTTTTCCAGAATATAATGCTTACACCTTTTTTATTTATTTTGAACAGAGCGCAGTAGGGTGGGATCATATCGAAAAAGTAGATAAACACACCTCTCAAAAAGACTATACAACAGGCTTTGGTGGAAAATTTGGTGTTCAAAAAGATCGTCAAGATAAGAGCGCCGTGGGTTGGGACCACGTTGAAAAAGTTGAAAAGCATGAGTCCCAAAAGGACTACACAACTGGATTTGGGGGTAAATTTGGGGTACAGACAGATCGTCAAGATAAAAGTGCAGTAGGATGGGATCACGTTGAAAAAGTTGAGAAGCACGAGTCTCAAAAAGACTACACTAGTGGTTTCGGTGGGAAATTTGGTGTTCAGGCAGATCGTCAAGATAAAAGCGCTGTCGGCTGGGACCATGTGGAGAAGCTTCAGAGACATGAGTCACAAACAGGTTTGTAATTTATTTAATCTATTATGCAACAAATCTAATAACATAATATATCGTCTGTGAAGAACCAAAATGACCCATTTCCAATTTAAGCTAGAATCAAAATAAGCTATGTCATAAAAGCGAAATGAGAAACATGTGTAAAATGTAAGTGTAAAATGTTCTATTTACATGTTTTTGAAAAGTGTAAAATGTTCTATTTGCATGGTTTTGAAAAGTGTAAAATGCTCGATTTGCATGTTTTTGAAAATTGCAAAATATTCTATTTAAATGCATTGAAGTCATGTTTCAATATTTTTGTAGATAGTGAATATTGTTTTTGGCTACAAATGGATACGGGTCATTTTGGTTCTTCAGAGACGATATCTGACTCACAATGACAGTCACACCTAAGATATTTCGTAATTTTATGTGACTCGCTTTAATTCGTAACTGCGCTAATGGCTAGAACGAAAGGGATTATAATATCGTAAACATTACAGATGGTGTGAAGGGCTTTGGGGGCAAGTTCGGTGTTCAAAGTGACCGACAAGACAACAGTGCTGTGGGTTGGGATCACCATGAAAGACTTCACCAACATCAGAGTCAAACGGAGTACAAGAAGGGCTTCGGTGGCCAATTTGGCGTGGAGTCAGACCGAGTAGACAAATCCGCTCATGGCTTTGGTGATGGTAATGAACTCCAGAAAGTGGGCACTAATTACGTTAAAGAAAAACCGCAGATTGAGCGTAAAACGTCAGATATTCGAGCACGTTTCGAGTCCATGGCCAAATCAAATGAGGAAGAAGCTTTAAAACGAGCAGAAGAAGAACGTAAAAAACGATTAGAAAAGGAAGCCGTAGAAGTTGAGTTACAAAAAAGACAATCTGAAAAATTAAAGCAACAAGAATTGGCTGCCCAAGAACAACAAGAGAAGCTTCGGAAAGAAAAAGAATTGGAAGAAGATCGAAAAAAAAGTGAGGACGAAGACAAACAAAGGATTGAAAGGGAAGCATTGGAATCCCAATTACAAAAGCAGAGAGATGAAGAAGAACAGGAAAAGTCCCGTGAATTAGAAGAAACGAAGAAACAGGATGCTTTAATTGAGAAGCAGAGGCAACAACAATTAGAATTACAAGCAGAGAAGCAAAGGCGACAATTAGAAGAAGCTGAGTTAGAAAAGCAACGGCAAAAGGATTTAGCAGAACGTCAACGAAAGAAAGAATTGGAAGAATATGAAGCCGCAAGAGAAAGGGAAAGACTACAAAAATTGGAGGCAGAAGAGAGACAAGCAAGCTTAAGACTCAAGGCGGAAGAAGATCGACGAAAACAACTGCAACAACAGGAAGAAGAAAATAGAAAACGGGCGGCTGCAATTGCCGCTGCTGATCTTGAAGCACAGAGACAGCGAGCTTTTGAAATGGACAGTCAACGACAACAAATTGAGGAGGAAGCACAGAGGGGAATGGATGAATTACAGAAAATGCAACAAGAGCTTTTTGAAGTTGAAGGTATGCAGAAGAAGAAACTTAAAGATCTAGAGTCCTCTATTCCCGCATCTCAACGACGTTACGGGGAGGAGGAGGAAGATGAGCAGGTTGACAGTGATGAATGGGACGATGACTCACAAGGAAGAACGCTTTCACCCAATGGCAATGATTCCTCTCCTAGTGCTAGTAGCAATTTAAATGCTGTTGCTTTGTACGACTATCAAGCTGGTAATTAATCACGGCAACTATATACTTACCTTTTTACACATAAGCCTACTTTCCGTAATTGAATAACGAAAACTATTTGTATCTGTATTATGGTTTTAAACATCAAAACCCGCTTTAGCCTCATAATTTGAAAAGTAGTTTAAACGACCGATCTGGTTTTAAAGTTATTAAAAAGTTATTTTGAGCTTTAAACACAATAGTAATGCGTGCTGGTTTTCATTTAAAGGTCCAAACCAAGATATTTAAACTTTGTTCTCTTATCAAAAATTTGCTAAAAGGCTGAATAGTTTTCAGTGCCCAGTGAAGTGCGCATTACGATATTTACACTTTTTACTTACGCTTTGATTTTTAAAACGCATGTCCTATGACGTGTTTTCATATTTCAATGACCCTTTCTTCCTTCTAATTTTATGGTTGTAGTAATTAACAGTAAAAAGCAATTCCCATCAATTAATAAAATTTAATTTGTATACGATTTTTTAGCGGCTGAGGATGAAGTTTCTTTCGACCCTGGTGACATGATAATCAACATTGAAATGGTAAGTTCATTATCTTTGCCAATACACTGCAAGTAAATGGGTTTAAAAAAGAATTTTTTGATCAGTAAATTAAATTTTAAAATGTCACTATCTGCTGATTTGCTAAAATAATAAATACTACTACATAGTTGTAGCAATAATTTGATTAAGTATTTTATAAATGAGATTTTCAAAATTGTGGTAAAATCATGCCATTTACAATCAAGTTTACATTCACATATGTATATACGTCTAAACATAATTGTATCTTCTATTTACATTTTTTTTCCTTGGCTCTCATTAGATTGACGAAGGATGGTGGCGCGGTGAAGTTAACGGGAAATTTGGTCTCTTTCCAGCAAATTATGTGGAAATCAAGCAATAATACTAAAAAATCATACGATTAAAAAATAATTCCTAAATTTAAGATTCTCATTTCTAAAATGTATGTGCATTATTTCGACTACTGATAATGTAATACATTGCACTTAAGGATTACTTTACATTTTTTTATGTAATACACAAATATTAATAATTATTAGTACTGCATAATTGATTAGTAATTTAGTCATGTAATCCTTCATAACATTACCAATATGAATATCATATTATTCATTTTTTGTACCAATCTTCAATTCTTTCTAATTTAAGGATTGTAATTTTAATCACCAGTAAAGAAAAAAATAGAAATATCGAGTAAAAACGAATTGATACATGTCCTATAATTATGTATATTCCTTTTGAAACTATACGACAAGAAATCGAAATGAAGCTAATACACGGCTACAAAACTGTAAAAGAAAAGTTTAGAGGGAATTATAGTGCAACCCCAAAACGAGAGGGAAAAAAACCTCTCACGTTCACTTTATTAACCTTAAATACAACAGCCCCAACAGAAGTAAACTTAATACCTAAATACTTACATGATAAAGATAAATACACCATCTGCCTCCAAAGGTGCTCAATCAATACTTCTTCAGAATTCTAGAATTGAAGTAAATAAATAAAAATGAAATTATTGTCTTAAATGATTTAGACAAAGATTTAGCTTTTTGGTAAAAAGAATTAGAATTAATGTTTCGTAATGAAAAAAATTAGTATAGAACAAACTTTGAAGTTTGACTTTTTGAACAATATGAATATATATACTAAATATACTATTCCATAATAAGAATGATGGAACTATTATTACAAACTATTATATTATATGCACTATGGTATAAAATTTAATTAGTGTGTCGTTCTCTGTGGCGTCTATAAGTATTTTACATTTGTCTTCTATTAAACAACGTGGCTTCCGTTCCTTACCTAATCAAACAACTATAAATACAATAATAGGTCTACTTAATAAAAATCATTTATATATCTATAATGATATTTAAAACAAATCATCCTCTACTAAAAAAAATGGATCAACTTTCCAGGTATATGTATAGCAAAAAAAAAATATCTATGTAAATATAACACCAAAAGTAATATTATAAATCACATACAAAAATAATCCTGTATTTTTATTAACCATGTTGAAAAATGTACTCAGTACTAATGCACTGTTTTAATAAAATAATAACTATACAATTATAATATATCTAATATATCTAATTATTGCAAGTATGAATTCTTATGGTTAATGGTTAAGGATTGTAATTAATAATCATGTAATCCAATTAACTAGTTACTAACAGTATTTATGAAAAATGGGAAATTCTTGAAAATATTGATTATTGATATAGTGTTTACTGCACCTGCGGTGCAATCTATTACATAATAAAAATTATTTATTCAAAATATATCTTCAAAAATTTTAATATTTCTATTGTAGATTTATATTCTTAGATTGTTATTGCTACTAAATTTACATTGTACAAATAATTAAATAAATACTTTCAATTTGTTTAACCTTTACCAATGTATGTACATACTATTATTGCCTTGATTCTGTAGTTAGTACATAGGATTATTATTTTGTATTAGGTTTTCCGCTTCTTCTTTTAGTAGCATACGATTTAGTTTAGTTTTTAGTTTTGTAGCTTTGTTTGAGTGATTGTGCTTAACATTGAATGATTATAATATCTGTAGATCAAGATAAGGCACAACGTTGAAAGGATGGAAATTTTTTCATCTCAATCCCAAAATTGATTTAAATGATTTTTCCCTTAACTTCTTTGAACTACCCCGTTTAATAGTAAAGTGCAGTATTTATCATGTATGTACGTCAATTAATTAATTGTTAATTATGTAATACGTGTAGTAATTAAAAGTTTAATTACTTACAAATAATTTTTTGTTTAATAAATTTGGTTACATTTTAAGTAAAACGACCGTGGGCATACAAATGGCATGAATTCATTCGTTGTTTGGCAAACAAAAATGGAAAAAAATAGAAGAAACAGCTGGAATGAATATATTACGTATAATATGGAAACGGACTGGGAATTCTGGAGCTTTATTGAAACAGATGTTTTTAAAAATTCTATAGCTGCCAGTGACTGCCAAGTGTCCAATCTATGCGAATTAAATATTCATTCTTGCTTCCGACTCAGAACATCAAAGTTTCCATTTTTGTTTTATGTCGATGCATTTATATTCTACTGTTAATACTGTCGTCATAATGTCAACATTATTGTAGTGCTTACTCAACAAATACCTGCGCTGGTTTACAAAAATGTTACGCGAATTTGTATAAGTTAGGTGAGCGACAGCGGCGGATCCAGGCTAGGAGAGTTTATGTCCCCCCCCCCCTCCCACAGAAGGAAACTTTTTAAAATCGTGGAGATAGGAGAGGTCAGGCCCGGATAATGCGGCCAGCGCAGGCAGTCCCCGCTGCTTGAATTTTAAAAAAACATGTAAATGGAAAATTTTGCAGTTTTCAAAAATATGTAAAAAGAATATTTTGACTTTTCAAAAACATGCAATTTAAATGTTGTACATTTCAAAAACGTGCAAATTAAAACATTTTCCACTTTTCTCAAAACATGTAAATAAGAAATTTTGCACTTTTCTGAATCAAGTTAAAAGACCATTTTTTAAACTTTTTTAAATCATGCAAATAGAACATTTTGCTTTACCAAAGAAAACCATCAATAAAATCAAAATTGTGGTTTTTGTATGGAAACAAATTGCTACCTAAAAGCAATTCCTTCGTCCGGCCCTGGGAGCGGTCATTTTCCAATATGGCCACTCATCATCATGAGCCCCTCCCCCTTAAATCAATTCTGGGTCCGCCGCTGGGGATCAATTAATGATATGGCTGGGCTGGGCTTGTGATAGTTATTATAGTTATAGTAGAAAAGAGACTCTCAGGAAAGGTCCACTTGAAACGCTTCTATCATCCTAAATCCTATTAAATCCTCCTTGCACGCTGCTGTATTTAATTCCTCGATAAAAGATTAATACAGAATTAGAGGTTACGGACTACTACGAACTACCAAGCCGTCACATTTTATCTCAGAGTCACGATACAGTTAACATTTGGAGGTTTCATAGTTTTGTTCCTTTGCTTTTGTAAATGTTAAATTTTAATGCTTATAATAATCATAATAACTGCTACGTAATACAACTTTTACTGTGGCTCAAAAAGTCACGCTACCAAAAATATTCGAGATTCGAGGCTATACACATAACGTAATATTAAATATAGTTAGTAATGCTATATAAAACCTGCTTGCATACATTTCTAAAGAGGCAGCTTCTAATGTAACTATATAATTAAATGGGACAAGCACACGCGAAATATTATTGAACGCATAAAAAAAACCAGTGCACCGACACCGGCACCGTTTATTATTATTGTGTGCAAAATTGAAATATTTTGTTCACTATAATATACAGTAGCTTCAAACGAGAACTAAATGACTACTATGTATATGTAATTATGCATTTTATATGGAAAGAACAAATAAGAAACTTGAAGTTTTGCACTCAACACCTTTTGAATGTTAAAATAAATAATCAGTGCACTTTCCATAATGCATTCTCATTGTTTTTTAACTTACTGTGTAATAGTATGTAATAACTTAATACACAATAATTTTAAATGCGTAAAAATTCATATCGACTTCACTTCAATAAACAGACCTAACTAGTAAGTATATCCATATATCGTCTGTGAAGAACCAAAATGGCCCATATCCATTTTTAGTTTCAAACAAAATGAACTATCTACAGAAAAAATTAAAATAACATGTTCATGACAACATGTAAATAGACCATAGACCATGTTGCACTTTTCAAAAACAATGCAAATAGAATATTTTGCACTTTTAAAAAACACTTGAATAGAATATTTTGACCTTTTCAATAACATGTAAATATGAAATTTTACACTTTTGAAAAACACTTAAATAGGACATTTTACACTTTTGAAAAACAATTAAATAGAACATTTTGCCCTTTCAAAAATATGTAAATAGGACAATTTGCTCATTTTAGAAACGCGTGATTAGCATTCTAAGCATGCATCTTATTCACTGTCTTTTTTTGGACATAGCTCATTTTAATTCTAGCATAAATTGGAAATGGGCCATTTTCGTTCTTCATAGACGATACGCTCCAATACAAACAAAAAATAGGTCTGTATTAATGTATAGCGTTTTGAATATGTATAAAAAATTAGCTTAAAAAATAACATACAAGGAAAAATCAGGCGCATTATAACACTTTTAAATAGCATTTTTTGAAATTGTAAATTATTGAAGTGCAAGTAAAGCTATATAATTCAATATAACGGTTTAAAAAAAAGGGAGTCAGGCGCAGTTTTTTATTTTTTTTAAAATTCAAATCCTGCCATATGACACTGTTTTAAAGGCATACTACGACTACATGACTAATTAGATCACTTTTTGAAAATATCAATAATCCTGCCATATAAAGAATTGTTAAAAGGTAAAACACGTGGGCTACTCCAGTTTTTGGAGAAACATATAACAACAATATTAAAAACTTTATTGAACGTGCTAAAAAACTTATGCATTCACGCCCAATCCAAATTACAAAACATTATTGTATATATGTATCCAGTTTTTGAAAGTGCATCTCATTCCTTCATACCTTTCGAAAGTTGAATTAAATTCTGTAGAGAAATAACAAAAATAAAAATATTCTATTTAAGTACATTTCCACAATGTGGCAGCTAAAGTACAGATTACAGAAAGAGAAACAGGAAGTTTGATTCTTTTTTACTAGTCAGGAACTTGCTAAAGTTAGTCTTATCTGCAAAATAATAATATCGCCTGTGAAGAATCAAAATGACCCATCTCCATTTTTAGCTAAATACAAAATATACTATCTACAATCGATATATGAATATCGTGTAATACTTAAGACATATGTAAATAGAGCATTTTACACTTTTCAAAAAGGTGTAATTAGAACATTTGACACTTTTCAAAAACGTGTAAATAGAGTATTTGACACTTTTCAAAAACGTGTAATTAGAACATTTTACACTTTTCAAAAACGTGTAATTAGAACATTTGACACTTTTCAAAAACGTGTAATTAGAACATTTGACACTTTTCAAAAACGCGTAATTAGTACATTTTACATTTTTCAACAGTCTAAATGCAATATATTGCACTTTTTAAAAACTCATAATTAACATTTTACGCATCCAATTAATTTAGTGTTTTTTATTTATTAAATAGCTCATTTTAATTCTAGCATAAATTGGATATAGGTCATTTTTGTTCTTCACAGACGATATGTAGTATTGAAAAGTGAAAAGTTACAAATGGTTCAATTTTTTCTAGTTCTTCCCCTAATTCGGTATGTATTCTACATAATACAATAACCTACGTAGGTAGGTATACACGTCAAATCAAATATAAATACTCGAATACGATGATGATATTATGGAAATGAATCGAAATCGACGCAGTAAAAAGTTGTCGTCAAAAAGTTGACATTGACTCGAAGTCCAACTCGAGAGAGTGGCATATGGGGAGTAGTAATGTAGAGGGAAATGGGAGCTTACTTTTAGGTATACGTAAGTAGGTACTTGAGGCTCAACAAGTAAGTAGCAGTAGTTTTTAGTTTTTTAGCAACCGGCTTTTACTTTTACCTATACAAGTTAAACAGACTTGTGCATGTTATATCGTTATAATATGCATTCCCCATTTAAGTACAAACATACGATATGATAATAAAAAAGTATACTCAGAAATACAGATTAACGAGGATGACGTCTAACACTCTAAAAAGAAGCCATATCCAAATCCAAACGAGACTCAATAATATTTTATAGCAAACGTGTCATCGCAGTCTTTCTGGTCTCAAGTCTGAAAGAGAAATTTCTACTCTAGTGTTCTGTACAGTATTTTATTTATTTATCTAGCACAAAAAATACAAATGGGAAATGACAAAGCATCTCCTTCAGGTATAAGTTGTCACGTTGAAGTTGATTGGAATTGGATGCGTACACAGAAAAGCTATGCTACTGTCGGTGTCGGTGTCGGGATCCCAAATTGACATTGACATCCACATCATATTATAATAGAGCGTCAGCAGCATTTTAGAATATTTTGCAGGTCTATATTTTTCCATTTCTACTAATTTATCATCAGCAGTCGGTCAGCCCGTCGTCGTCGTTCCTCCGCCAAAGAGAAACAAGGGGACAGGACAAAGGAAAATTAGAATAAATTTTATTGTCAGTATTATCTGTACAAGTCAAAGTAAGTGAGAGACTTTCTGACCGAGACAACAAATTCTATCTAAAAAATCCCAATCACCAACGTCAACGTCAACGTCAGCGCTTATTTTTGCATTATTTATTCACCCCGCCGCGCCGAAGTGATTCATAAGTACTACAGTCAGTTACCAGTTACCTGAAACCGAGATCTACATCCACATCAAGATTCTATAAATATATCTATATAGGTATGAAATAATTCTGTAATATTTCGTAGTTAATAATTTTAAAGGTGACACTTTTCCTGTATAAATACAAAAGAATGTGTACATCATGGTGGTGGGGCATGAGAGGAATAAAGTTGTCTACCCTATCAAGCTTAAACAGGAGAAATAGGACCGATATAGATTTCAAAAATAATCGTGCTGGTGTTGTTGGTGCTATTAGTGAGCTATAACGTAGACCATGTAAATATGGCAGACATTATTCCATTCATTATGATTATTAACTTAACAAAAATGTTGAGTACGGTGCAAATGTCCACGGACACGTACGGGAAACGAGGATTACGATAACGATTACGATAACGATACAAAAATGACACAAACAACCGTTTGAGAGAATCACTGTTTTATTACCCTCCAACCCCAACACAGTACATGCCAAATTCAAATAATAGTATATGTTTAGTCCCAATTATACATGTTAACACATCCCAGTTTCAGTATTTCCAATGACTCACACATCATCACTCGAGTTCTGCAGAACATTGCAAGCAAACGTTTTTGAAGCGTTTAGTGTATTGACTTCGTTGTGGAAGAAACAGATATCATCTGTGAAGAACCAAAATGACCTATTTCCAATTTAAGCTCGAATCAAAATGAGCTATGTCATAGGAACAAAATGATAAACATGCGTAAAATGTTAATTAGAAGTTTCTGAAAAGTATAATTTGTTCTATTTTAATGCTTTTTAAATGTGTAAAATGTTCTGTTTACATGTTTTTGAAAAGGTGCAAAATGTTCTAATTCTATGTTTTTGAAAAGGTGTAAAATGTTCAATTTGCATGCTTTTGAAACGTGCAAAATGTTCCAATTCCATGTTTTTGAAAAAGTGCAAAATGTTCGAATTCCATGTTTTTGAAAAGGTGCAAAATGCTCTAATTCCATGTGTTTGAAAAGTTTAAAATGTTGTATTGACATATTTTTGAAAAGCGCAAAACGGCCTATTTAAATGCTTTCAAGACGTATTTCAATGTTTTTGTAGATAGTCCATTTTGTTTTTAGCCAAAAATGGAAATGGGTCATTTTGGTTCTTCACAGACGATATATCAGCCAATTGTTTTATAAATTTCAGAAAAACTTTGCCCCTGATTTAAAAAAATAGACTCATTTTTCCATGATTTGAAAAGGAGCCATTTTGCCTCTTCACTGACAATATAAAATATTATGTGCTTGCCATGCATTTGGGTAATTATAATTTTAAATATTGTTTATATAATGGGATATTGAGACTCTTTATCACATTTTTTTCTATTACATCTTAATAGTTAAATACACTATATACATATTGACTATATTCCCTCTCGCACGTCATGCTCGCAGAGCTGGATTTATTATATAGACTTTTGCATATTTGCATGTTTGAAATAATATTAGAATTATTTGTCTACATAATACGCCCTCGTCCTCCATGAGCAATTCAGCACTAGCATCAGTCGATTTGGATTTGGAGCTTGTGCAAGCGACGAGGCTTTAACTTGGAAATTGGGAGGAAAGGTTGATACTGATAAACGGTTGTTCCTTTTTCATATTGTAATCGTAATCATTAGTCAGGTATATCGTGCTCCTCAAATCCAGCTTTTTTATTTCACCCAACAACGTCCAAGTCCAACACTTGTATTATTATTATCAGGCAGAATCGATCCCCTCTCCACACATTCAGTCTGGACGTCCTGACGTGAGAGTAGGAGTGAATTGAACTGTAACCGACACTTGTAACCCATTGGATTGCATTGAAAACTAATAATTGTACACTCTTCTTCGGCTGTGTAAGGAACTTTGATTTTGAGCGTATTACTTACCGTTTAACTTTTATTCAAAAATTCACAAAATAAAACAACAAATAATCAGAACATAAAATAATTTAGTTTTGCCCATATTTAGGTATTATTCCAAATTTAGTGATACTTTACCGTCATAATTTTGACCATTGCATTGACCAACGGGCAGGGCCGGAAGAAGGAATTGGCTTTAGGCAGGAATTTGTTTCCATACGAAAACCACCATTTTGATTTTATTGATGGTTTTCTTTGGTAAAGCAAAATGTTGTATTTACATGTTTTACAAAAGTGCAAAATGTTCTTTTTACTTGATTCAGAAAAGTGCAAAATGTTCTATTTAAATGCTTTCAAAAAAGTGGAAAATGTTTTATTTCCATGTTTTTGAAATGCGCAAAAAAATTTATTTACGTTTTTGAAAAGCCAAAACACTCTTTTTACATATTTTTGAAAAGTTCATTGTTCCATTTACATGTTTTTTGAAAATTCAAGCAGCGGGGGCCGGGGGCTGCCTGAGCTGGCCACATTATCCGGCCCTGCCAACGGGTTAATTACCTTTTTAAGTTTGACAGTTAAAATCATTGAGAGATATAAATTGATGACGTTAAAAAACTATAATAATTTTTGTAACGCTGTTAATATATATTTTTGGAATTATTAGGATCGGTAAATATAAATCCGAATAATGGAAGGACACGACAATAAGATGAATGAGCAGCCACCACCCTACAATTTACATGGACAACAACAACAACAAGGAGGCCCAGCAGCGTACCCAGCAGCGGGTTGGAATCCACATCAACAAATGCCGCCACCCCCTGCTCAAGGGTATCCTCAACAAGGGCCCCCAGGACACACTGTCATTGTTCAGCCCATGAACACACCCGGCCTTGTCGTGGTCCAGGCAGGCGGCTGTCCAAATTGCCGTGTAAGTTTCCCTTGAGAGTTTCAAGTGTAATTTTATGTATATTATGATAGGGACATATACGACTAATTTCTCTTGAATGAAGGCATTGAAGACTGTATTGTACAAGCCTCAAACGTAATTTTTTAAGTACCGATACCGATATGCAAAACAAAATGGCGGCTACGATTTTTCTAACTAGTTAGAGTTTTATTAGTTTTAACAACAAACTAGAACTTTGGTAAGCCCACTGTTTGAGAAAAAGCAATTACTTGGAACATTTTACCACACTATATTTGTGTAAATACACTAAATATAGGATGATGCAATTAGGAAAGTTTAAAAAAAATATTTAAATGTTCAAGTCTAATATTGAATATTTTGGATGTGGATGGCTTGAAAGAATGCAATTTACATAAAATCTTTTGCATTTATCGAAAAATGTCCTAAAATTCGAAACTAGAGGAGAATTTTTGCGCTGATATTTATGCACATTTTAAATTGTTTATTCTGCAAGCGTTAAAAATGTTAACATATTATTACAATATATTTGACATTTTAAAAAGTAGGCATTTGAATTTGGTAACTTTCCACTTTTTCACATCAGGAGCAGGGCCGGACGAAGGAATTGCCATTAGGCAGCGATTTGTTTCCATATGAAAACCCCCATTTAGATTTTATTGATGGTTTTCTTTGGTAATGCAAAACGTTGTATTTACTTGTTTTAGAAAAGTTGAAAATGTTCTTTTAACTTGATTCAGAAAAGTGCAAAATGTTCTATTTCCTTGTCTTTTGAAAAGTGTTAAATGTTTTACTTTGCAAGTTTTTGAAAGGTACAAAAATTTTTATTTGAATGTTTTTGAAAAATCTCAATATTCTTTTTACATATTTTTGAAAACTGCAAAATGTTGCATTTACATGTTTTTTGAAAATTCAAGCGGCTGCATGCGCTGGCCGTATTATCCGGCCCTGATCAGGAACCTACTTATAGTAGGTATACTTGGGACTTTTCTTTTTCTCACAGTTTAATAGCACCCACTTAAATCATTTTGCAATTTTATTAAAAACAATGTGAGATTGCGATTGGTTGCTTTATTTGTATTGGTCGGTCGTGAGAAATTGGGAACATGTCTCTGCTATACTTAATTTGAGTTTCATTTGACTGATAATGCAAATTATGCTAAGTACCTATGTATATATAACATGTACTCACTAGTCAGTCTGAATCTGAACCTTTGCAATTTTTGATTGGAAATTAATGGACACACAAGTGTTTTTATGTTATGGAATAGAACAATAACTGATGATAATTTGATTGATTTTATTTGCTTTAATAACTAATGGCGGTGTTTTATCTGTATTATTTGTACATTTAAAGGCTGGTGTGATGGAAGATAGCTTTGGGTGCTGTGCCATTTTCCTCGCTATATTTTTCTTCCCCATCGGAATTCTTTGTTGTTTGGCTATGAGAGAGAAGCGCTGTACAAACTGCGGTGCGTCATTCTAATAAGATCCAAAGCCAAAAAATCCATCTATAGTATGAAGCCGACGATGAGACAAGATGGAGAGTATTAATAGCTAATAACAGGAAATCTTTATATTCTCCTTCTGTGATACTGTGTAGATGACAGTTTTGAAATTTCTTGAAATTCTTTACGATTATTATTATGTATATATTATTTGTTCTCGTTTCCGGTTTCCTACATGATTTATTAATTTTCCATGTCGCTACGTGTACTTATAAAACACTTGCAGCTGACTGGGAACTGTAATTAACTACTTATTGGTAGTTAATATCGTTATCGTTAACTCGTCCTTACCACGTAAATTATATATTACACTTTTTTGTTTGAAACTTGGGTTCTCTTCCCGGCCCGGGTGTACTATTTATGCTGTATGTTTAATTTTATGATTTATTACATTGTTAAGCATTCCTCAACAATTATTCCTTCCGTATTTAGTTTTTTGTTGCAAGTGCAAGGTCAAATGGGAGGGGAAATTGTATTTTGATTTTACATATTTTGATTACTGTTGCCACTGTGCGATCGCGTGATTGCACTACGCTTCATACTTAAATCTTTTTCAAATTTAAGTGACCTTAAGTCTGGAGTCTTGACATTGATACGATTACATTACGTAATATGTATACAGTTGTTGTATGCCGCAGGATCCACTACCGATTACCAATATTAACGAAAAAGTATGACACGTGGGCTATTCTTACACTGAGCTTATATATATATTATGCGGTCCAGAAATAAATTACATATTAGATTTTACAAAGTTGTTCAGAAACATTTGACACTACGATTTTTTGTAGTACTGCTATTTATTATTTGGAATATTATACTATTGTATATTGACGATATGTATTTATTCTTTACTAAATTGATCGTGCTTATCTGAGCGCGTTGAAATTATACCCAATGAATTTATATTAGATTGCAATAAATATTTTATGGTTCCCCACCAAAATCAATTTTCCATAACATATTCTGTTGTCTCAATTTCTTGGGTTTCGCATATCGTATTTTTCTTGTTCTGCATTCAACAATTTCATTAAAGACGAGAATTAGATTGCATAATATCGTCTGTGAAGAACCAAAATGACCCATGTCCATTTGTAGCTAAAAACAATATCCAATATCTGCAAAATTATTGAAACATGTCTTGAAAGCATTGAAATAGAATATTTTGTACTTTTAAAAAATATTTATTAAATGCAAAATTTTGCAGTTTTCAAAAACATGTAAATTGAACATTTTACACTTTTCAGACTCACGAAAGTAGAGCATTTTACACTTTTCAAAAACATGTAAACAGAACATTTTACACTTTTCAAAAAAATCTTATTTAACATTTTACGGATGTTTCTCATTTTGTTGTTATGGCATAGCTCATTTTTATTGTAGCTTAAATTGGATATGGGTCATTTTGGTTCTTCACAGACGATATATCTGTTGGCACTGCAATTGTTTTGAGAGCATTTATTGTCAACTACTACTATTCGCTCTGGGAAGGTTCCGACAAAGAAATGACATAGTCATTTTTCCGACTCTCCACAGCAAATGAAATGGCTGCAAAGGCAAATCCTACGAGAAGGATACAAAACGTTCCGATGAAGTACATCAGGGTCAACCTTTCAAAATGAGCGTGGTCACAATCATAGTACACGGAAGGTGGGTCCTTCCTCTTTTTCGCCCGCCGTCGACCCTTAATCTGGGCCATGGCATACTGCTCCTCATGATACCTTTTTGTGATCCCCATGTCCACAATTTGACTGACGGTCGTCTCCATGGACTCAATGTACACTGCCTCCTTGGGTAGAATAATGCTCGCAAAAAAATTGAAGGCCGTCTGAGCTCTGTGAATGAAGGCGTGACCGTACTGATCCGAGAAAAGCTTCCTCCCTTCCATAATGGCATCATCCTCATAAGAAATACAGGCTGTCTTCCCTTTGAGCGTCTCACGGATGCACTTGGCAATGGACGTCTCCACCTTCATTTTCTGTGAGATTTTCTCAAATGTGGGACTGTGTGTGGTTCGGACGATCCGGTCCAGAGATCCTCCGGAAGAGTGTGTCAAGATCTGGAAGTCATCTGCTTGAGCCAGTTGATAGAATGTTGTTGGCAGAGTCTGGAGGGGCGGGGACATGGAGAGTCGAATTAAATTTGACTTGAACTCTGTCCCAAGGATGAGGACACCCACAAGCCAAAAAATGCTGAGCACTTGAACGGAATTAAAGCGGAGGGATGGATCTTTATTCGGGCCGGACGTCACCCAAGGCTGATCGAAGACGGGGCGGAAAATGTAGCTGACTCCATTAATTAAAATTTTATACAATTTCGGCTCCTCATTCTCATCTTCGTCATAATCAGTAATTATTTTCGGTTTGGGTTTGGAGTTCAAATTAGAAATGTTCTCGAGCTCAACTGAATGGAAGGCATTCGCAATGACGAAGGTGGGATACACGAGGAGGGTGGCAACTAGGAAAATCGTGAACCAGAGTGGGACTGTGAAAGCGAGGAAAATTGTTTTCCACTCCGGCACGGGATGGATATTACTTGTGATGAAGGTGACGTCGTGGAATGTGTTAGGCGTCAAATAATGTACTACTTTATGACGACCTGTTTATAGTGTGAAAAAATGGAGGCATTTTCAGTTAAATAAGTAAATAATCTCAACCTTATACGCTCCTATTTCTATTGATTGATTTTACCAAAAATTTGAATTTAATTTAATTTAATTTAATTTAATTTAATTTTCTGTGTACCTTGAGTGACGGCAGCTCCAATACCTAAATCAGCACTTCCGGTCTGAACAGCCCCCACCATCCCAGTAAAAGTTGCGTTCGGACCCTCCATACCGAATGTGGACTGGAGAGTGATGTTATAAGTGAAATTGAGCTTTCGACGAACTAAATGAAAGAGACGTGTTTGAAAACCACCGTTCGTCTCAATTCTCCCGTTTTTTAAAATCCTGTAACTCATCATTGTGGGAATTCCTTTGGAGAGAGCAACGCGAATCATTTTACCATTGAAATTTTTCGTGTAGTCTTGGAAAAGTTGATTTCGCGTAGGAAAATCTGCATGATTTTCCAACATGTCACCCATTTCTTTTTCAAATGGGAGAATAAGCTGTAGTGTGAAAACATGTTGGATTTCAGGGAGGCCGTAGTCACAGTAGAAGCAAAGGGACTTGATGCTGACCTCTATGGACGGTGATGATGTGGGCGCGCTAATTTCCTCCTGTTGCAATACTACGTCTTCAGTGACTATTTCAATTTTGAATTTTAATAACCGTTGAAGGCTCGGAAGTTGGAGCATATTTTCATCACGATTCTCTCTCTGCCAGAAAACTGTGTAACTATTGCTCCGTTGGAAATGTGCGAGTTGGACAATATTTTCAACTGACTGATATTTTGTGGCACGGAGTCCATCAAATAAAATTATTAGATTTAGCTCCGTCCAGGTGGTCCACTGGTGAGTGTGGTGTCCAATTAGTTTATCTGTCAGATTTTTTTCGAGCTTCTCTGGGCTCTGGTTGTTATTATAAAATGTCACAGTGGAGGATGAGTAAAGAGTGGATGATATGAACTCGTGGAAATTGACACTAACGTGACTGCAAAGGTTATAGACATCGTCACTCAAGTCGTAGACGATATTTATATTCACATTCTGGAATTCTTGCCTTAGAAGTGTTTGCAAGATTCTGAACATTGCGGTGTCAAATTTGCAGTTTAGTGGGAATTGCTGTAGTTGAGGTGTTGCTTCGGACATGTGTACAGAATTAAGTGTGGTTGCAGTAACTAGTGTTAAGAGTGGAATTAGAAGTTGAAGAAAATGAAAATTTCTTAATTTTATTTTCATAGCTTGGAGTATTTAAATTCTGAGGCAGTGACTACTATAATGATTAGTGACTTTCCAGTTTCTAGTATCAACTGCAAAAAATCGTATAGAATGCGAACTTCAAAAATAAAACCTACATAGGTATGTAGGTTTGCAGTTTAATTTGAAGCTATTTGTGTAGATTAGCCCAAACAGGTATTGGATCTTAACGTTACAACAAATAGGAACTTTAAAACTCTTATTTTCAATTGTTTACCCGGAGTTTTATTATCGTAAATTATGCTAATAGTTTTTTGTTCTCGAATTAATTTTTGAAATGACGTGTGACACGGCAAAGAAAGGGAAATGCAGTTACACAAACAGAATAGTAGTTATTATTATTGACTTCAAGTGGCATGATGTTGCATATGCGAGAGTTGTGCAACTTCTTCTGATGGTCTTTGGTTGGTAATGAAAGTTCCGAAGTGAGTAAAACGTAGAAAATATCAATCAGCATGTACGGTGGGTGCGGTGGGGGGAAATATGGAATCGGAATCAACGGTGCGGTGTTAAATCAGGTGAAGCACATAAACATATATGATATAAGCAATGCAGCCCGGGTCCCGTTCTGTGTACTGTTCCCTAAAACTATACATCCTTGCAGTACCCAATTTACTTTTGTGTCGTTTATAGTGGCAATTATTTTTATCAATATATTCAATATATAGTTCGGTTCTTCGGTTACGATTTACGATAGCTTTCTTATATCAAATTGTGTTGCTATTTAGAGTATGCAGTATACCCGGTCCGTCCCGCAGACACCTTTCTACATATCGTCTGTGAAGAACCAAAATAACCCATATCCAATTTAAGCTAGAAACAAAATGAGCTATGTCATACAAAATACGAAATGAAGAAGATGCGTAAAATGCTAATTTAAGAGTTTTTGAGAAGCTTAAAATGTTCTATTCTTTTGAAATGTGTAAAATGTCTTATTTGCGTGTTTTGAAAATTGCAAATTGCTTTATTTGCATGTATTGGAAAAGTGCAAAATGTTCTATTTACATGTTTTGAAAAGTGTAAAATGTTTTATTTGCATGTTTTTGAAAATATATTTCATCGTTTTTGTAGATAGTGGATATTGTTTTTGGCTAAAAATGGATATGGGCAATTTTGGTTCTTCACAGACGATATATGAATATATATCGTATATATGACCTTTATTTGGATGCAAACAATGGGGCAAATAAAGCCATATGTGCAGGTCCATAATTTTCGTATTTCAACCTTTAGTATATTTTATTAGTCGTCTCGTTTTAATTTCTTATGAGCAGTATTAACATGAAACATATAAAAGAAGGAAATTGTAAATAGCCTGTGATAAATTGTAACTGGCCTGAAGAGAATAAAACACTGACCGAATTTAAGCTGCCGGAAAGAAATCTAGTGTGCTGGGCTGAAGTGGCACTGCGAGAGAGACTCAGCAACGCGTATAATTCTGGAAAAAAGTCAATACTCGATTATTTTGATTCCGAATAACCGAATACTGGTGTCTGGTGTCAGCTTGGACTGAACGTGGCTGTCTAAAAGTATCAATGACATTTAAGCTAAAATTTCCTTGGTTCAACCCATTAAAGCAACACATTAATGTATGTATATACGGAGTGAATCGATAAATGAATTGCGGAACTTTTGTGCTCTGTAATTCATCTGTCATATACGGAGTCCATTCATATTCAGAGAGTATCAGAATTTATAGTGTTGTTGTTTTTAATACTCAGTCTTTTCTGTGGTGATTGTCCGTAAGTTTAAGTAGGTACTTGTCTGACTTGTATACTTTTACTTACCTATATAAATAGACCTCCGTCCGCCAAGTTAATATTTTTTCCTTCGTAATGTTGTTTCCTTCAAGGTAATCAATATGATAACGGGTCTGATACCTTATCAAAATTTGACCGTTACATTGGATCGTTTTATATCCTGGTAGAAAAGGTATCGAATTATTCTTTATATATGACATTAACAGGCATTATAGTTCCTGTTAATTTCTGCAGGATCTTATTTATGCCCCTCGTGGCTTAGCTTAGCTTAGCTTAGCTTTTCAAGATTGGAATAAAATCGATGAAAGAAGAGGAAATTATAAAAAATTCGCCATACTTTGAATTCTAGAATAATACAAAAATTTGAAAGGTTTTGAAATTTCACAGGCAATAATATTGTCAGGTTTACGATTTTTGTGGCTTTTATTTGATTTTTTTCTTCAATGTGAGTTGCAAAAGCGCATTATTATATAGAATAATGTATAGTAGCACATAAAGTGGCATATATCTGTAACTTGTTTTCTTTATCTCCATCAATGGAAGTGTTGCATTTTGGCAGGTACTTGCGTAATACTTTCTTTCTTATATATCTTCAAGTATTTGTTTCTACATTTCCTACTGCGTTACTATTTTTTACTCAACAGCCAGTAGTACATACATAAAATATGTTACTATTAAACCGAGGTCAATTGAATGCTACTTAAAATCACGACAGTTTTAGTAATAATTTCGGCAGTTAATAATATTTGAATTTGACATACGTTGTGGAAAACGAATTACTGACAGTTCTATACAATGTAATATATATCTACTTATCTGTTTTTTATTTTTAAAGCTTACATATGTTTTTGGTTAATTACCTAACTAGTAAGTACTGCAAGTACCATCAGTATTAGTTATATACTTTATGTAAATTTAAGTTAGTAGTAATTAATTATTACTAGGTAAAATACATTCTATATAATTAAAATAATATAACGAGGAATCAGTCGGTCTGTGACATTGACATTTTGACGTAACATAATATACTAATAACTAATAGTACAATTACATTATAATATGTACCAAAGCATTTGGCTTAAAATTATTTCATACTTGCGTCTTACGTTCAAAAGTATGAAATATAATTTTATTACAACACAGAATGATGAGAAATGATACAGTAGTAGAATATAGTATAGAATTAGAGCACAGTGAAAAGAAAAGAATATTTTTATTTAATTGCGACATTTTTTAAATTGTTTGATTTAATGCATTAGTTGATAATATGTAATAAGTAAGTTTGTAGCATAATATATAAAAATAATTATATATGTAATATAATTTAGTCAACTTCCTCCACAGTAGGACCTGCCTTGGATCCAGCACCTTTTCCACCAGCAGCTCCGCCAGCTCCTCCAGGTGCACCACCGCCGCCGCCCCCATGTAATTTCATCATAATAGGTTGACAATCCTTCTGGATTTCCTTGAGCTTGAATTCATACTCATCTTTCTCTGCCAGAAGATTATTGTCCAACCATTTGAGTATAACATTGCATTTATCCACAACCGTTGTTTTTTCTGAGGCACTGATTTTCTCAGCTGGGGCTTCCTCTACAGCTTGCTTCACTCCGAAAACGTAGCCCTCAAGTTGATTCCTGGCTGTGACCCGCTCCCTCTGCTTATCATCCTCTGCCTTGTACTTCTCTGCATCGTTCACCATCCGATCAATTTCTTCCTTGCTGAGACGTCCTTTGTCATTTTTAATTGTGATTTTCTCTAATTTCCCTGTGCTGGAGTCCTTAGCGGACACGTTCAGAATCCCATTGGCATCGATGTCGAAGGTGACTTCAATCTGGGGGACTCCTCTGGGAGCTGGTGGGATGCCAGTGAGATTAAATGTTCCCAAGAGATTATTATCCTTTGTCATGGCACGCTCCCCCTCATACACTTGAATGGTGACGGCGGGTTGATTGTCTGAGTAGGTGGTGAAGGTCTGACTTTGTTTACAGGGGATACGACTATTTCGCTCAATTATCTTGGTCATGACACCGCCAGCAGTTTCAATGCCCAGAGACAGAGGAGCCACATCCACGAGGAGGACATCTTGAATGGCGGAGCTGGTGTCTCCGCTCAGAATGGCAGCTTGGACAGCGGCTCCATACGCCACAGCTTCATCTGGATTGATGGACTTGTTCAACTCCTTCCCGTTGAAGAAGTCTTGGAGGAGTTTCTGGATTTTTGGGATTCGGGTCGATCCGCCCACCAAGACGACGTCGTGGATGATCCCTTTGTCCATCTTGGCATCATTCAAGGCCTTCTCCACCGGCTGCATTGTGGAGCGGAAGAGGTCCATGCAGAGTTCTTCGAAGCGAGCACGTGACACTTTGGTGTAGAAATCGACGCCGTCGTGAAGAGCATCAATTTCGATACTCGCCTCTGAGCTGGAGGATAGGGTACGCTTCGCTCGCTCACAGGCGGTTCGGAGACGTCGGAGAGCACGGGCATTTGAGACCAAATCCTTTTTGTACTTCCTTTTGAACTCCTCCACGAAATGGTTCACGAGTCGATTGTCAAAATCCTCCCCACCCAGATGGGTGTCCCCAGCTGTGGAGCGAACTTCAAATAAGGAGCCTTCGTCAATTGTTAGGATGCTCACGTCAAAAGTACCCCCACCCAAGTCAAAGATGAGAACATTCCTCTCTCCTTTCAGATTTTTATCCAAACCGTATGCGAGGGCGGCCGCTGTGGGCTCATTAATAATTCGAAGAACGTTGATCCCAGCAATGGCCCCAGCATCCTTGGTCGCTTGCCGCTGTGAATCGTTAAAATAGGCTGGGACCGTGATGACGGCATCCTGTACTTTTGAGCCCAAGTAAGCCTCAGCTGTTTCCTTCATTTTAGTGAGAACCATTGAACTGATTTCTTCAGGATTAAATCGTTTCAATTCCCCTTTAAATTCTACTTCAATTACAGGCTTGCTGTTCTGTGGAACGACTTTGAAGGGCCAGTGCTTCATGTCAGCTTGGATTTTCGGATCATCAAATTTTCGTCCAATTAAACGTTTCGCATCAAATACTGTATTACGTGGATTCATTGCCACCTGGAAGGAGAAAATAGTATACCTGGATTTTATACTGCAATTATATAATCTTATTATTTTGTTTCACTATGCACATTTTTGTCAAAGTCGCTATTGGTAATATTTATTTTATGACATGTCGGTAGATGAAATTGAAATTTGAAATTCTTACCTGATTTTTGGCAGCATCTCCAATGAGACGCTCCGTGTCTGAGAAGGCCACGTAACTGGGAGTAGTTCTATTCCCATTGTCATTGGCAATAATCTCAACTTTTCCATGTTGCCAGACGCCGACACAGGAATAGGTCGTTCCTAAGTCTATCCCGATTGCTGGAGCTTTCACCATTTCCGCGGTCTTCCTTTTATTCCCTTCTTTAACAAATAAGGAAGCGTGAAAGAAACAGAAACAAAAACAGGGAAATTAGACACAAGGAGATTTCAACTTAATATGCAATGTAGGTAACTCCTAAAATTTTGACTAAATTCCACACAAATTTTCCAAAAGCTCCTTTTGGCTTTATTTGAATTTAGAATATTTTAATATGTATCTTACTTTTGAAATTCAAAAGACACTTCACAAATTTTACAATTCACCAACAAAAATATTACAAAAGATCACAAATCACAAACTATTGAGATCCTAGATGAAGACACAAACTATGATAGATTCAGTATCAGTTCGGAGTTCGGGGAAAGGGAGCTTTTGTTTTAATTCAAATTTTACAAAGTAAAACTGAAGGACGGGAAATTAATTTATGAAGTGCCTCTATGTTTCCACGGCGACGGTCCAAGTGCGAGTAAACGGGGAGAGTAAGTGTGAAGATGGTTTTTATAGACACGAGGGAATAACGTACTCCAGAGACCAAAGAGCTACTAAGAGCCTGAGGATGGGAGCAGCGAGCGAAGACAGAGACAGAGATGAGAGGCTTCACTTCTGTTTTATGTTCACGGTGACGATGATGACGATCTCCAATTTACAATTTTTAGCTTTACAACTCACCATATATATATCCTACTACTAGTAGGCATATCCTTCGTTGTTGGTAAAGGATCCAATATTCCTACGTCCTACGATTTTTTATCTTCCCTATTTCTAGATATATCCTCTTTGGTTGTGTATCTTTTCTATTTATTGGCGTGATTTGCCATTTGGCGTGAGAAGTCAATGCCAAAAAAGTCTCGTCTTCCAATACTTGATACTGATATTCGGATTCGGATACTCCAATATGTGCTTTACCGTCACGGATTTTGACGCTCGAAACCGCTTCGGACCTGAATATGCTACACGGATAGACGAGCGGTAACACGTTCGTCTCCTCCTGATTATCTGTGATCTGATGAATCATACGAATTTTTAGAATATAGAATGCTCTCGAAGTGCGGGGAATTTACGTCAGCTTTTATAGGCCATTTTTGTTTACAACGTACCCGCTCTTTGTCGTTGGTTCTTGACACACTATCTATAAGTCCGCGACGACAGCTATATTATCCAGCCACACGGGGACGCTGTTCAAAGTAAAAAAAATAAAAATGCGTGGTTGCTCATTTTTGTTTTCGGTTCCCGGCTTCTCGGTTTATGCGTGGGGTCAACTAACTGTATGTAGAGGCAGACGCTGCTGCAAGCAATGCTAATACTTCCTATGGTATACCTACTAATAAATACGATGCAGGTATATATACATTTACATACATTATGGATGAGGTCCCTTGTAGTGCAAAATACGGGTACATTAGAACTCTATTACTGTGAAATACGACAGACAAGAATTCAGTAGGTAGACAGCTGTAGGTGTAGTTGTAGGTAGGTAGTAAAGGTAGTGCCGTATTATAATGATTATGATGAAACTATACAGGGCCGGACGAAGGAATTTCTTTTAGACAGCAATTTGTGTCCATGCAAAAGTCACCATTTTGATTTTATTGATGGTTTTCTTTGGTAAAGCAAAATGTTGTATTTACAAGTTTTAGAAAAATTTAAAATGTTCGTTTTGCTTGATTCAGAAAAGTGCAAAATGTTCTACTTACATGTTTTGAGAAAAGTGGAAAATGATTTATTTACAAGTTTTTGAAAAGCGTTAAATATTTTATTTGCATGTTTTTGAAAAGTCTCAATATTTTTATTTACATATTTTTGAAAGTTGCGAAATGTTCCATTTACATGTTTTTTGAAAATTCAGTCAGCGGGATCTGTCTGCGCTGGCCGCATTATCCGGCCCTGAAATTATACAAAAGTAGATGGATATTTTTTTTTATTTTAATGGCAAAATATTTTTTAATTAAATTTTCTTTTTCAATTGTGACCTCTTGGTATTTCCACATAGTCTGTCTGTTGTCAAAGTCATTTGGTTTGGTGAATTCTTTCAAAGTGGAGGTGCAGGGGCTTAATGTGATTGGGGCCATTAAGGACTGACTGGGGTGACAGCTTGCTCTTGAATATTGAATTTGGACTCTTGCTTTGACATTCGACTTGGACTTGGCCACACTACCAAATTAATTCCAAATTTGTATCATTGTTTCGTCGCTGTTTGAGCTGTCGTTGTTGTTGTCGTTGTACTTGTACCTACACGGAGGAAGACAGAAACGGAGCTCACGATCAGAATCAAAACTGATGAGAATTGACGATGAGAATGGAGACACAGACCAAGACCGACGCTAGGTAAGTTACTTTGATTGCATTTATAATTTTGTAGCTTTGGATTTGGAGTTGGATTTGGAGTTGGGCGAAGAAAGACAACACGGCGACATTGGCAGTCGCAAAATAGGATAGATAATGAATTGTTGTTTAAATCCAGCATAAAAGAAATATACAAATAGATACACGTTTGGCATTCACATCAATTATCAATAGATCATGATCATGATGATACTCAGGGCCGGATAATGCGGCCAGCGCAGGCAGCCCCCGCTGCTTGAATTTTTAAAATCTATGTGTAAATGGAACATTTTGCACTTTTCAAAAATATGCAAAACGAATATTGAGACTTTTCAAAAACATGCAAATAATTTTTTTTGTACATTTCAAAAACATACAAATAAAACATTTAACTGTTTTCTCAAAACATGTAAATAGAACATTTTGGAATTTTCTGAATCAAGCAAATCGAACATTTTTCGCTTTTCTAAAACATTTAAATACAACATTTTGCTTTACAAAAGAAAACCACCAATAAAATCAAAATGGTGGTTTTTGTATGGAAACAAATTGCTGCCTAAAAGCAATTCCTTCGTCCGACCCTGATGATACTACAAGTACGAAATACAAATACAGCCCATGTCTGTACGCGAAAAATATAGTGCACAGTTAATATTGACAATAAAACTAAAACCTATACAGTAAAAGTGAGTGTGAGATTAGCAACAGATATTTATAGGCATGCGACTACAATTGTGGCTGTGGCTATATGGTATGGTCCATAATTATTTTAATGTTGGATTTTTTGGATATAGGAACATATGTTTGACATTCAAGCTTGACTTGGTTCCGAATTGAAAATTTGAAATGGTGAAAAAATGACATGGATCGACCAATAAAAACATGATAATTACACAACATAATTATATAATTATGCATGTCTCTGGTGGTGCTAATGACAAGTGAGTCTGGCGCTCTGCTGCACTGTAATGATTACGAGTCGGAATTCGGAATCGAGAATCCACACCCAGTCACTGAGGCAGACGTCAGTCTCAAGTCAGACAGAGCACAGGGAGATCCCGAGAGTAATATTAGAACTGCAATATGGCAAAGGCATGTGTGTTAAGCACATTTTGGAATGGTGAGTAACATAAGTAAATAAAAACAAATCGAAACAATTTGCGATTCCAATCCGCGGAATACATTGGAACTGGGTATGAGCTGGGTTGTTTGGTTGTTTCGTTGTATCTCGGATCGTGAGATCATCATAATCATAATATGATGCAGTTTAGCATTTTATTAGTTGGTTAATACTTTGGACAGGGACAGTCCCATCGTGAGTCGCAATCACAAGTCAAGTGTAAATTCCGAGTACATTGCACAGCAGGGAAACATTACAAATCCTGTGGTCCAGAAATCCACTCTTCTAACTTTGTTTTCGGGAATGACACAGATTTATTTGGCTGGCTAAGGAAAAGAAAGCTAATGTGAGCTCCCTTGAGTTGGTTAAAGCTAGCTATCGACAGTGAAGACTCAAATGACCCATTTCCATTTTTTAGCTAAAAGCAAAATGTGCTACTTACTTACAAAAAATTGAAATATCTTGATCCTAAAAACATGTAAAAAGAATATTTTGAATTTTTCAATGACATACAAATGGGATATTTTGCACTTTTGAAAAACATGCATATAAATATTAAAATTTTAAATTTTAAAAAACATTCAAATAGAACATTTTGCACTTTTCAAAAGCATGTAAAAAGAAAATTTTCACTTTTCAAAAATATGCAAGTAGAGAACATTTTGCACCTTGCAAATATATGTAAATTGAACCGTTTCCACTTTTTTCAGAAACATGTAAATATTAAAATCTGCGATTCTAAAAACATTCAAATAGAACATTTTGCACTTTTCAAAAGCATGTAAAAAGAAAATTTTCACTTTTCAAAAATATGCAAGTAGAGAACATTTTGCACCTTGCAAATATATTAAAATTGAACCGTTTCCACTTTTTTCAGAAACATGTAAATATTAAAATCTGCGATTCTAAAAACATTCAAATAGAACATTTTGCACTTTTCAAAAACTCTTAATTAAAATTTTGCATTTTACGCATTAAATTCTAATTTATTGGGTATGTTTTTTGAGGTAGCTCCTTTTAATTCCAGCTTAAATTGTACATAGGTAATTTTGGTTCTTCACCCACGATATAATTAATTAGCTTGTCTGTGTACAATGATTCAAGTACAGTAACTACCTGTATATTATATTTTATATTAGGGAAAATACCTATTAGGATAGTTAAGAGGCAGGAGAAGGTGTTGGGGGTATGAAGCATATTATGTATGAGGGATGAGGATGAGTGACTATTAAAGAAGCATTCAACAAGGGATTTTATGTCAGTGGGAAATGAAAATGCCTGTATGCATTATTATATTTGAAATGTTTGTATTTGTCCCCATATATGTATATAGTACTGTAATTTCCCCTGTAGTATGTTACTGTATCTGTACTCTGTGGAATATTCTAGAACCTATCTAACGACTTCTCGACGTTTCTATATTATGCACTTAAATAGTTCTGATCTAATAATACTACAGCCTACAGTTGTGAGTATACTTATATACACAGACGCATTAAAAGGGAACCAGAAACATAGAACGTGAAAGTATTGCATTAAATATTATGCTGTATCAATACGGGAAGATTATCATAGGCTTTTTAGACATAGGTTATTGAGATTCGCATTCAGTCAGAGCAAGATCAAAATGAAAGATTCGCAATGTAGAATATTATGGCAATGTTTGATACACTGACTGAACTGCTCTGCCTCAACCTCGGAACTTCATATTCTTATTCATATACCAACCACCACAGAACCAAACCATAATAACAGCAACCAACAACATCTCAACCTGTCGCACTGTCTCATCCCATCTCCATCTCATATCCTCAGAGGATCTCCAAAAAGTCATTTATAAAAAGTATGGAAATACTACCCACGCTCCAGTTTATCTCCGTCTCAGTCTACACAAGTCTCACAACAGTCATCTTTTTAGTTTCAGCTCAGTTTTTGAGATGGGTTTCCACTATTGGAGTTTGCAAATTATTAAAAGCGTATTTGAAGCTATATTATATTATGCTTTTGACTGCCCCACACACAGTTCACATATTAATGCAAAAACCCACCATCATCACTACCAAAGGGTTCGCCCACAAATGACGCCATCGGTGGGGTCGGTGGCGATGAAGTAATTTTAGGGTCTATATGTCGTACGTGCAAATACTCACATTATACTGTGCAGGCATTATAAGCATAGCCCTACCTGTGACCATTCATTTGTCACCATTAATTATGAGTCATTAGCGTGAGGAGATGATCAAGTAATAATTCCTTACAGGAACGTTTTATCGTTTTCGTGTACCTAAATACCTACCATAGCATAATAGCTATAGATCTTCAATATGGAGCTTCCTCCACCACCAGGAGCAGTCTCAGAAACTCCTAACAACACGTCACCACCAGTTGAAAGTGTTATGTTGTATGGGCTGACGCCAAATCGACTTAATGAATAAATTATTATTATTATTATTATAGCTATAGGTAAATAACCAAACGAAAAAAGGTTTCGTGCCAACGAGCCCCTCACTAACAGTAGTTACTTAGCTTTAATTGGTACCTGAATGAATTTTGAATGCTGCAAATAACGTAATTCCCAGCATGCTAATTATTTAGATTAAATAATAATACTAAACAGTGCTAAGTAGTATAGCTCCGTCTTCGTCAATTATCGGCAATTTTTATTTCAAAATATGCAGAGTGTTTTGAAAGCAGGTGGTCGCAGAAAGTCTGAAGATTACTTTTATTTAGTTTGTCTTTATGTACATGTTCAGTGTGTTCAGTGATGGACTGATCATGTAGTCATTGCTGATTGGTTTTTAAAAAGTAATATTATTAAGGATATATTTTATTACAAAGGGTGACGTATGAAAGGATCTCGATCTCATAGACAGCTTGTACGCAGGTGGATTTGTTGGGTCTTTGAACATATTATTATTATGTACTACAGTACTTGGGCAGTTCCCCTAATGTTCCGCATGACATTGTCAATTTTAAGTATTGACATGGTCATGTGAGGTTTCGTTTCGTCTTTCGTCTAAAGTATATTTTAGAATGGAGTAATAAGAAAAAAGAACACATAGGCTGAATTTGAACATAGGAAGAAAATGGACGAGGTACGCGACTCTGGCTGCGGATCACATATAGAAAATAGTTATTAATCGCACTCCGTACATGGGAAAGATTTCTTGATTTTTATGGTAAATTTCCTTTTATGAGCAAGTCATTCATTTGGCTGAGTTTTTGGTTTTGATTTTGGTAAGAGGATTATGTATTATATATTTCTGCATAAATTTCTTACCTTATTTGCAACCATGTATGTTGTGCTCCTATATAGTCTATATATATACCCATATGTTACGGACAGAATCAAACTTGTACACACGTTAATTCCCCATTGTCATGTTTGGCAAGCAATTTTATCTAGTGGCAGTAGTGATGTAATAGCATTCGAATACATACTATATAGATAAAAAAATTCAATTCTATATAACTGTTCACTCCATGCAGTATCACAATAATGTATTTGTTAATGGCCCCACGAAAATTAGGAGACAGTATATTGTGTGCTGTAGAGCATAGTATCTCAGTCAGTCAGCATTTCTATTATACAATTATTATCAGATGGAAAATTGAGAATAATTGTAATCGTAAATTTGTACATGCGTGAGTGTGAGTGAGCTCACACATAAAATGAGTGCGTTGCGTATATAGCTCGAGTGGGTGTCCTGACTTCGTAGTTCGTACTCCATAGTTTAAAAATAAAAAAAGGCAATCGTTTTTAAATAGCAGTTATTATAGATGCTCGTAAACTACAAATACATGGTAATGGCACGTGTAAATATACGAAAAATACACAGAGGTATGTATATATAATAATTAGATAATTGTTTGTGTAATAAATAGGCTTTTTATTTAGTTTTTTGGCTTGATCATGCATGTTCTGTCTGATGTTCTGTGACTCTGCAGAGGAAGTGGACGTGGATGATGTAAATTTTATTTTCAAGTTTAAGTTTAACGTTTAGTTTAACTTCAAAGAATTTTTGTCTACATGTTTATTGCTTTATTATTTTTGTCGTCAGCGCTATATAACTATAATATACATACATGCGTTTACATATCGTGAGTGAAGAATCAAAATGACCCATAAATAATTTAAGCTAGAAGTAGAAGGAGCTATATATAGAGAAATTTACTAAATCAAACGTAAAATGCGTAAAATTACAACTTTCGTATGAGTTTTTTGAAAGATGCAAAATATTCTATTTAAGCACATGTTTTGAAAAGTGTGTAAAATGTTCTATGTACAGTTTTTGAAAGGTGCAAAATATTCTGTTTACATGTATTGAAAAGTGTGTAAAATGTTCTATTTACAGTTTTTGAAAGGCGCAAAATATTCTATTTACATATTTTTGAAAAGTACAAATTTTTCTATTTACATACTTTCAGAATCATTTATTTTAATATTTTTGTAAATGATGCATTTTTATTTTAGCTAAAAATGGATATGGGTCATTTTGATTCATCACAGACGACATAATATTTCCCAATACTAGCACAAGATATATTGATTACCTACGTATATATTTACGAGTAAAAGTGCAGGAAAAATATGAAAAAAAGCATATTAACTTATAGTGAGCTTTTTAATGCTAGTGTTGTGATTAAAGTTCCCGTAGGAGTTAAATCTGGATAGCGTTGGCCAAAACGATAGGGGGCTGTGGCTGTTATTTTAATTACACGGAATCCAATCATTTCGCATCGGTGTTGGAGTTGGGATTGTTCACTGCCTTTTGTTCCTGCCTCTGGGACGGGTAGCATTTCAATTGTCTCTTCCACGTGATTTGTCCTGTACAGGTTGTCACCTTTTTCAGAAATAATTTCAAATAGGTATAAGTTCAGAGTTAAATTCGAAAGCAGACTTAGACATTTGATTGCTTGTATCAAAAATTTGAAGGATGCCCATCCTGAATATAATTACTATACTTTTATACTTACCGGGTAGACAAGCGACGAAGCCTTCATCAGTAGAATAATACATTGGGCACCATGTCTCCAAGCCTACCCGAGCCCTGAGGCTAGTCAGAGTTTTTAACTGTCCCATTTCGTGAACATCCTTTAATCTTGTCATTTCATAGAATTGGGGTGGCGGTACGAAGTTTTCCATGCTATGGTGACTGTCGAGTATGTCGGATGCGGACGCCCACTATAGACCAATCCATGATATGGCATTTGCATATATTACACAAATAAAAAATTGCAAAATATTAAACATACACCAGTAACCAGTCCCACGTTTATGTTTAGGAAGGGAAAATTAAATATCATTTTTATAAATAGAACGGACGGTGTACTACATAAGCACTGTACTGTGTTATGTTACATGCAGTAGGTACTAGGTAGGATGGTCTTACGGTTACGGTTTTAGGTATGCTACCGTCATGACCGCAGACCTTAAACTGTAACAACTGTAACTGTGGCATGATTAACAAGTCATCAAAAATAATTTCACGCTTCCTCCTTGGCACTCACGATGAGCCTCTCCGTCTCTCAAGTCTCTGACATACATGTGCTCACTCCCCAATGTAATTCCATAAGCCATTTTTTCCTAGCTATATACATACATACCGACTCTGACTCGCAAAAACTATTGCGAAAACAAAATAAAATGTACAGAGATATATTTTACAAGTTTTCCGTTTTTAAAATGATTTGAATTTAGGTCTTTGAGGTTATTGAGATTTGTACTTGGGATTCTTTTGAAAATAAAGATGAGACTAGAAATTTAAAAGGAAGAGTCAACGGCAACGAGTTGAGTGGGCTGATACTATAGACTCCAGATACAATACTCCTCCAAGACTGATACTTTTTTTTGTTGATATGAGAGGATTACTGATTTATATAGGATATATAATACCCATAGGGGAAAACAAGAGCGCTCTTCGTTCGATTCTGACGATGAGACGACCGTGACATTGTGAGTGGGTGGTGTTAAAAATAAAATTGGAAACTGTTCAATGATTTTCATACATGATGCATTCTACTATTGAATTCTCTTCTCTATAGTTTTTACTTTCTTCAGACAATTTGACTTTTCAGCCAAGGCTATAATTTACATACTTTCATCAAACTGTGAAAACGTTAGTTTTAGTTCTACATATTATAATATAGGGTGTATGCAGGGTTTTATACTTTTCTCTGATGATGTTCTTGGGTTGTGGGGGTTTTGTGGGATTGAGTGATCTTAATAGTGAAAGGAAAATACCTGAGGTACTTAGGTAAATACGTTTTAATATATTCGGCCTAATTACATACAACTGTATTCTGTTTGTTCGGAGAACTGTCAGTCAAGGAGCCTATATGTATTTGAAGTTGAAAAATCTGGTGAAGTCTCACAATCAGTAAGCTTTATTCACTAATCATTAACTACTTTTTTAAACAGACTTGAATTTAATAATTAAAATATGCAGAAAAACCAATTACTATAAGCTTCCCACGCAATAACCCGTGCCCAAAAAGGTTTGGGGAAATCCGATTTTTGGTGACAGTTTCCTTTTTACAAAATTACCACGTGCGAGAAAGAGTTGTTTTTTACAAAATACATTAGCAGAAAGGCTACATTTAAGTAAGTAGGTAAGCTGTATTGTCTGTGAAGAAACAAAATGACCCATATCCAATTTTAGCTAGAATCAAAGTGAGCTATGTCAAAAAACACTAAATTAGGTAAGTGTATGTAAAATTTTCAAGTTTTTGAAAATTGCAAAAATGCTCTATTTACATGCTTTTGAAAAGTGCAAAATGCTCTATTTACATGCTTTTGAAAAGTGCAAAATGTTCTATTTACATGTTTTTGAAAAGTGTAAATTGTTCTATTTACATGTTTTTGAAAAGTGTAAATAATAATAATAATAATTTATTCATTGAGTCGATTTGGCCGCAGCCCATACAACATTGGTAATTTACATTTAGTTATGCAGGATATTTATCCTTGGTTAAGATATATTAGATATAAAGTATGTCAGTAAAAGTGTAAATTGTTCTATTTACATGTTTTTGAAAAGTGTAAATTGTTCTATTTTACATGTTATTGAAAAGTGTAAATTGTTCTATTTTACATGTTTCTGAAAAGTGTAAATTGTTCTATTTTACATGTGTTTAAAAAATACAAAATGCACTATTTTGAAGTTTTTATGATTTTAATTATTTTGTAGATAGTGTATTTTGTATTTAGCTTAAACTGGATTTGCGTCATTTTGGTTCTTCACTGACGATATGTCTCTTGTGCTGTAGTTTTTTGGGACGCAGATGATGTGTTAAAATCACGTCTGACATCCAGGAGTATCGTAGCATAGGAAAGAAGCATAGTTTTGAATTTTTGATGCATGAAACAAGTACGTGAAGCAGTGTATAGCTTATATACTGTGTCTGTATAGTTTTTTGTGGTTTTGTTAATGAGTTTATTATTAAATATCTGTCTAAATACCTGAGCGTACGCAACCTCTCTGGGGTCGATGATTGTCGGGACTGGATGTGGGCTGAATCTCACGTAGAAGATTGTGTCAAATCGTTTGCCAACCCCTAAGCCTCTGGGAGACAACCAGTTCGACCATTCAACTAAAGAGTCCAAGTCGGGCAAGCATGAGAAATGTTGACAGAGTGCGAGGAAATCTTCCGGTTTTTTTCGTACTCTCTCTTGCCAGGTACGAATTCCGTCTTCGTTTGGGATTATTGAGGGTATCTCGTCTATATCTTGATTTTCCAATGTATTGGCATTGGCAGTCCCCGCTGCCGCCGTGATCGTTTTCGTCCCTACAGGTTTACAAAGTAATATGCCACATTCTTCGAAGGTTTCACGAATACCAGTAATCCGTAATGAGGCTTGTTTCGGGATGTTTTGCCTTTGATACAGAATTTTTTCACTCTTGTCTACAGCGGAGTTAGAGGTGGGACTATTGGGATTGGGATTAGATTGCTCTCTATAAATATTGGGAAGGTGGGCTGCTGGGTTAGTGAACTGTTTCGTGAATAAATCTTGTCCATATGATTTGAAATAATCTTGCCATTGGATTGAGCTATCAGCTTCTGTGGCTGTCCCACCTGGGAAGCAAATAGTTGTTGCAAGGTGGGGATGACTGTCAGAACGTTTTGTAATTAGGTACTGCAAGGTGGAAGGTGTGGATTTTTCATTGTTTTCGGGACAACGAGAAACTAAAATGATAGTCGAAGATTCCTTCCAGACGGTTTCATCAGTTGGATTCCCCATATTATAGTCATGCAACAACACCACTCAAATCTAGAAATGCAACAAATATAACTAATAATAATAAGCTAATTAGAGGTATATTTCTTTTTTTGTTAAATAGTATGATCATATTATAGTAATAGTAGCATAGTAAGAAGGGAGTTTAATATTTTAAGTGTATGATGAAAATTGTATGCACAAATAAATTAAATTTTCAGATGCCAAACACAAACACGCCGTCAGCATCGCTGCGGATAAATAATCATTGTTTTATTGATAACAATTTTTATTAAATTTAATGAATTACATTTTTTATATCATCAGATTTCAGTCAAGCAGCTACTTACTCTCGTGATACAATTCTATTGTTGAATTCAAAGCGTCCGAAATAAATATTTGAAATAGTAAAAGCACTGACTAACTGATGATGTTTCTCAAATATCACTATACTGAATAAATATGGCCAAATCTGGGGGGTGTAGTTACTTCAGCACCAATAAAGCCTAATCCTTCACCAAGTAAAAATCTAAAGCGATGTTTTTTAGTGGATTTAGCTGAAAGCTCTTCCACGCTTGTATCATACTTTACAGGCTTCTTAGCTTCTGAACATGGGTCTGGATTTTCGGGGTAAAGCTCATCACCTAGTTTATGTCAAAAATATACATATAGTACTAACATCTATTTAAAAAATTAAAAATTAAGTTGAGCATATTATTTTAAGGAACACATACAAAATTTTTCAAAATTAATTTAATAAAAAACAGGATTTGATGGTGTGAAGGAAAATAATTACCGGGTAAAATGGAAATGAAACCATTGTTGGTCTCAATAATGCTAGGGAACCATCTTTCAATTCCAACTTGTCTACGAAACTCCATGAGTTTTTGCAAGTCTTGTGCTGAATGTATATTTTGAAGACGAAACAATTCGTAGAACTGGGGTGGCATGAGCTTGTGTTCCCCAGTACTGTGTTTTTCTAGCAAAGTAATTGCAGTGTTCCACTAAAAATTTCAAGAAAAAATATTTTCAAATAATTGCTGAAGCAATATAACTGACAGGAATTTAGTAATAAATTAAACAAATGTAAGACAGAAGGCATAATGATATGGCTTAACGAAACACAGATGACATTATAATAATAATAATTATGTAAAAAGTAATAAGTACATCAGCTCCTTCAGCTTCATGAGGATCCACGAGTAATAGAACAGGGTTCGGGAGGATTGCCATGTAGAAAAGTGTATCAAATCTCTGACCGTATTTAACCGTAGTTGGAGTGAGCCAATTAGACCATTCGTAGAGACGGTTGAGATCAGGGACAGCGGACAAATGTTCACAAAGGTTATAAAATTCTTCCGGGTTAGCCCTGATTATATTTTGCCATTTCATGAGCTCACTTCTACCAACTTGATTATATAATTTCTCGGACTCATTCACAGTTCCTGTTGTGTCACAATTACCTGGTTTACTTAGCAATAGAACACCACATTCTTCAAAAGCTTCTCGAATCGCTGTAATCCTTAGAGTTATTTCTTGAGGAAGAAGACCCGCCTGGGATCTCTCATGGAATTTGTCTGTGTAAATATTTGGACGATGTGCTTTTTGGAAGAGGAGCTTGGAGGATACTTGTTGTAAGTTAAGTCCTAGGTTTTCATAAAGTTTTGTCCATTGTGAAGTATGACTATCAATAGGAGAGATTGTTCCACCTGGGAAAACAATGCCGCCGGGCATAAATTTACTCTTTTTCGATCTTTTCATCATTAAATAAGATAAACTTTCTTGAGGAGATTTATCTTGTTGCTTCGTTGAGGCAGCCAGAAGAAGGGATGAGGATTCTCTCCAATGCGTTTTTTTCCCTACTGAAGATGACAGGAGTCTTGCGGACAGCTTCATTTTTCACTGTCGTTTTTATTTTCAGTCACTTCTATTTTGATTTCGATTACTGAATAGATTCATGAATGACAAGAATGAAGCGTTTTTTACGTTCAAATGCCAATCGGAAATACTCCGTAAAAAAATAGTACGTTCATACAGGCAAGTGGGATGCAAGTTTTAAAATATAATTATAGTAATTACCCATATTATGACTATGACACAACGTGCATTTCATATTAAGTGAGTCACATACATGTATTTATATATGACTATAAGAAAGCGTATATGAAAAAATTTGCAACTACATAACTACCTACATACTATATAAGTATACCAAGTAGTTAATCTTATTTATTGTAAAACTAAAAATCGAGGTACCTGTTTAGGTATAGATGTAGCAACGTATTTTTGCTATCTCCGAAATTAGAACGAGGGAACGTGAGACTAAAATAAATGTTCTTTCTACTACCCGGTTCCTATCCTTCAATTGCACACCATCTCTCCCTCACAAAAATAATAACTTTGGTATTTCGTATAGCTATAACACACTCACGACTTTTACCCACAACCGAAAGAAGTCAGTTGTGAAGAATTGAACTAGTGTACTCACAGTCACAGTTTTTGGATTTGTAACTTCGTATATTTTCTCTGACTAGATTACTAGATTAGTTCAGTAGATAGGTAATTACGTTAATAGAAAAAATACGTAAAATTATTTAACTCAGCGATTAATTTATGATTTAAATCAACACAAGATGAATAAATAGAAATTGGCAATTGGGAGAACGGCTAGACTAAAAGTATGGCAATAAAGGTGGACTACAATATTGGAATTTCGCCACTCTACAACTTTTGTGATGCACGTGTGGCCAGGCTATGCACAAGAAGTTGTAACATTGACTGAAGTAAAAAAATCCACTTATGGGACTTTTGCTAGAGCAAGTTAAGTACCTCGTTTAAAAGCAACACGTTTTGAGTTTTTATCGTTTTGATTTTTATCATCTTTTTGTGAGCAGTAGTTACTACGAGTGGTACTTATGTTGTGCCGTTGTGCTAATAGAAGAACAGAGATATACATTATATTCTATTGTATTTTATTATATTTATTAGCAGTATAATATACTTTTCTATCTTGAAAATTTCAATTGTATGGCAATTACTTATAGAATTAATGTTAGAAAGAAATTACTACAATAGGTTTATTCTGTATAAAAAAGTACTAACTACATACATCGAGATTATCTTACATTTACCAATGCACATAATAATCCCGAGTAAAGAAAACAACTTAAGTACCTACCTACTTATATGCCATAAGTCAATATTTTTGATATTCGCAGAAAACAATTAATTTCTTTACAATTATTAATTTCCTTATTAATTTTGCACTGCCTATCTATTGCTAAATACGAGTGGAAGTAAGTACAGACAAATTCTAATCTAATCATGCACAAGAGCATGATTAGATCCAGGCTATATTATGCTATACTATGATTATACACAATACGTATTAGTCCTTAATAAAGTATACTTAGATATCTCTGTATGTACTTGGTGATTAGATGGCACACATCTTTAGCAAAAAAAGCAGAGAATCAGGTGGTTTTGATGGAAAAAGTTCATAACAATTAATAATAATTGTTCCTTGACATGATTTCTTGTGAGCAAAAACATAATTTTATACTGTGAAAATAGTAAATAGGGACTAGGTATTATTTATTTATTTATTTATTTATGCTGGGTTTTATTTGCGTTCATTTTCCAATTTAAATTATACATACGCAATGACAACACAAAGTATGTTATTGCCATCGAAAACAGTACATTTAATAGACAGATTAATTTGCTTATTTTACGTCTTATACACTTTTCTAAATAATTGAATTTTTAAAGGAAAAATTAAGAAGCCCACACGCGACATATGCAAGCGCAGTGGAGTAAAGTTTTCACGAATTGATGGATTACATTAATAATAAGAATTAATCCTAGGTACAATACAGAGACATAACAAGGATTAAGTTATTCAGATTTCAATAGTCTAAGTAACGATGGTATCGTCGAGGTGCGGTACTTTTCTGTATTACATTTAATTAGCCTATAGTTATTTTTATTTCTACTTGGTCTGTCATTACAACGTTCATATGGTTTTAGCCAATCAGAGTAACGTTTTGATTTAATCATTTTTTTTCCGAAGCTAAGAAGTAATTTTTGGTATCGAATTTCTATTTTGTCTGTCTTTATATCTAATACAGCTTTATCATAATTTCGGTCACTTACGTACTTACTTAAGATTATTCCTAAGCACCGCTTTTCGATTTTACAAACTTTTGAGAGTGACATTTTGTTTAAACTTTGGCTAATTGACTGTGAAGCGTATTCCAAATTGCTCCGTATATACATATTATAAATTACAGCTAATTTATCTCTATTGAATCCACAAGATTTTAATTTCCGCAATATAAAAACCTTTTTTGTGGTTTTTTCAATTACCTTACTTATGTGCTCATCCCATGACAATTTATCATTTATTAATACACCTAACAATTTTGTACTACACACAACAGGCAAATTTGTACTATTTAGTGTTAATCTTACTTGGTTGTACTTTTTATTTTTAGACTTATTGATAACCATCACATTACATTTTATTGGGTTTAATTTCATCCTAAGCTCATCTGTCCACTTATTTATGTCACTTAAATAATTTTGAACATTTGGGGCTTCATGATAATCATTTGCTTCTACAAGTGTCATATCATCTACGTAACCAACAAACAAATTCTTGTTATTAACATTAAAATTCTGATATTTTTCTTGAAAATTAATCAATACTCTATTAATTAAAGCTATAAACAATAGTGGGGCTAGTTTAGTTCCTTGCGGAGTACCATTGAAAATCTCCTTGAAACTAGACATACAGTTGCCATCTTTCACACACTGAGACCGTTTGAACAAAAATTCTGCTATCCAATTTATATCACATTGATTTACTTTTAGCTTAGTTATTTCACGAATCAAAATATTATGATCTACAAGATCAAAGGCCTTAGACAGATCTAACATTACTATAATTACATATTTATTTGCATCAAGTGATTTCTGTATAAAGTCAAACAACTTTACTAAATAGTGTGTTGTGGATGCTCCCTTGAGAGAACCAAATTGATTAATACTAATTTTATCTATAATCTGATTATAAATTTTTTCAAACATAAATTCTTCTAATATCTTTCCATACACAGTAGTTTGAGACAAAGGTCTCAGGCCTTCAATACTCAAATGATCAGATTCTTTGGGAATTGGAGTAATGTATCCTATTTTCCATGATAACGGAACAACATTATTAGCAAATGAATAATTAAAAATGTGTGTCAACTGCGGCGTGAAACAAAATCCTAGTTCCTTAATTAATTTTGACGGCAACCCACCAAGTGTATTAGCTTTACAAGCTTTCGTTTTTTCTACTTTTTTAAGTACCTGTATGTCATTGACTACCAAATAATTGTTTAAATTCTTATTGCTATTTACATTTTTAACTATTGGTTCATATATGGTATTAATCTTTGAGAAGTGATCATTGATTTGATTTAACATAAATACTTTGTCATTAGTATTGTTCATTAGGCATAGTTTAGACACTACTGATTCCTTTAATTTAGTTCTACATAATTTGGAGACAATCTTATGAAAGTCTTTACAGCTTGTGGTAGCTTGTAATTGCAATTTTTCATACCAGTTTTTCTTTGCAAGTTCAATTTTACTTTGTAACAATATTTGTAAATTCCGATTCATTGTACAATTAATTTTACATTCGATTATCTTTTTGGACAATTGCTTAATTTCTGGTGTGATCCAGCTAGGATCATTTTTTTTACATTGCTTCGTTTTAATTGGAAATGAGGTTTCGTAGGCTAATAATAACTTATTCTCTAGAAATTTTTCTTTTACATCAATATTATCAGCTTCATAAAAAGGTTTCCAATCGGTATTATTTACACATGTTATAAACTTACTCTTATTTTCATTAGTAAACTGTCTATATTGCTTACTTATCACATTACTGACATGAGCATGATACATAGATAATGGTATAAGATTTATCCCAACATGACCAGATTTCATTTCTTTTAAAGCTAACATTTTATTTGGTACATGATAGTAACTACCTATATTGGTATAAATAAGATCCAATGGGCCGTCATTATTGCTTAGTTTATTAGGTTAGGTGTTGGAATGGGGGGGCAAGCTGCTGATGGTGATAAGAAAGGATTGCCTAACGGTGACGATGACGATGTGGACGTCATCGAATCTTCTCCCCAAAGTTTCTCTCTAGAACAGTTTTAGTTTTATTATTAGTATTAGTTGGAGTATATTCCACGATACCATGAAGCTGTTGCTGACTACATACTAGCGTACACTACTTGTGACAGTTACTGAGAACATATCATTTGTGTAGATTATACGCTATTGAAACAGTGTGTCACGTCTGCTAGTTATACTAATTATTTTATAGTTAGGCAGACTTCGTCTACGGGTATTCATTTGTATTTGGTATGCAGTACTTCAAGTATTAAAGACAATGTATTAAATGTTATTTACAGTCGCATCTTTCCATTTTCCTTGGCGCGATCCGCGCGAGACTCAGAGTACGTGGAACTGTCTGTTCAGATTGAGATCACTACTACGTCTGGACTTCTTTGCCTTCACTACTGATGACGGCGGGGTCACATCGGCCATGGATGCGGATGACGTGAGTCCGTGTCGGTGTCCGTCTCTGGAGCCAAGAAGGAAATCTTTCATTTTCTCTATATTGCGATTTTCAGATTTATTAGCAGTATGGGCATAATCGGAATCAGCTTGTATTTCGACATCACTTTCCTCATGTCTCGTTGCCGTAGATGCATTATATACCCTTCTATTTCAGCAGAGGAGTTCTCACTGAGATTTAACATGGAGCATTGTGCCCCCCCCCCCCTCCGGTTCCGACGCCCCTGGGCCAATGCTTACTAAACACTAGATTTACGAGCGAGGAGGGGAGTTCCTATTAAAACCTTAATTGTGTCCATCGGTTATTTAGATTTTATTGTGAAAAGGTAATGTGAATTTTTATTTTTGCATGTAATGCTAAATTATAAAGAAACTCTAATTGTGAACGTTTCTCTCGCCTGACTTTCTTAAATGTGAGGTAAGATGGTAAGGGAGTAGTACGAATTTTGGAGAATGCTATAATCAAAAAACCGTCAGTGAAGAACCAAAACGAACCATTTTCTATTTTCCACTAAAAGCAAAATGACCCAAATCCATTTATTTCCACGCGTACGAAATACAAAATGCACTAGAAGTAGGTGCAGTTTTGATCAGAAATGGTTTGTTTGCATGGGCTTATTAGCACTTTAGCAGTACGAGTGGAAATAAATGGATTTGGGTCATTTTGCATTTAGAACGTGTATAAAATCAAACTTGACCTTTGGTTTTGATTTTCAGGATCGGATTTTCATTGGAGATGCTTACTACCATTATGGACATGACGCCTACTTACTTCCAAAAATCCGATGCCTAGTTTCTTAATGTCACCACCTGCTCACGGTCGTCAAGATGCAATATGTATTTAAAAGCATAAACGTATATAAGTACCTTGGATGCTAAATTTCAATGAATGAATGAAGTAAAAGTCTGCAATACAGTTTTACAACTGTTTCGTTGATATATTGATACAAAATAACGCTTTATCACTTTTTAATCATTAATCAGTTCCAGATGACAATTAATTACTAAATAAAATGTATTAGTTTATAACTAGTAGATTTATTTAAAGTTAGGCTTTTATTTGACGAAGCATACAGAACGTTTAAGATGTCAGAAAAGGTAAATAGGCGGTACTCGTTCCACATTCGATGTTCCATACCAACAGAATATATAATGTAATCAAGAAGACGAAGAAACAATAAAACGAAGTAACGCAATGTAACGATAGCTAAATGCGGAGCCTTTTCGAATCTTCAAAAGTTCTGTTTCTACCGTTTTACATAAAAATATTGAAAAGTACCAGGCAATACTATGCAAAGAAGTTATTATAGCATTTAAAGACGATTCCATTTTTAGCAATTATTTATAAATTACAACATTGTTTTCTAATCGTTCGTGGAATCCCCTAATTAAAGTAGAATTGCATAAAGAATAATTTTTACAAATCCATGAAATAGACAATATTCGGAGGTTTTCTTGCAAACCGCGTTAAGTCCAGTGGGTAAAGTGCGGACTTAACATGTTTTGAAAAGAAGCTATATGATGAAAAATTACAATAGTGAAGGGAATAAAGTCTGGTGATGTTAGAGGATCACTAAGTTAAAGTACATTTTTAGACTAATTGAACACCGGCTATCTGAAGATACTTATTGAGATATTGTTGGGCTTCAGGAGCAAGCTTAGCAATCTCAGCTCCAATTCTTCCTGGGTTGGCTGCTGCTAAAGTGCCTATACTAGCAGCCAGATACAGTTTTACATCCGGAACTTGTCCTGTGATAAAAAAAAATACATTTAAGTTTCAAAAGTAAGATAGGCCTACAAGATTATGACTTGATTCCAGGAATAACTGCGATTAGTGCGGTAACAACTGACCTTTTAATGGATCAGTTTCATCTCTGCCTGAAAAGGCAAGGTGAGAGTAGGCCGCTTGATATCCAGCAGTGTCATCCAATTCGACAAAATGCTCATCCGTAACCTCTGTGTCCTCTGGTAGCTCGAACATTCCAATAAGAGCTTGAAGCAAAGGTGTCCAGTAAATACTGAACTGTCCCGTAAATGTTTCTGGAGCTTCACACAAAATTTTAGTTATTCCCACAGCACAAATTCTCTTGTCCTTATGCGAGGAAACCTTCTGAAGCTCGGGAATCAAGATACGATCCAAAACCATAGCAAACATATTTCCTTGAATACTTGTAATCAATTGGATGAATGTAGTTCCCCCAAACTTAATTATGTAAAAGCAGAAAAATGGGATTAAACTTTTTAGGTATTTGGCTGTTCTAGAGGACTGGAGCCGTTGAAACAACAGGCGAAAAACGTCGCCAATTGATGGATTCAATACTTCTCTGCAAATTACAATTCAAAAAAATATTAGCATTGCAAAAGAGCTATAACTTAAAAATCTTTACACGAAGGAACTGTACGAATTCAAATACTTACGGACTCATGTGATCCACAATAGCCTGCATAAGATAAAAACCTTCATGATCGTTAGATTTGGATGCAATCAGCTTTTGAAACACGCCGAGAATTGCTCCCAATTTTCCTGTCTGAGCAATTTGCTGATTTCCTTTAGCAATGTAGGACCGAAGAAGCCTCACTAATGGATGGATGTTTCCAGGTTTGTCCCATAATGATGGAGTTAGCAAGAAAGGAAATAGAGACATGTAGGCGTCTGAGATCCCTCCCGGGTTAAAATCCAATGTCAGAGAAAATATTTGGAAGACGTACGGTATAAACTCTGAAATACACAGTGATAAGTAAATTTAAATCAGTAAAACAAATTTCCGAAAAGTATTTGCTCCAATTATAGGCTAATATTATACCAATAAGTTGATTAGTTCATACCTGCAACCTCCTGCTGAAGGATTTGTTGGAATATAGGAAAGAGTGCACCCTCGAACTCAGGAACAGCTTGAGGACTTGATTTGCAAACATTGCGAACCAAAAGACTCAGACTCTCAAATAAATAATGATTGAAATGAGGCTTGCTTGGATTTCGTGCCACGACCAATAAAATATTTGTCAGCTGAGTTAAGACTTGTCCAACGAAAGGGACGATGGCAGGCCCAAGAGTGGACAAAGCTCTCATAATAGCTTTCATAATGTACTCGTTTTCCTTGGAAGCAGGCATTTCCAAAACATAAAACAAGTTCACAAGTAAATCTTGAGCTACCGTTACTAAATCTTCAGATCGTACCCTGCATCAAAAAAAATCAGGTAAGAAAAATAAAGGAACAATAACAAATACAAGACATTAGACATGATAATAAATCAGCTACTCGACTCAAATTTCATAATAATTACTGCTCTTACATTGCTGTATTGTCCGCTTGTTTGACCAGTAAAATTTTCTCAATAGCACAAGCGGCATAAGTGTGTACGACGGGATTTTCAGATTTCAACAGCCTAATGAGACTTGGAAAGGTCTGCTTCACCACAGCAGGAGGAAGTTGGTTGCGGAATATCATCACATATTTTATGGCGTCTGCTTTAAGAACTGGTAATTCTGACACTAAAAGGAAACGTTTACATTCATTTGAAATACTGAGAAAAACTTTAAAGATAAGAATTAATTGTCATAAGACTCAGAGGTTAATATGTGATTCCATTAAAATTATTTAGAATTCCTTTATGTTCTATATCAATACCTTTTTCACTGGTAAGATCAGGTAAAATTTGGGTTTGATAAAACTCGGTGATATTGACAAGTTGGTTGGTCTTAGTAATTCCTTGCCTTTGAGTCTGGCCCTTTGCTGCTAACGATGTGACCAAGTAAATAGCAATGTCCTTGTTCTTCCAATTCTGAACGGGATTCGTCGAGTATTTTGACAGCATCAACTAATACATTCAGAATAGAAATAAAATAAATAGCAAACGATACAGAGTTGGTCCTTAGTCCTTAGCAATTTAATATTTCTTTAAAATACCTGAACATATTGCGCAAACACCGTGGTCATTTGTTCTTCGAAATGCCGAGAAAGAGATCGGATTAAATCGCAAGCTGCCCGACGGCGTGTATCCAAATCCGAGCCTTCAATGTCCCGTCTAATATATTCCTCTGGATTGTCTTCAAACATTTCTTCATCAGATTCTAAAACAAAGAAAAACGTTTTTGATTGAGATTGAGTGGATAAGCAGGATCCGTCCTTACACCACATTCACGCTACAACAGCAAGTGTTTAAGACCAACTAATCCTGGAATTGATCTCCAGTAATCACTAAGTATCTGCAAACTTTTTTATACGCAATACAAGTAATTTGATGGCAGAGTCATTAGAAAATGCTAAAAAAATTGTAGCATTAGCTTATATAATACTTAAGAATAGTGGCAAAATACAATTTTGTTTACCTCGAAACTCCATGCTTGGAATAATGACATTCTCGCAGATCTGGCTCAATGTATTGTGAGATTCAAATATTTCTTTATTCTTATCCTTGTCAGCTACAATAGCCAAGAATTTTATGGCATTGCTCACCAACTAGAATTAAATACACAGGTAAAATTATATACAATAATATGCATGCGTTAATACAGTATGTTGTTACACAATACACAATATTACATAAAGTTCAACCAAACAATTAAAATGTATTTTGACGCGAATTATCATGACGCGCATAAATATTGAAATTATTTGGTTGAGCTTTATGTAGCAGAGTATAACAATCTATGCTCAGTATAGATAATATAAAACACCAGTTTATTATTTTTTTTTACAATGACAATAAAAGGTATGCAACACAACTTACAGAATCATACTTGGACTGCATGCCAGTAGTAACGAGAAGATTCCATACAGATTTGACAAAGACTGGGAGGTACTTAGAAAATTCTTCATCATACTTTTGAGCATACATGCCAATATTATCGCATATTTGTGACTTGATCTGTTCCATCACGCCTGGCTCGTCTTCCTTTGAAATAAAATAAAATACACAACCATGAGTGTACAGACAAGTACAATTCATGTGTAATTCTTAAAAGAATTATTGTTAAATATTTTTTGCAGTGTTTGACTACCGTAGCTGAGTGCAATGAAGGTACATCCGTTTCCAAAAGTTTCTGGAAAGTTTCCATCCAAATGTTCATATGGTCTTCAAAATATTCGGGCAAATCCTGACAGTTCAAAGAACTGAAAATTTTCATGACCATGAGTAGGGAATTGTAGACGACTTTCAGTGCAGCATTATCGTTCTCATACTGCTTCGTCAGACTCATTAGTTGCTAAATTACAAAAAAGTTTTGCGTAAAAATGAGTACTATTAAATATTGCTGTGAATATGCAGTAACTTTTATCTTTACAAGGAAAACATTAACTAACCACAGCAAGCTCAGTGAGAGGAGCTGCAAAATTGTCCAAGACGAATTTAATTTCTGTCCAAAGCCTATCAGACTTAAATTCATATCGGTATCTCTTAAACAACGAGTGCGCAGTACATAGGATTCCATTTATCACATGAAAATCTCCAGTACTGAACTTCTCAACAAGTTCGCTCAATAGGTTTGGCCACTTCTCCGGAAAATCCTCACGGCCGATCACAGAAATCGCATCGCTCAGTTGTCTTTGAATTACTTCAGGTGACTTTAACATCAAGTTAACGATGAGTTGTTTTACCGCGGCGCGATCCTCCATGTGGATTTTGTCCACTTCATCTTCGCCCTAAATTGAACATAAAATAAAACCAATTACACAATTCAGCGCACATTTCAAATTCAGGAGTACTTAAATATGTTAAGTTCACTTCAACACATCAATTTAGTCTGAACTCAGCTTACAATTTTCCAATTTCGCTTGACAAAATTCTTGAATGCAATCGCTCCTGCTACTCGAACTGTCAAGTCCACATTGTCTTTTGCAATCAAATTGAGTAGCAACAAAGGATAATTTTTATTGCCTTCCACTGATACCAAGAAACTTTCAGCTATAATAAAAACCAAAACATAATAAGCTAATAATCACAGATACTAATTAATACACATTATTCCTGAACACAAGTATAGCCATGATATTATTAAATGGTACAGATGAAGTGCAAAGAAACTTGCACGTGAAAACCTACCGGGTTTTCTAGTGTTAATGTCAGGCGCTAGAGTTTGGCGAAGGTGATTTGCTAGAGCATCTAAATTGGCTTCGTTTATATCCATAGTTATCCTTTTCTGAAATATGATACAAAATCCATAACACTGTTGACTGTATTTTTTGGTAAAAATAAAATCTATATAAATATATTTGTTTATTCACTTAATTAATTATATGCAAAATACTCTTCTTGTAAACACAAATGTCTTAGGAAGACATACCTGTCAGCCTGTTGCCTGTAATATAAACTGTTGACTGTCAACTGTATAACAAACTAGTTGTATATAATCCGTTTAAAATCCAGAATCCAGAATACTGCTTCTTATAGTGTTGCAACTGTAATCACAAATTATAAGTTGCTATATTAATTTAGAATTATGAATTAGTGATCAGTGATCAGCTATAGATATAAAAATAGAACGTGCTTTCTTAAAATCAATATAATATCAAAGTCTTTAAGGAGTAACAAAAAATGGCACATCCAACAGTCAGTTTATTCACACTTATTAAAGACGTTTGACATCGACTCCAAATGACCATCAAATGACGATAATGACACGCGATTTAAATAAGCACTATTACTGTTGTAAACTAAGTAGCTATAACCGTAAACAATTCTTACTTTTAATCCTGAATGAAGTTTTAAGCGATGAACGAGTTAAAAGTCAAAGGTAAAACAACTTCGAACAATTCGAACTTGAATCGGACTTGAAAAGTTAATATGTAATATTAAAACGATTTAAGATGTACTGTTAATAATAATAATATGATCTGGCAATTTCGTAATTAATCTAATGATGAGTAGAAAAGACACGGCAACCACAAACTTTACGCGGACAATCGGGCGGGCACGGGCAACGATGACCGGCAATGAAATCGAATAGTAATGAAATGAATGTAAAAGAAAGAGACGAAAAAGATGCGGCTCATACGCAAAATACCAATGACGGTTAGTCAGCCGCCAGTCGCCTCATTCGTACGGCACGACTGCATTAAATTTAAGGGAACTTTCCAACGGCAGTGGCAACAGCACATCAGCTATTACGTTCACACTACAATTTGAATTTATTTTTTCCCGCCTTCCAGATGGAACTACTCAGGCAACATCGCGGCACAATCCAAAATAAAAACATCATTCAGTCCCCTCCTTTTACCCTTTCCTCACAATTTTATAACTGATTTGATGGAAGGTGATTTTTGTGGGGTCCGGTTTCGGGCTTATTGATATTAGTGCCTTTGATTGTTGAACTCCGAATCGTGTACCGCTTTTGTTTCGTTTATCATCAACCTTTGAATCTTAATTGTTATTTCATTTTCAGCTATCTGAATCTAACATGTCCCTACGAAATGGAACAGATCGAGCACTGGCTTTAATTCGTACACTTCCACGTGTGGCTCTCGATACTCTTCGCCCGGAACCTGGAAGTCGAAAAGTTGGTCATAATTTTGAATATTTAGGAGAACTATACATGATATAAGCTGAATGTGTGGACATAATAATTTTAATGGAGAATTAACTCTAAAGCTGACTGACTGTTACAACTTGCACTCCATCATTCAGAGTTTTTTATTATTAAAATCCAAATATTATTTTTATTATGAATGATTGTTTTTGTAGAATTTCAAGCGTGGACGAGGTCAGCATGGTGGGAAAAGACACGGGGCTCCACAGAAAGGAGCCAAGCAGCGTCAGTCCTACCCACGCCTGGGATTTGAAGGGGGACAAACTCCGTTTTATTTGAGAACACCCATGGAAAACTATAATGTGGGCCACCAGTAAGTTTCAGTGTTGATTCGTACTATACTCTCAGTGTAGGGATTAGCATCTAGTGGGCAGTTTCGGCTGTTCTCTTAAAGTACAGCTTTTATTTTGACTAAAATGAAAAGTAGTTCTCTTGATTCCGAAACATGCCTAACTTGTAACGAGCATTCACTGTCTACATGTTTTATTTAAATGATTTAGTCGTTTTTAACAATTTTATTGTTTCTGGTTGTTTTATATAGCTTGAAGAGGCAGTACCCACCCATCAGCTTAAAGCAAATTCAATTACTAATTGATACGAATCGTATTGATGACGATAAACCGATTGATTTGACTACAATTAGCAACACGAAAATATTTTATTTCTCCCCTCAGGACAAGCATTTTGGATTCCATCTCACAGATGATGTGCGATTTTGTATTTCCCTACTTTTGCAGGCTATTAAATTATAGCATAATTTATTTGAAATCTTTGACCGCTTTGAAGTATTAAGTAAAATAAATATAACAACGTGGATAAGTGAATAGTACGGTAATACGTCGCCTTGATTCATTTTTTCTAGGGTATGGACTTCTTCAAAGCCAAAGTAAATATTGAAGTTCAGTGGGCTACGGAGCAAGTCATTGCTGCGGTGGAAAAAAATGGAGGAACTATCATCACAGCTTACTATGACCTGGACAGTTTATGGGCAGCACGAGATCCTCTCAGATTTTTTCAACGTGGTGTTCCTATCATGAAACGGATGCTCCCCCCGGAAGACGCGATAGAATACTATACGGATCCAAAATTCCGGGGTTATTTGGCTGACCCTGATAAGATTGCTGAAGAACGATTTGTCTTGGCACAAAAATATGGCTACACCCTACCAGATATAAATAAAGATCCGAAAAGAGAAATGTTGCTCCGAAGGAAAGATCCTAGACAATTATTTTTTGGCCTTGAACCTGGTTGGGTAATCAGTTTAAGAGATAAATGCATTTTAAAACCAAAAGATCCCAAATTGTTAGAATACTATAAGAATTAGAACTTTTTCATTTTTTAGTAGATTGAAAAAGTATTTTGTAGAATTGTATTCATTTAATGTTTAATTTAACTCCTATTTCCCTGCAATAATGTTAAGTCTACGGATTAAAGTAGAAGATGTTCTGAATCACAGTAACTATCGTTTAAATGTATCTATGAATTTTCCCAAAATGTTAAACAATAAGTAAGTTATCTTGATGGGGACTGTTTCGTGAATACTAGAGATTACTGAATGCGCAAAGATGGGCTATAGTCAATGGTTTAAATAAACTGTCTAATAAAATCATTTTTAAAAATTCCCAATTTCTTCAGTGTACTGCAATATCAGTTTTATCATTATTTCCGAGGTCACATGTCACATCGTATACCCACATAATTACATAAATTCGCATAAGTAATATGTATACCTATTAAGGTAGTACTTACTATACCGTTATTTAATTATTATTTACAAAAAATAAGATAACGATAGCTATTGGCCGAACTATACAAACTAAACAACCATATCAGCTGTTTGTAGTTCTGTAGGATGCATTCCTTTCCCTTTTTCTGCACTCTCTGATCTGATCTCTTCATTCTGCTAGCTGTTGTAAATCAGCACTCGCTTGTCACTTGTCGTAACAACAGGAGCTCAAGAACAAGTCTCAAAGTCCAACTACGTACTTAAGTACACCGCCTAAAATAGAAGTTATGAAATCAATTGATATTGAAAGTGAAACTGAGTAGTAGCACACTTTGCACGTTGTTGTTGTGAATTGTGAATAAATCAATAATTCCTCTTAAAATTACTTGATTAGTTAATAAGTTTTTATTCTTGAGTTAAAAAGTTCTAAGCTAAAGTAACCAGTAAGACCAGCGGTAATACGCATCTAGTTCACTTTTCACGAGTTACTATTTTTGATCGCATGAAAGGCGAAATAGAATTTTGACAGGTGTATCAAGGTGATTTTTTATTTTATTTTACATTTTTTCCCGATACAATCAACGATATTGTCATGCCTTAAGGTCAGGGAGACAGCCAGGTTCTGCAAAGTGCAAAGCGTAGTATTAAATAGTTATAGTTAATATAGAATTTACACGTCCAAGTTCAGCCAGGTGCTGGAAAAATCAAGTTATATAAAAGTAAGTTTGTTTTTTGTTTTTACATCTACCTGAATTGTATAATATTGTAATTTAGCAAATATAACATAACTTTAACTTTTTAGTGTTTAAAACTCTGATGAAGGACTCTACTTATAAAAATAATTTGATACTGATAATTTTAGTATATATACTGACAACCGACTTCATATCGTCGGCTTTTGACGTGTGGGTTAAAAATTGTCCCTTGACACTTGATGGCATTGACTGATGAGAACTTGAAATTTTGATTACAGTTGTAGGTTGTTCTGCTGAATCTTTGGTTTCCTTAACTTCCGAAAATGAATGTTTCACAGAAGCTTAGAAATGCAAGACATTTACTGAAGTATTTCAGCGGGTTCTTGAGCAGTACCAGTACCAGTAGTGCCTTGAAATGTCCGATAAAATTGGAAGCCCAACTATCTTCAATAAGGCGAGGTTTAAGTACGACAGGCATTCATTTTCAAAAGCCAGTTTCTCACAAAGTTGTAGTTGAAGATATCAGCTTGCACTGTGTCATCACTGGGACGGGAAATAAAACATTAGTTTGCATTCCAGGAACTTTGGGTAAAGTAGAGTCATTATTGTTACTAAAATATAGTTCAGTGTCACATTAATTGCTTCATGTATAGTAGCTCTTTTAAAATTTACTATTAATATTTGATATATTTGCTTTTTGGTTGTGTTAATATGCAGATGTTAATTCATTATTATTATTGAAAAAAAAGGTTAATAATGAACTGTTATTATTATTAAAGGGTTTGCCAAAGGGGATTATTTCCACCAGTTGAAAGGGTACGGATATTGCATTACATTATATTCTAATTATTCATTTTGTTCTTGGTTTACGGACGTAGCGGAGCTACATCTCGTTGTATATTTTATGCATATAGTCATATAGTTGATTCTATTTGGGTTAATATTTTACGCTTATTCAGAATTTGCAATAATGTAAAAAAATAAATTCTGTATCCGGTTTTTAATATTGAGGAAAGTTAAGTATTTGATCGATTTTTCTTTAATTATGAATACAGCCTGAATAAAGAGAACCTAACTACTCTAGCATGGGATCCGCCTGGATATGGTTTAAGTCGTCCACCTGATCGAGATTATTCTGGAAATTATTTTAAGAGAGACGCACATCTTCTGATTGGAGCCTTAGATGTATGAATTGCATAATATATTCACTTCGTATACACTATTATTTGAATTTTACTCGTGCTATGCACACTGTGATTGATTTGAAAATTTTGTGACATATACATTTGTAAAATGTGAACTCAGAAATTGGGACTGGGAAAATTTTCCGTATTGGGTTGGTCCCAGGGGGGAGTAACAGCTTGTAATCTTGCTATCAATTTTCCTGATAGAGTTGAGAACCTCATTACTGTGGGCACCTTCTCTCGTGTGAACGCTGAGATGATGAATAATAACAGTAAATTCAACGACTGATTATAAACTTTACGAACGTGACAATAGCAAAAAAAGACCTGCAAATTATTTAAATTTAAATTTTTTTATTGTGTAGGGCTAGAATTTGTGGACAACTGGTCCGAAGAAATGAAAGCGCCTTTCATAAAAATGTATGGGGAGGAGTACACGAAGTCATCCTGGGAAGGCTGGAAAGAGTCTCTTCATCGTTTTTTAAGGGAGCAGGACGGTGATATGGGACACACGAATATCCTTCACAAAATCAAATGTCCCACACTCGTTATTCAAGGGACTAAAGATCCTATTTGTGGAGTTTATCATGCAGAGTACCTCCATAAAAATATTCCTAACTCGAAGTAAGCTGCAGATTGAAAAGATTATTTCATTTTACCGTTTGTGGTTCTCAAGTCTATCGTTTTCCTTTTTTTTTGTTAGTTCCCTTTTGTTTACAAATAATGTCGCAGTTCTTTTAAATTCTTTATTTTGTTTTATTTTTAGTGCAATTTAAAATTTTAAATCAATTCTTATTCTTTAGTAAGTTTTCATTTGATAATTCACAGTAGTTTTTAAACTCACAATTTGTCCAGCCGTGGTACTTGCAGTACATTGATTTTAGCGTTTGTTTGTAAGTTGACGTTGTGTGTACTTTTGTAACCACAGTTGTGACATTTGTACCACTCCACTTTTAGACTTAGACATAATTGTAAACACTACCGTTGTTTACTTTTGTAACATAAGCGGGAGGCTCTGCAAATAAGTCTCCAGGCAAACGAAGCGATTATAAGCAAAGCAGTAGTTTGATTACTTTGACCTATTTATACATGTTATGCAAGTAATTTGCAATTTAATATTGACAATTATTATTAATCAATTATGTATTTTAATCTTTTTTTAGACTTCATCTGTGGGAGGATGGTAAACACAATCTTCAACTCCGTTACCCTGATGAATTTAATCGTCTTGTTGAGAATTTTATATTAACTCCGTCTGGTTAATTTCTGTGACCTATAACGCTCTAAAAATACACGGTCGACTTTCGATTTAATTATTTTTAACCATCAATATTTTAACGAAAGGAAAAATGATTGAAATAAAACGCACTCATGCCTCACATTTTCATAGTTAAAATGGAGGGGGGAAAGAACAAATTCAATATTTCCGTATCTACTCCTGCACACAGTACTCACCATCAGTCTTCTCTATTAAATACAAATCGCCTGTGAATAACCAAAATGACCCATATCCAATTTAACCTACAATCAAAATGAGCTATGTAAAAACAAAATGAGAAACATGCTTAAAATGTTAATTAGGAGTTTTTGAAAAGAGTAAATTGTTCCATTTTCATGTTTTTGAAAAGGTGTAAAATGTTCTATTTACATGTTTTTGAAAATTGTAAAATGATCTATTTACATGTTTTTGAAAAATGTAAAATGTTCTATTTAAGTACATGTTTTTTAAAATTGTAAAATTTTCTATTTACATATTTTTTAAAATTGCAAAATATTCTATTTAAATGCTTTCAAGACATATTTCATTATTTTTGTAGATAGTGGATATTGCTTTTAGCTACAAATGGATACGGGTAATTTTGGTTCTTCACAGACGAATTGTCATACAGCACGATTCCAGTTTTTGCTAAAGGTTTTCGAAATTGCTTTATACATACACACTGAAACTGATTAAACATGGTGAAAATATTTGGTGCCGAATTTCAGTTAAATTATTTTCAAGCATGTCATCGGTCATCAATCTTGACTTTGCTTATTATTCTTTATTGCCATCAATTTATAACGCCGGTTCGGCGTGTGGTTTGGTTCATACTCATATACTTAAATGGGAAACGCAAATCATAAAAGAGTGAGTTTATTTTGTAAAAGGGGAACTAGTTAAAAAGAGAGAACGTAAATATTTATTTACAACTGGCGCTTCAATTACGCTTGCCATACAGACACAGTAAGAATACAAGAACGTATAATTTTAAGACAAATACAAAGCTTTAGAGAAATTCAAGACGAGGTTCAAAATAATAATGTACTACATATTATCCCTTGATTGTTGAATTCTTGATACTCTCCGACACTCCGACCACGAATGTCAGTTATAATTTATAATATTATTTAGGTAGCTAAAATATACGTAGGCAGCCCGTGTACGAAACGCTAGAATAGCACGTTTCACGAGATTCATTAAGTTTCAGTTCAAATAAAGGGCAAATTCCTTTAAAAGTATGAGTGTACGATTTTATTACTATTTTCTTATAAATAACAAAAATACGTTCATTATTTCCAATAGTTCAATTTTTCTCTCATAGTCAGGTTCGTACAGGTCAGTCATGAACCATGATTAAATCGCAACTAATCGGTAATCTGTAGCTTCAGTCTACTCTAGACTAAATTATTCACTGATTTTGCCATATTTTACAATAATTTACTAAAGAAATAATAATAATATTATTTCTGTAAAATCACCAATATTCATAGTAAAACCATAGCATTAAACACTAATTATATCTGTAACAGCCCGCTGTACCACGTTCCCTCTTCCGTCTTAACAAATATAGATTATTAAAATTTAAAATGTAGATTTATGAGTCGGAAAAACTTCCACCAAAATCTCCAATAAAAGTCAGTTATACGGATACCTAAGAGCACATTATTAGAGCAGTGACAAATTTATTAGCATTACCGGTCCCCATATCTATATAGTAGCTTAATTCTGAAATGTGCAATATCTGTATTTAAAGGCGTTTATGAACTGTACATATAACTACATATCGTCTATGAAGAACCAAGGTATGACCCATTTCCAATTTATTCTAGAATTAAAATGAGCTATGTCAAAAAATACTGGAAATAAGATACATGCTTACAATGCTAATCACGAGATTCTAAAATGAGGAGTTTGTTGTATTTACATATTTTTGAAAAGTTTACTATGTTCTATTTAATTTTTTTTTAAAGTGTAAAATGTTGTATTTACATGTTTTTCAAAAGGTCAAAAATGCTCTAATTAAGTGTTTTTTAAAAGTGTAAAATGTCCTATTTACATGATTCTTAAAAGTGCAAAATGTTCTATTTACATGATTTTTAAAAGTGTGTATATATATATTATTAACATGCTTTTTGAAAAGTGCAAAATATTTTATTTACTTTTTTTTTGAAAAATGCACAAGGTTCTATTTACATGTTTTCATGAACATGTTAATTTAATATTTTATGTAGTTAGTACATTTTGTATGAAACTAAAAATGGATGTGGGTCATTTTGGTTCTTCACAGACGATATACCGCAATTTGCACTGATGAAAGAAGATTCAGCTTCTCTCACTTGAACAAGTACATTCGTGGAAGCAAAACATGGACAGTTACAGATATTATGTAGATTTTAATTTTTGTTACAGTTGAAAAAAAATGAGCTTAAGTAATGTCCGCATTTTATTACTGTATATTTCTTTGAGCATAGATCACGATTTCTGTTTCAGTTGTCAAATATTTCCGTAGTGTACATAACATTGAGCATATAGCTTTACAGCAAACTTCCTTTGTGTATCTTGTTGTGCTTGGGGTATAGAGTATGGGGATGTGGTTGGGTAAGTGTTGAAAGGTATGTCTATACTACCAAAAGTTTTTGGTGAACTTTTTGTCTGGGTTCGCTACCCAGAGAGTCTCACAGAGGTAGAGCCAGAGCCAGGTAGCTAGATAACAGCTTTTATTTAAATGTTCTCAAGCACATACTTTATTACACTACATAACATGAGTAAAATGGTTCTCTGGTTTTGGTTTTTTGATCTTTCAAAGTTTCAATCCTGTATGTAGTAGTCCCTAAGCCTACGTCACAAGCCCTGCCACGGTGTTTACGTTTACGGTTATTTGCACATTTTGGCTGTATAACCTGCCCCAGGCCAGGATAGAATCTCTCTGTAATAATAATATAATAGGAAAGAAAAAGAAGAACATCCACCGCATAATTGTTTCATATGGCCAAAGGTAAGTTAGTGCAAGGAGCATCACTTCCATCACTTCCATGCACCTGACAGACTCATTCACAATCCATGTCCGCATCCATCCCTCATCCCGGCAATCTCTTCAGCACAGTCAGTGATAATAACAAGGCAGAGATGAGCCGGGGCAAATAGGCAGATTACAAGACATCCAGAATCCAAAAATCCAGACTGGTTCTGGTTCCTTTTAGTTCGGAAGCATTACACACCCAGGGCACAAGCATATTTGATACTGATAGTTGGTTGGGGAAAATAATACACGAGACAAAAAAAATCGCGTGGGGTACAGAAAACGGAGGAGGGAAGAGGAAGGAAAGTGTTTTTGTTCTTTCGAGTGCCTCTGCATAATATATTGAGTGAGATCCTTCAAAAAATTAAGTCCAAATGCCATGTGCCAGTGTCTTGGCTCAGAAAATTATTCAAGAAAGAATTAATACTGAGACTGTGCGTGCTACGGCGTACGATTTTATCCGTTAGGACCACTACGGTATAGGAAAAAGAGGGCTTCAGCACAGTGCCGTATGTAGATTTCCCATTTTAAATATATTTCCCGTAATAACTAATTAAAATAATTTCACTAAAAATTGAACTAACATTTGTATTGTATACATATTACTCCTACTCTAATAAAATTGGTGAGATAGGCATAGGAAAAAGCAGTGTAATAAAGACGTGAGAAAAAAGGAAGGCAGGTGTAACGATAAGAAAAACATTGTGAAAGGGGTTGGTGCAATATCGGTCTCGGTATCGGTATCGGTATCGGCGTATATACAAAAATACCATACGCACATAAAATACAAAGACACTTTTGTGTGACTGAAAAATGAAAGGTATTCTGTACTATCGATCGATCTTTCGTCCAAGAGTCGGAAATAAAAATATCCATTTATAGACATTGTAGATTTTTGATATAGTCAATATATAGGTTGACTTTCGTTTCGTGCATTCTATTCTATCTATGTACAGTGAATAATTTTTGGGAGGAAGTCAAGGAAGTGCGTGCGTGCCTATAATTAAGTGAGAAGTTTTAACGGGGATATTTTTAAAAAACATTATTCACCATTCTTCCTCTATAATACTGCTTTGAATTTACATTGTGTATTTTTATCTAAGCTTTAAAAACTACATCCGGTCCCGGTCCCATGTATAGTTAAAAGCTGGTACTGGCGTGGACTTTGGAAGTTATAATATATGTCCCTATTGTCTTATAACGCTATAGCAGGATATACTATATAGACATATCTTTACTAAATGTAATAATTATGCTCACCGGCATACTAAAAATTTGTAGTACATACATATTATATGCGTCATTTAATTAACTTGATAAACTTCCCCAATCTTTCCCACTGTCAAAACCTAGTGACAGCGTGCCGCCGCGGTTAGAGTCAGAGATAGACCGTGATAAAGCAGAAAAATATAATTATTGTTATTACAAACTTCCAAACTTTATCATATTATATTAGGTGAATAATTTTACTGCACGTTATGTAGGAATATTAGTGACACATGATATCCACACTTTAGTATAATTGTATGTACTTATGCGAATTTACGTCACAGCTAAGGTGTCATAAGCTCTCTGCTTGCGTAATAAAGCGTCTCGGATTTCCTCACAGTAGACAGATAAATGAAATAAAACCTACTGTTAATGTAATTACTTCCTTACAAGAAGTTTCCCATTCCCAAGTGCCGAGAGTCTTAAAGTTGGTCTAAATTGGACAACAGAATTTGTTGGCGGCATCCCACAATCCCACTACTAAATTGCACACTGCTCAGTTCACAACGGTCTACTATACTTGGTTGCCCTTTTGGTGGTGTTCGTAAAAATCTAATTTATTTTGAGTTCTTGTAGTGCAGCCCACATCTCCCCACAAAATTTACAAACTATAATAAAATGATTAACATGCTATCGAAGTCCATGGGATTAAGGCAGTTTTTGCCGGGCGTCATCAGACATAACCAAAATAATATCAACAATACGTCAAGTCAAGTGATTTTCATTGGGGGTGAGAGTGGGGCTGGGACGGCCGGAAGTAGTGCAGTTGGAATTAATAATTTTAAATGGAAATTTTGTGGGAATCGATTTTTCTCAACGTCGAGGGCAGTATGGGACCAGAAGATAGAAGTTGATGGAATTCACTTAAATTACGAGGAGGCTGGGGACGGGGACCACACAGTATTGTGCTTGCCTGGGATTATTGGTATGTATTTAAAAATTCTTCTTGTAATATTATTGAAATTAAATTTTGATTTTTCAATAATGCATGGATGTTATATTATAGGATGCATTCAAGCAGATTATGGAAAATTATTTGAAGAAATGGACAAATCAAAATTTAGAATTGTATCATGGGACCCTCCTGGCTACGGGAAAAGTCGTCCACCCGATAGGGATTTTAAGGGAGAATTCTATAGGCGGGATGCTCATCTCGTCGTCAAGCTTATGGATGTGAGTCTTAATTAAATTACTATTTTCAATATATCGCCAGTGAAGACTCAAAATGACACATGTCATTTTTTAGTTAAATACAAAATTCACTATCTAAGTACAACAAAAAATTAAAATATATCATTCAAGAAGCATATGTAAATATTTGTAATTATAGTTTAAATTGGATATGGGTCATTTTGATCCTTCTCTGAAGCTATACCGTTTTTGTGTATTGCTCCCTGTACTTTAAATAAGTACTAAAAACGAAATATACATCGTATGTGAAAAACCAAAATGACCCATATCCAATTTAAGCTAGAATCAAATCGAGCTATGTCATAAAAACAAAATGAGAAAAATGTTTAAAATTTTCTATTTACTTGTTTTTGAAAAGTGTAAAAGGTTTTAATTACATGTTTTTGAAAAGTGTAAAATGTTCTATTTAAATGTTTTTAAAAAGTGTCAAATGTTCTATTTCCATGTTTTTGAAAAGTGTAAAATGCTCTATTTAAATGCTTTGAAGACATATTTCAATATTTTTGCAGATAGTACATATCGTTTTTAGCTACAAAAGGATATGGGTCAGTTTGGTTCTTCACAGACGACATAGCCTGTAAAGGTATTACGTAACATGTATGATGAATTCATTTACCTTATTTTCAGAAACTTGGTTACGAGAAATACTCGATATTAGGATGGTCGAATGGTGGAGTGGTAAAATTTACACATTTTTATTTACAAAACAAGTTACCTTTAAATAATTTCTATTTAAAAAATATGGACCACTGTTAAGCTTTAAAAATGTGTAATTAAGACAGGAGGTTATTTAGCCGCTGATTTTCCAAGTAAAGTTACCAAACTGGTTACATGGGGGGCACATTCTTATGCGGATGAAAGGGCCGTTATGTTCAGCAGAAGTGTGTATACATAGATATATATGATTTTCATTTTCAATAAAAAATATATAATGTGTGATTAATTTAAGTCAATATCAAAGCCGTACTGTAAATTAACCACCAATGTTTATTTCCTAGTGATGGGTGATTTGGACATGTGGTCTGAGAAAATGAAGGCTCCCATGTTGGCCATGTACGGAGAAGAATATCTTTTAAAAATGTTAAAGGACTGGGCAGACTCGGTTGAGGATTTTTATAAAAAAGGCGAAGATTCCGGTTTTAAAAATGGATTAGCAAAAATTACATGTCCGGCCCTAATAATCCATGGAGAGGAAGATCCTGTTTTGGGCTTGGAACATGCAGAGTACCTTGCTAATCATATTAAAGATGCAAAGTAAGGATTTACAACATCTATGTGTATAGCAAATGTGTTACAAATTGTATTAAACATATTATATTGTAATAAATTATTAAATTCTATTCAATTTTGAATTTCAGACTTTACGTAATGCCGAAAGCAAAGCACAATCTTCATCTACGATACACAGATGACTTTTTAAACCTGGTGGAAAAATTCCTTCTCAGCTAAAAATAAAATTATTTTGATGGAAAATAAAACCCTTATTTATGTACCTACTTGTACTTCTCTACGTTTAAGAAAAATTAGCAGCACTTATTTCCTATTTTAATTAGGAACAGCAAAACAAGCTCTTATAGATGTAATTTACAGACGAAAATTTATTGCATGATTTTAGTAGTAGGTATATATTAAAAAGAAAATATTGCTGAATATCAACTGCCTCGAACCTAAGTGAGGGTATTCTCAAAACATGTACCACCTGGATTTTTAGGAGACTGAAAAACTGACGCTAAATTTTTATGTCCTAGCAAATTCTTTGATTTTTAATGAAAAATCTAGATACACTACAGCATATTTTGCATCCCTGATCTTAATAGACGAAACGTGATTTTTAATAAAAAGAAATTCGGTCCCTCGTGAAGGGGCAAACACGTACCTACTTTATTTTAGCACTGATTACGATTACAGCTAATAATATCAAACCGCATACATGACAAACCATTTTCACTAGCATCTCTGGTCTCGTTCAATTTGAATGTTGAATCATATAACTAGCAACTAAAGACGAACACCAAGAAAGCAAAAGTAGAAGAGCATCCGTCGCTAAACTGATTAGTTTTAAGTTTCCTATAAGCATGTAATATTCGAAAAAGGAAACACGTATTTCGCAATAAAACATAAGTAACACAAATCCGTGTTTGCCCATAGGAATTCTTTGTATATACTACTTAACAAAATTATAAACTAATATGAATTAAATGTTGAAAATCGAGAATTTTTATAATACAATTTTTTAAATGAATAGGTTGTACCATCTGTACCAAGTACTCACGACTTACTAGGCAGCAAGAAGAAATATATTGTCTGTGAATTAACAAAATGGCTCATATCCAATTTAATCCATATTCAAATCGAGCTATGTCATAAAAACAAAATGAGAAACATGCGTAAAATGTTAATTAAGTTTTTGAAAAGTGTAAAATGTTCTATTTACATGTTTTTGAAAAGTGCAAATTTTTGCATTTACATGTTTTTGAAAAGTACAAAATGTTCTATTTACATGTTTTTGAAATGTTCATTCTATTTGAATGTTTTTGAAAAGTGCAAAATGTTCTATTTAAATGACTTAAAGACATATTTCAATATTTTTGTAGATAGTGGATATTGTTTTTAGCTACAAATGGATATGGATAATTTTGGTTCTTCATAATATACGATATATAGAAATGCAGGAACTGATTTCACTATCAGTGACATGAGTGTACACAGTTGAAGTTGAAGTGCTTGTACTATCTAACTACTTGTGTAGTAGTTAATGATCATCACTTAACTCACGACTTTTGAAAATGATCAGTTTACTAGAGCAGGATCTAGTGGAACACGGCAGAATGTGTAAAACCTTTCCACTGTCGGTCGGATCGGAATCGAATGACGGCTGCAACGCAAATGACGATTTGACGACTGAAGATTTTGCGTAAGTAGAATTGGAGTGATTATATAATCTTAACTTCGCTGACTCTACATTAATTTTCCACCAATTACCTTCAAAAACAAAACCAAAAAAATTATGGGTCTCTTACGCTCATTTAAAGGCGTCGTCGCAATAGCTAATTCTCTTGGTGGTCATTTAACACAACATTTCGTAAAATATTTTCCCAATGACATTTGCCGAACTTCAGTACCTTTTCCCACAAAAAAGTTCTTCAGTACAAACAGTAATATGAGTCTTTGTGCTCAGCAGAAAATAGAGGTCGACAGTGTTCAGATAAATTACGAGAAAGTTGGAGATGGTTCACAGGTTCTGCTCTGCTTACCTGGGGCATTGGGTAATAAAATCCATCTCATTTTACTATTTTGGGTTAGTATAAGTAGCTAATTTTAATACTAGCTTAAATTTGATATGAGCCACTTTAGTTCTTCACTCAAAATATATGTATTGAACATTGACGAGGTTTTACGAATTTTGTTTGATGTGTTTTATTAAGGTTTTATTGAGTCTGACTTTTCCCCACAATTGAATTCTCTAAAAAAGAAATACACAGTGGTAGCCTGGGATCCTCCTGGCTATGGGAAAAGCAGACCTCCAGATCGAGACTTTTGTAACGGTTTATTTTATCACAATGATGCTCGCTTGGCCCATCAACTAATGATAGTAAGTTGTTGTTATTCATTTCGAATTTATTCCTAGTTTAAATTGATGATTGCTAATTAATAAAATATTAATGGGTTACTTATTTTTACATTGTTTCAGAATTTGGGATTTTCAAAATTTTCGCTCCTCGGTTGGAGTGACGGAGGAATTACTTCATTAATTATGTCCTCTTTATTCCCTGAATCGGTGGATAAAATGGTTATATGGGGAGCAAACGCTTATGTAACACAGGCAGACGTTGATATGTATAAAAGTGAGGATTAAAATTTTTATTTAAAAAAATGTATTTACATTAGTATGTGGAGCTCGTAGGAACAATTATTGTACCCTACGATTGCATTATTGCAAATATTCATTATTCATTATCATACCAAAAGAATAGTTATAAGTATTATAACTATACTTTTGGGGACGGGTGACTGCCAGTTTTATTTTTTATTCCTCGTTGTTTTAGAATGACTTTTTAAAATTCTGCAGGTATCCGTGATATTGACATTTGGTCCCCAAAAATGAAAGCACCACTTATAAGTATGTACGGCGAAGCATATTTTCGTAAAATGTGGGAAGATTTTGTGGATTTGTTCGTTGAGATCCATAAGAATGGCGGTGATTTATGCAAAAATAATTTGAGAGATATCAAATGTCCCACTTTGGTCATTCATGGGTTGAAGGATCCTATGGTTGGAGTTGAACATGCCGAGTATCTTCATAAGAATATTACAGGGTCCGAGTAAGTTAACAAAATTCGGGCGGTTTATTTCAAAATTCGGTATTTGTAATAACTGCTTGAAATTGCTCCCTATTTTGTAATTTGAAATTCTGTTTCAAAAATAAAGTATGCTAAATATTACCATACATGTATATAAGTGCCGAAATAGGAAATATTACTTACATTAGAAAGAAAGCAGCTATTTCAATTTAATAATTTACTATTTCCTGGCTGTTTAAAAATATTGTTTTGTTTTTGTATAGGTATCATGCAATGCCTGAAGGAAAACATAATCTTCACCTGCGCTACCCGGATGAGTTTAATGCTCTTGTTGACAACTTTTTGTCTCGTTAGACACTCAGATATAGACAACTTTAGGCTACAATTTATAATAATTTTATTACATCTTAATAAACGAATGTGATTTTTAATAAAAAGAAATTCTGTCACTCGAGAGACATACATATTTCATTAACTGATTGCAGTTAATTATATCAAACCGCATAATTGGCAAACCATTTTCACTAACATCTCTTGTCTCGCCCAATTTGAATGTTGAATTAAAATTATACTACAGATGAGACCAAAGAAAGGTAAAGTAGAAGAACATTGGTTTCTATACTGATTATAGTTTCAAGAAAATTCCTATTGCTGAGAATGTAATATTTGAAAAATACAAAATTATTTAGCAATAAATCACAGCTAACACGAATCCATTTTTGTCTATGTGGGAACATAATGTTGTACAAAATTATACAATTTTTCAGTTTGAAATTGGGAATTTCTACTGCAATTTTTTAGGTAAGTAGATTGTACCAAGCACCAGGCAGCACGGAGTAATATAGAACATTTCGTCAGTATCATAAGTAAAAAGATAAAATACTTGAACAAGCTAACTACTAGAGTAATACATGTAGTTGAAAGTCATCACTTAAGTAACACCCGACTTGAATGTGTAAAACCTTGAAAGATGCATTCGACCGTCTGAATCGAACAATGGCTAAAATGCAAATTATCATTTTACGGCAGTTGCGTAAGTAGAATTGCAATGATTATATAATCTTAAATTCGCTGACACTACATTAATTTTTCTTCAAAAACACAACCAGAGAGAGATAGTAAATATTTATTTACAACTGGCGTTACAATAACGCTTGCCACTTTGACACAGTAAGAACATACATGGTTCTCTTTAAAGCCGTCGTCACAATAACTAATTCCCTTACAAGGGAGTGACGAGACATGATACACCAAGATTTCAAAGTATATCTATGAGGCCCAATTTTTAACCCCAATTTTTTCAAAAAAATAAAAATTTTGGAATTTTTTAAAATTTTGAAATTAAGTTTTAGAAAACAGACTGAGGATCACAAAAAATCAAATTTTATCAAAATCGGATGGGAACTGTAGAAGTTATAGGGCAGCAAAGTTTCCAAATTTGAATTTTTTTGAACTTTGGAGGGCCACTGTGACCAAACAACGCAAAATGCACTCGAGTTACTTTGGATCCCCACTATTTAAAAGTAGCCTGATTCTATAAAATAGGTCTCTTTGAAATCTGGGTGTATCATGTCGCGTCATTCCCTTGTTAGTGGTCATTTACCACAATATTTCGTAAAATATTTTCCCAGTGACATTTTGCCGGGCTGTTCTTTGATAAGTGATGGCCAGGCCGGTAAGTGATGTCCAACTTCGGTAAGTGATGGCCATTTCGGTAAGTGATGGCCAGGCCGGTAAGTGATGTCCAACTTCGGTAAGTGATGTCCAAAATTTTTTTTTTATTTGAAGCTCAATGAATATAAATCGACGAGAAATGAATAAATCAACTAATATCGAGTATCAGAGAACATGCGGCGATGTATGTATGTTGTGTTACGTCATGATGTATGTTAGTATAATTAATGAAGATATTGAGAATTAATCATTTTATTTCAAGACCACGAGGAAGGGTAGCAGATTGGCAGTTTTCATTCTATATTTAATGTATACAATATAATATTAACGAAATTATGTAAATATATATATATATATATTACTGTATTTATTAGCGAAAATATAGGTCAACTGTTGATTGTTTTATTATAAATATATATATTTATAATAAAACAATCAACAGTTGACCTATATTTTCGCTTTGAAGCTCATTGGTTTTAGTTAGTTCAGGATTACTGTTGCGGCTACATATTTGCTTGTAGCCACCTATCGAAGTTTGTTATATTTATGGTTAGGTTAGGTTTGGGGGGGGGGGGGTAGGAAGAACTGACTGGAAACGGTTAGGTTATATTTTTCCCTCGGCCGCAGGAGGCGGCCCCGCCGAAGGCGGGAGGGAAAAATATAACCTATCCGTTTTCAGGCAGCTTTAGGAGCCTGGTTCAGTGTTACTTCAGGTTCATCGTTATAAAATACTTTTTTGCAGTAGATTTATTCATTTCTCATCGATGTATATTCTTTGAGCTTCAAATTAAAAAAAAAATTTTTGAACATCACTTACCGAAGTTGGACATCACTTACCGGCCTGGCCATCACTTACCGAAATGGCCATCACTTACCGAAGTTGGACATCACTTACCGGCCTGGCCATCACTTACCAAAGAAACCCCTTTTGCCGAGCTTCAGCACCAGTTCCCACAAAAAAGTTCTTCAGTACAAACAGTAATATGAGTGCTCAGCAGAAAATAGAGGTCGGCGGTGTCCAGATAAATTACGAGAAAGTTGGGGACGGTTCACAGGTTCTGCTCTGCTTACCTGGGGGATTGGGTAATAAAGTAACATTATTTTTTTAATTTTAGGTTAACAGTTTTAGCAAGGTATATTTCAAAAATCGTAGATGTTCATTTAGGTACTTAGAGTGGTTGAGATGGTTGAATATACTGCCAGTTTCAAAAAAGAGATGCTACTATAGGATTATATAGCAGTTGATAATCTGTCTACTGTCTGTAGCTATAAAATGGAAATCGCCAGTGAAAACTCAAAATGACCCATATATCCGTTTCTAACTAAAAATAAAAGGCAATATAAAAAAATCGAAATATCATGTTCATAAAAGAATGTAAATACAATATTTTGCACCTTTTTGAAGACATGTAGTTCAAAAATTTTGAAGCTTTTCAAAAAACATGTAAGCACATCATTTTGCACTTTTCAAATAAGTGTAAATAGAGCAATTTGCATTTTTTAGAAACTTGTAAAGAAAATAAGTTGTGACTTTCAAAATCATACAAATTCAACATTTTGCACTTTTTAAAAACTCGTAAAGAAAATTTTACGTAAATATCTATGTATTTCATTTACTGCTTTTGTGCTTGACATAGACCATTTTGATTCTAGTTTAAATTGGCTATGGGCCACTTTGGTACTCCACTCACGATATATGCATAGGTATTGAAAATTAGCGAGGTTTTATTCATTTAAATCCGCAATGAGGCAATGATTTCGAACTTATGATGCATTTTATTGAGGCTCTATTGCGTCTGACTTTTCCCCACAATTGAATTCGCTGAAAAAGAAATACACAGTGGTAGCCTGGGATCCTCCTGGCTATGGGAAAAGCAGGCCTCCAGATCGAGACTTTTGTAACGGTTTAGTTTTTCATAATGATGCTCGCTTGGCCCATCAACTGATGATAGTAAGTTGCATCTTGTTGATATTTATTTTCAACTTAATCCAGGGTTAAATTGATGATAGTTAACTAATTAATTAATTAATTAATTATTATTGGGAACTTATTTTTACATTGTTTCAGAATTTGGGATTTTCAAAATTTTCGCTCCTTGGTTGGAGTAATGGAGGAATTACTTCATTAATTATGTCCTCTTTGTTCCCCGAATCGGTGGATAGAATGGTTGTATGGGGAGCAAACTCTTATGTGTCGCAGGCAGATGCTGATACGCTTAAAAGTGAGGATTAAAATTAGTCAGTATTTACATTAGTTTGTGAAGATGAAAAATGATCCTGAGGTTTCTTTTTTATTCCTTGATGTTTTAGAATGACTTTTTATAATTCTGCAGGAGTCCGCGATATTGGGACTTGGTCCCTAAAAATGAAAGCACCGCTTATAAGCATGTACGGCGAAGCATATTTTCGGAAAATGTGGGAAGATTTGATAGATTTGTACATTGAGATCCATAAGAATGGCGGTGATGTATGCAAAAATAATTTGAGAGATATCAAATGTCCCACTTTGATCATTCATGGGTTGAAGGATCCTTTGGTTGGAGTTGAACATGCCGAGTATCTTCATAAGAATATTAAAGGTTCCGAGTAAGTTAACAAACTTCGTTTGATGTTTTTCAAAATCCGGTATTTGTAATCGCTGCTTTTAAATGCTTTTAAATTGCTTTTAAATTTTAAGTGTTCTGATTCAAAAAGAAAGTATGCTAAATATTACCATTCATGTATATAGGCGCCTAAACATGAAATATTACATACACTATAAAGAAGGAAAGCAGCTATTTCAATTTAATAATTTACTATTTCCAGGCTGGTTAAAAAAATTGAGCTTTATTTTTGTATAGGTACCATGTAATGCCTGAAGGGAAACATAATCTACATTTGCGCTACCCGGATGAGTTCAATGCCCTTGTCGATAATTTTTTATCTCGTTAGACACTCGAATACAGTCAACTTTAGATTACAATGATAATTATAATCAGGGCCGGATAACGCGGCCAGCGCAGGCAGACCCAGCTGCTTGAATTTTCAAAAAACATGTAAATGTGAAATTTTGTAGCTTTCAAAACTATGTAAATAAATTTTTTGTACATTTCAAAAACATGGAAATAAAACATTTTCCACTTTTCTCAAAACATGTAGATAGAACATTTGGCACTTTTCTGAATCAAGTAAAAGGAACATTTTAAACTTTTCTAAAAGATGTACAAATACAAACATTTTGCTTCAAATAAAACCAACAATAAAATCAGAATGGTGGTTTTAGCACGGAAACAAATTGCTGCCTAAAAACCATTGCTTCGTCCGGCCCTGATTATAATTATTGCAATAATGAAAATCGTGTCACATTATCTATATCAGTATCTGTAAAAGGTAGTAGTGCTGTAATCAGCGTAGATCAACTTTTCGTGTAGTGTTTTGATTTTTCATTTTATTTTCATAGTGCCTGAGATTTAGAATATTGTAAGTAGTATATATTTAATAAGTGTAGTTTAGAGTCAATAAAGCATAAATTAACGTACAGAAATCTAGAAAAGTTATAAAAGTTTTACTTATTTCCCCCCTTGCTAACAATGCTGATGGTGCAAACAAGATGAGTTTTGTTATAGAAATTGTCACGCATTATAGTATCATGATTTTGCAACTCAATTGATTTACTTATGCATAAAATATGTTGATTTTTGTTTGATATAGTTAATTATGGCTGTCAAGTTTGAAACACTTTTCATCACTCATTAATCAATAACAAACTGTAATAGATCATTACTTATTTAAGTACTCATATATAATATTATATAATTCACTTGATATTGGGGAATCAAAACCACACTGCCCCGACGAGGGAAAGTTAAACTAAAGCAGTAACCAATTTAACTCGTGACACACAGGTAGAAAAATGGCTCGAAATTTTCATCAGTTGTTGCGATCTAATTTTTATTCTCACTCAAGATTTCAGTCATCGAATTTGATTTCGTTTTCTCCTCAAAAGCGACAGTATGGATTACAGTCGCAGTTTGTTTTACCTGGAAATATACCAACTAAACTTTTTAAAGTTGGGTCATATAATATTAATGTTGTCCAAGTTGGACATGGGCCACAGGCAGTTTTTTGCCTTCCAGGACTTTTAGGTACGGAAACATAAATATTATTATTTAGTAAGATATACAAGTTAAATTTATTTCTAGTATTATTCATTATTGGTTACAAGTTAATGACGGATACATTACTATCGGGGGATTCTATAATATGTAATTTCCAAGCAAACTGGAATTTTTTTATTACAAACATAAAGGCTTTGTTTACACAGTAAGTATCTTCAAAAACCTGTACATATTTGGATTCACAGTATAACATCAGTCTAAAAGCACAATTAGTCATTATAGTAATGCTTTTGGAAAATACCTACTACTTATGTTGATTACTTCAGCTGTCGATATAATTGCATTTACTAATTGCTAGGAATGCTTACTTTATAGGATCAATGGAAGTTCAATTAATGGAGCAAATAAATGGATTTGATCGAAATAAATTTACTCTCTATGCATGGGACCAAGTTGGCTATGGGAAAAGTACACCACCTGAGCGAGAAATTAACGAAAACACTCTTGAGGAAGATTCGGAGCTGCTGGCTAGTCTCCTAAAGGTATTTGAATGTTTGAAATTTGAAATATTTTAAACTACAGTCCGAATTTTAGCAATCTTGCAATATTTCAACTATTGATGGACATTGGTATAATGAAAATGAGTAAAGTATTAAGTGCGGGATACATTAGTTCAATAATAATTGTATACTCATTCATGTAAAATATCCAAAGGAATTAGGCCACGAGAAGTACAACATTGCGGGATGGAGTGGAGGTGGGTTAGCAGCTTTGTGGACAGCAATCAACCATCCACAACTGGTTGAAAATTTAGTTGTTTGGGGTGCCTTTGGGAAGATAGACCCGACAGATGTGGAGACGTTTAAATGTAAGAGACTCTGTTTGATATTTATGACATGTCACATGATTTATTATTGTTACAACTAACAAAACTGTGATGCACTTAATTCTGAATGCAACTTTGCAATTTGCAACCCTGAAGTTAAATTTTATTCTAAAAAAACGTGAAGTTTTTTATCTTTGACGAACGTGACTCATTTATGCGACTTAAAGTGAAATAAATATCCATTACAATTGATGCATATGATCCACGATCTATCTGCAGGGTTCCAGAATACGGACAATTGGGGAGGGAAAATGAAAGATACTCTCGTCGATTACTATGGATTGGAGTTTTTTGAGAAGCACTGGAAATTGTGGATGGAGGTACTCAGTCGAATGGGAACACAAAATGGAGGAGAGTTTATGTCTAAGAAATTACATCGCATTAAATGTCCAACGTTCATTATTCATGGAGATCAAGATGCCCTCATTCATCCTAACCATGCCAATTTTTTACATGAGAACATTACGAATTCCACGTAAGTGATTTATTTCGATCCGATTTGTAAAAGTGATGTCACTCCCCATTTGTAGTTGCAATTTTTGTAATGCTATAAGTAATATTTTTATTGATTTTAGACATAATCCAAAAAAAAAATATTTCCGATCCTATTTCAAAGCGTGGCTGGACCAAACACTAACATTACAAATATGCTTCTTCATTTTTTCACAAATATATTCAATTCTTACCTTTCACGCAATTTCCCTTCTTATTTTTTTATTTGAAAATCCTATATATTATCAAGAAATTGGTTCGCTAATTTCTAATTATTAGAGCTGACAAAATTCTACTCCCTTTCCTATTAAATTGATGAAGCGATGGCTTTATTATACTGAAAATAAAAGCGATTAATTACGCACCTAACGAGTATACGTAATCCTTTTTGGTTTTCCCTATACCTAGAAAAGCGATTTTGTCCTTGTAACTTCAACTTCTAATGCAAAAGGATAATTAATGAGAAGCTATCAAAATCGAAATCGATTTTCTTTTCTTTGTGTTCTCAAAATAGAAAAAGTAAATAGATGTTTAGAGTACACAAAAAAAGATAAAACAGCTTGTACTATACATAATAGAATTCTAGACACTACTGTATTTATATCTCCATATAGATGCAATTCAATATTTGTTGTATTTCTATAACTTTTTTGATTGACGCGGGTAGGCTGAAAAAAATGAGAAAATTGGATTTTTGCATTTTTCATGACATGGCATGCCATGAAAATACAAATATTAAAATCTTTTGCCTCCCCTAAAACTGTACAGGAAAACAATGGGAGTAGAAGGCAGGAGAAGACACACTCCTTTTTACCTTGAAACGTTTTGACAAATCACATAAATAACTGCATTGTGTTTTAAAAATGTTTTCTCTAAAAATATGTTCGAACGTGCAGTTTATTTTTGTATTTCATATTATATTCTTATTTTTCTCGCTATATCAATTCTATATATATAGGATAGGCAGCCATGTGGTATATACAAATAAAACACAATAACAATAACAATATAGATGCATTCTGCCATAAGTCAAAGTACAGGTATCTTCTGTACAGAAAACAATTTGGCTCAAGTAATTCTAATAAATAGGCAAATATATCTACCTACATTCTATGTAATTATGCATTCATAACATTAATTTTACCACTTACATATCTGTAACAAAGACAATGATAATGAAGCCACTAATTAAACCTTGTAAAAATCCTTTAGATTACATATATGGAAAAGAGGGAAGCACAACGTCCATTTACGATATCCAGAAGAGTTTAATGCAATCGTTCAACAATTCCTCCTTCGCTCCAATAATTCTAATTCAGCCGACGTGTAGAGTGTATAGAATACTTTATTATTATTACAACACCATCGTAATAAAATTAATATTAATCTGTGAACTGTTATCCATGCAATGCAACTGTATTCCCATCTCAATCCATTTGCTGAGCAGAGTGGATTGTTGGTGGTTACCGTAACCGTAACCTCGCCGTTTTACTTTTTATTGATGTTTATGATAATCCAGCTGATGATGGCTGATTGGATATTCCATGCGCATAAGCTATAAGCTAATGGAACTTTATATATGATTTTGATTGTTGCAATAAAAATATGCATAATTATATACTTAACTACTCATAAGATAACCTGACAAATGGATCAATAATTTTATGTTTTTGTGTTGCATGGTTGTAATTAATATTATTATTCTAATTTTTTTAAATAAGGTGTTATTGTTGCAATAAATACTTAAAAAATCGCTACCAAATTGTTGATTAATTTAAATTAATTCATGACAACATTTCCGTGTACAAAAAAAAAGGATGAAAAAACCTCACTAACTGTAAGAGCATAGTATATATGTCGTAGTCCAGGAGCCGATTAGTCCATTGGCCCAATGGACTAGGCCACAAGCTCAGATCTCCTGGCCTAGTCCAGGAGGTCAGTCCACAAGCCGCCGTTTCTCTCTCTCCGATATGTGGCCGAAAATACAGTACTCACAAGACCTTGGCTCAAATATGAAGTCTGTATTTCAACGACTGCCAGGACTTTCTAATTACTTACGAAATAGAAATGACCAAAACGACAAGTACAATCAGTCAAGAATTGAAAAAAATATTCAAGTGGGTGATACTGTAGGCATTCGTATTCCTAAAGTCTAATAAATGCCCGACTTTGCTCCCATGCCAAGTCTTAATGCGAACATTGAATGGCATACTTCAGCTCCAATGCGAAGCTGGAATAATAGATAAAAATTTGCATGAGGATAAGGTTACGATTTGGACTGGACCAACTGTTGACTTCTCACTTGCTTCAAATTCGTTTATTAAACTAACCGCAGCGTACAGATCTACAACAACCTATTCGGCTTTGGTGGCATCGTCAATTTGTAAGTGTAAAACTACCTGCATAACTAAGCGCTGTTTATGCAAGCGAAACAAAATACCCTGTGGAACCAAATGCCACCCCCATTCTTCCTTCTGTATCAATATCAATGAGTAACTATTTAAATTTTATATTTTATGTAAATAACTTTTGATAATTATTTTCATTTTCTTAAGATGTTGGAAGCTAATAGCCGAGGAATATTTTTACAGTGGTTGAGTCGTTTATATTCTTTATTTTAACTGTTATTCAAAGCGAAGTGTTAAATAAACTAATTAAATTGAAATTATTCGTGGTTTTCGGTCATTTCCCATTATTTGGACATTTAATTATTAGGCCAGGAGATATTAAAAGGAGAGAGAGAAACGGCGGCTTGTGGACTGACCTCCTGGACTAGGCCAGGAGATCTGAGCTTGTGGCCTTGTCCATTTGGCCAATGGACTAATCGGCTCCTGGACTACGACATATATTATATTCACGTCTTTTTAAGGCAGCTTTTATAGGACCCCAAAGTTACTTCTTAAAATTTTGAGTGACTCTAAAATGCCGTGACATGCGGATAAATTTTAAAATGTTATAATGTGAAGTTGTATTTTTCTATATTATGTAAAATGCAAAAGCATGGAAAATGTAAAGAATTTATTAACTACGAAATATGGAATTAATACACATTATATCTGCTTCGAAAATTCGAAATTAACTCTGCAGTCAACAACAGTGTGGAGTGAGAGTGGAGGTGAAAAACTGGAGTGAACGAATATATACGGTTTTACGAAACGTGTAATATCATAATAGGAATAAAGAACAAAATAAATTGACAAAATATAATTCCAAAAACAAAAAAATGAGAATAATTCTAATGCTACAAATGTATGTATGTACAGGTGACAATTACAGTTTACAGTGTGTACTCTAAAATTGTTACTGGTAAAATTACCTTTTATTTTTTTTATTATATATATATTATTGTTAATGTACAAAACTATGAAGAGTTGTCGATTTATCGATAGATTATTACAATTACAGTACGCAATGACATAATATTAAATTCCAAATATATATAATTATTATATGTATTTTTATATAATATAGTAGACTATATAGAAAAACATTCCAAAACTCATATCATATGTGTGTAGCAAATCCAACAATTCAAAAATCTAAAATTATCAACTATAAAAAGTGATGCAATTGATTATTATTATTTTTATTATTACATATACTACTCAGAGCACTCATATAATGTGATGATAGCTGGAGAATAAATTAAGTCAAATTAATATTCATATAGTATCATCTCATAAATATCCTGATCATTATTCCTTTTTTTGCCTTTTGCCACAGAGATAATAATAATTATTTTAATAATTAATTGACATATTTATGAATACTATTTTTTTGTAAATAATATTTCTTGGACCCGACTGACAGACGCTCTGAGTTATTCGAACAAAATTCAGAGTGTGCTGGATCAATTACTAATGCATGCATATTTTAATAGAAATCAATTGATTTTTACGCTTTAATTCATAAAATTACAATTACAAATATACTATATAAAATATCATACACATCATATCATTGATATTTTCGATCTTTTGCGTTACATAATATAATAACTGTTGTGTCAAACAATAATTTCTCTCTCTCTATGCTACACACATGTATGCTTTGCTTGGGAATGCTATAATTATTATAATGCATTATAATGTGTTTTTTTATATATGGAATGCATTTCCAGGTTCATGGAAAAATGTAAAAACGGCAGTTGAAATTCGAAATATAACAATATATTATATTTGAATGGAAACTTTGTGGTTGATTTAAAGCACCAGGCAGATGAGTAACAATAACGTTGTGTTTTTCATATTCTAATTTTAAATTTCTAATTTGAAAATATTTTTTTTGTCGCTAAAATTTTAAAATTTCAAAATATACTAATTTTTGTTTACATGTAATAATAAGAGTGGATGGAATCAATATAGGCATTGTGTAGTAAAGGTATTTTAAATTTTATTTACTCCATTTAGTAAATAATTTCGTTTTTGTTATATAAGGTGAAGTTGATTAAGCTGTTTTTTTAAATGTTTTTTTATACATAATATATGTTTTCATTTTTTTTTAATTCTTCTTCTATAGCGAAGTGATTGAATTTCAACGTGTGTTCTGCATGATTTAAATTGATTTGGTTGGTGATGGTAAATTGATGTTCATTTGATGATTGTGCTGTTTTTTTTTATTCTTCTGCTAATATAAAAATTTATTTATTCCAAATCAGCTTCAGCTTCATCATCAAAGTCACCCTCCTCCTCAGCGGTGGCCTCTTGGTATTGTTGGTATTCGGAGACCAAGTCGTTCATGTTGGACTCGGCTTCAGTGAATTCCATCTCGTCCATGCCCTCACCAGTGTACCAATGCAAGAAAGCCTTACGACGGAACATAGCGGTGAACTGCTCCGAGATTCGCTTGAACAATTCCTGGATTGCGGTGCTATTTCCAATGAAGGTAGCAGACATTTTAAGACCACGTGGAGGAATGTCACACACGGCAGTCTTAACGTTATTTGGGATCCATTCCACAAAGTAGCTCGAGTTCTTATTCTGAATATTAAGCATCTGCTCGTCCACTTCCTTCATGGACATGCGACCTCGGAAGATAGCAGCCACAGTCAGGTAGCGTCCATGTCGGGGGTCACAGGCGGCCATCATGTTCTTGGCATCGAACATTTGTTGAGTCAATTCTGGGACGGTGAGTGCCCGGTATTGTTGACTTCCTCTGGATGTGAGTGGAGCAAATCCAGGCATGAAGAAATGGAGACGGGGGAATGGAACCATGTTGACAGCCAATTTTCGGAGGTCAGCATTCAATTGACCAGGGAATCGGAGGCAGGTGGTGACGCCGGACATTGTCAAGGATACAAGATGATTCAGATCTCCGTAGGTGGGATTGGCGAGTTTGAGAGTACGGAAGCAAATGTCATACAGAGCTTCATTGTCAATACAGTAGGTCTCATCCGTGTTTTCGACGAGTTGATGAACGGACAGGGTGGCATTATACGGCTCGACGACAGTGTCGGAAACCTTGGGAGAGGGCATGACGGAGTAGGTATTCATGATACGGTCGGGATATTCTTCACGAATCTTGGAGATGAGGAGCGTCCCCATTCCGGAGCCGGTTCCACCGCCGAGGGAGTGAGTCAGCTGGAAACCTTGGAGACAGTCACAACCTTCCGCCTCCTTTCGTACAACATCCAAAACTGTGTCAACCAGCTCGGCTCCCTCCGTGTAGTGTCCCTTAGCCCAGTTATTCCCTGCTCCACTCTGGCCGAAGACGAAGTTGTCGGGGCGGAAGAGTTTTCCGTACACGCCGGAGCGGACCGAGTCCATGGTGCCGGGCTCCAGATCCAACAGAATTGCACGTGGTACATACTTTCCCTCTGAAAATAGAAAAGAGAAAGTCCATTGTGATTTTTGGTGACTTTGGGATTTTAGCTCTGTGGCGCATTTTGTGCATGCATGCAATTTCACCTCCCCTCGATCTACCATAACCATAACTGTCAATTCCATTTAGGTACATTTTGAATCGGCTAGTACATGTAGTGTGTATATGTCTCCCTTTCAATAACATCCCCGATTATGGGCAACCAATTATTATGATATCGTCTGTGAAGAACCAAAATGACCCATATCCATTTCCATTTGTAGCTAAAATATTATCAACTATCTACAAAAATATTCAAATATGTCTTGAGAGCATGTAGATAGAACATTTTACTATTTTCAAAAACATGTAAATAGAAAATTTTACTATTTTCAAAAACATGTAAATAGAACATTCTACACTTTTCAAAAACATGGAATTAGAACATTTTGCACTTTTCAAAAACATGTAAATAGAACATTTTACACTTTTCAAGAACATTCAAATGGAACATTTCACACCAAAAACTCGTAATTAACATTTTAAGCATGTTTTTCATTTTGCTTTTATGATATAGCTCATTTTGATTGTAGTTTAAATTGGATATGGGCCATTTTGGTTCTTCACAGACGATATGTATTAACTGTACTGTGACTCTAACTGTTGCTGCTCACTCCCTTTTTTAGGATCCACGTAGAGGCCTAAAGGTGGCCCCATGCATCTCCTTCTCTATATTTATTCATATTACCGTGTGCACCGTGCCAGGCCATGGAATGCAGCCGTCCTGGCTCCCAAGCTCACATCAACAATTATAATTACAAAATTACCCTTTTATTCCTATAATTTTATTCCCATATTCATCACACCACCTTTTTCCCTTTTTTGCGTCCATCATGAGACTCTTTGCCCATAGGGCCCGAAGAAAATGAGCATAATAATACAATGTGCTGTACTCTACAAACCTACATCACACTTCCCATATCACAGTCCTCGTCCTCCCTCTCCATAAACTGCACATGGCAGGGCATGGCATGTCACGGGACTGAGTCATTTTGGCGATTCCAATGCAAATCCTTCACTCCGACTGATAGACCAAGTCTCCCAGAGAGACCCACTCACACACTCTCGTCGTCAGAGGAACAATGAGAAAGTCAGAAAGTTTAGAGCTTTGATAAATTACGTAACATAGTCAGTTCAACAAGGGCGTACACAGAAAACAATGCACAATACAGCACCACCACCACCACCAGAACCAGAACAAGATCTACTTTAGCACATGGGTAAAAAAAATTTGACATGTGACGTTGCCAAAAAAAACAAAAACCTCCAACTACATTCAACATTTAAGTATTTAAGTGCATGAGACGGAGCAGCAGGAGCAGCCGCTAATCGTGGACACGTAAAGCACAGGTTAGGGAGGCGGGTTGGAAGACACTCCTTTAGAAGGTCGAAGATTACAATGCGATTGCAGAATTACCCTCAAGTATGTAGTGGGACTGTAATTGGAATTCCATTCAGGAGAAATGAATACACACACAAGCTAAATGGGTAGGATTTCTATGGGGCTATGGGAATAATATAATAAGAGGGAAATACATACATACATCGTGCCTTCAGCCTTTAGCTTCAGTCTCGTCTTCGTCTCCTTTTTGTGAAGACAACAAAAAAAATCCTCAAGGAATACACACTATGTACTACAGCTAAACAGTTTAATGGGAAGCGCAAAGGGCTAAACGCTTTATTACACCCAATAATTTCAAACAGTGCATACGGCATACACAGCACAAAGATCATCCTTTTCCACTTTTCCCCAGTCACATTAATTTATGCATCCATAATTCCGTACGTCATCCAGCATATACAAAGTGCAAATAATATTTTCATAAGAAATCCACACAAGAAAAAACTTCAAATTCCACATATTCCAAATTTTTCATTTCCAGATATTTCCCCCGCCTTTTAAATATTTATGAGCTCTTTAAACTTTCTTTTATGATGTTAGAGCGCGTATACCTGTAGACTTGCCATTTATATGGTAAGTCAGGGACACACGCTGACTCACACTATATCCATAAGTATATGCAGCAGACGCCTATATCTAGAATCTTACAGTCTACAGTATGTCATTCAGCTTTAGAGACGAGAGGGTGACTCATTCTTGTATGCTGAAATCTTAAGTCAGAGAGACATACTGCACGCAGAGTCACTCCCATATTGAGTCATGCAGACTGTTGAGATGGAGATTGATTTTGCGTGTGCTCCGAGCAGAAATGGGTTTTAGTCAAAGAACAAGACCAAATAAGAAAATCATACAGAGAAAATTTCAATTCCAATTAGCTCTTTGGTCCTTCATGGTCTCTCTCATCTCTGTCCCATGTCCCATCTCATGGCTGTTTTGTTGGTGTGTTGAATTTCCAATTTGAGCATTTAAGTAACTAGATGGGAAAATATGGGAAAGAAGATGTTTTTCTCCTAATGTAGACGTAGAACTGTGGTACAAATTGAGCGCTCAGAGAAGACGCTGCCAACTGCCGCTGCCGAGGATCAATTTATGATTATTATGCGCCACAGTCATTTTATAGTATATTTAGATTTATAGTGGGCACAATTAGTAAGCTGTACTTTGTACAGCACTTACAATTAACTACTTATATCGTCTATGAAGAACCAAAATGACCCATATCCATTTGGAGCTAAAAACAATTTCCACTATATAAAAAAATATTCAAATATGTCTTGAAAGCATATAAATAGAATATTTTGCATTTTTAAAAAATATGTGAATAGAACATTTTGCAACTTTCAAAAACATGTGAATAGAATATTTTGCAACTTTTAAAAATCATGTAAATAGAACATTTTACACATTTTAAAAACATTCGAATAGAACATTTTACACTTTTCAAAAACTCTTAATTAACATTTTACCCATGTTTCTCATTTTGTGTTTATGACATAGCTCATTTTGATTCTAGCTTAAATTGGATATGTGTCATTTTGGTTCTTCACAGACGATATGTCTATCCAGCATAGATTTAGTTCATGACGTACTAAAAGCTCAAGTAATAAATTACAGAGATATCCCCCATTTTCTTGATTCTTTAGCATCTCCAGCGAGCTTCATCACAATCCCAGTCGAAACCACAACTCTCATTCAGAAAGTCTGAGAAAGTCTGAGAAAGTCTGAGAAAATGAAAATGAAATGGACCACGTCTCATGCATTATGTATTTTTACTTAAGCCTCTCTAATGCCCCAATGCTCTAATGCTCTCGTCTAATGGACAGATAAAAAGGGAGTACCAATGTCATATAAAAAGCTCGGCCTATGCCTATATCAGTAGTGTCAATAGTCAATACAAAAATTGCTACTGTCAACTGTTATTGTTCAAGATTCAAAATCTTCTATTTGTGTAGATTTTGATCTGAGTTTTGTCGCAATGTATTTTGTCAAATCAAAATTGTCAAAACGACCAGATCAAAGTTTCACATGCTGAAGCCTATAGCCTGTATAGCAGCCCAAAATTTTTGTACATGAAAAAAAACGAGACACAAAAATGTGTCCACAATAGCATATATCACGCTTTGCATCTCCCCTTGGCTTTGGCTGATGACTCATCGTATCGTCAGACATACAAATTACAGAGTCAACCAGCGATAAGTCAACTCTCTTTCCGGTGATTAAAGGAGGCAGAGAGAAGGTAGTAAAGTAGGTTAGGTACTTTACACTTGTGTATTGGGAATAGTTAAAGGGCTTAGAGTCTTACAAGAATATTGCATCTAGCGCATACATAAATATAGAAATGGGATCGTATTGGGTGTTCTCAAGTTTAATGGAAGTCGCGACAAAGTTGACGTAAGCTCTCCGTTCCGTTCAGTTGAGTAATAAGACTGATTTTAATTCGCAATTCACTCCTGTACTTAAATGTAAATACAATAAATGTAGAAATAACATTATATAGGCATAGGTATAGGTATAGGTATAGGTATAGGGATTAAAGGCAATATTATGGACATATGGTATCGCATGACCAAGCCAACAACTTCAAGTCTCTGTATTCGTATTCCCTGTCCCTGACTCGCACTCGTCGTCCCGTCCTAAAATCGATATTTAATTGTCCGTCTCCTTTCCTCCTTTTAGTTTCGTTTCGTCTCCCTTTGTTATCCGAATCCGATATTTAACGCTATACATACACAACTGCAGTTGGGTTCGTATGTGGTACTGGTATAGGTTTAAGGCACACGGCATGCCTCAATTTGAAATGGTCACGTAGGCTCTCCGTCTGTTTTAATTATATCATAGTATCATCGAGCTGTAGCTGTAGTTGTAAGTAGTCAGTGTTTCATTTTCCATTCCATACAAAATTATCATTCTGTGAACAATAGAATAGAATATGGGGGCAGGGAAACGGAACAGGGAGACCTCTGGCCATAATACATCAATAAAACTTGTCAAAACTCAAAATAATGCATATACACACATTCACACCATTTTGACTTCGATTTTTAGATGGGTTTGTTTATCTTAAATTTAGGGGAGAAAAAGACGAAGCAAATCTCGGACAGTAATTTAAAAACTTTAAATAAAATGCCGATTTTGTTTTCTGATTGTGGGCTGTTTTAGTACCTACGTATGTATCACAAGAGTATCCATTTAACGTCTGTGAACTTTGAAGATCCAAAATGACCCATGTCCAATTTAAGCTACAATCAAAATGAGCTATATGTCACAAACACAAAATGAGACACGGGCGTAAAATGTAAAGTGAGTTTTTTGAAAAGTGTAAAATTTACTATTTAATTTTTGAAAACCGTAAAATGTTCTAATTACATGTTTTTGAAACGTGCAAAATGTTCTATTGACATGTTTTTGACAAGTGTAAAATGTTCTATTTACATGTTTTTGAAAAGTGTAAAATGTTCTATTTACACGTTTTTGAAAAGTGCAAAATGTTCCATTTACATATTTTTTAAAAGTGCAAAATATTCTATTTAAATGATTTCAAGGAATGTTTTAATATTTTTGTAGATTTTATTTTTAGCTACAAATGGAGATGGGACATTTTGGTTCTTCACAGACGATATCTAAAATACCTATGCTTAGAAATACCCATACAAATCGTAAGTATAATGATGCTGTAGACGTGTGAATTACATTTATTCTCCTAACTGATGATGAAATATTGAAATGGTCAATAATGCCGTCATTACAAGTCATGAAAATGTTGTGTGAGATCTGAATGTATCGCTTTTAGTGCTTGGTCTGGGTCTGTGGGACTGACTTCCTCAGCCTGCTGCTATACATAGGTGCTATAATCTGGACTAAAGAAAATGAAAAGAGTGAGCGCATGAATGGCATTGCGTTAAAATATTCAAACTATTTATTGAGCTAACGACAGTTAAATGATAATTATCACACTTTGAGACTCGTACGACTCCCATTTACAAAATTACGATTGCGATAAAAAGATATATACGATTCCAATTTGATCACAATAATTATGATTAAGATGAGTTTGATGAGTGCGCGCGAGGATATTAATGGACTTATGGGAGCCTTGAGCAGAATATTATGTGTGTGATGGACTGATGATGATGAAGAATGAAGATGATGCAGGAGCCGTGGTGGCGGCTTTCGAGTGAAAATCATATAAAAATGTTTAATAATAATTTAAGCATGCCATCGCATCGCCTCATCATCAACCGCCCACATCCACACATCCACAGCCATAAATTATAATGGCAATATAGAAACAGAAATATAAATGAAGCTCGCAACTTATGAGGAATTAAATCTAAAAGGCTCCAGCTCCAACTGAACTGCTCCGAAGCCGAAGCCGAACATTCATCAGATTTAAGAATAAGTAATCGCATGGTAGTAGTAGTAGTAGTAGTGGACGAGCGAGTGAGTGAGATTCCTTTGCAAATCTATAAAGCTAATAAATCTAACTATAGAGCCGGCACTAGAATTATCTCTATTTTTTAACAGACACACATTTTGATGTACGGATATGTCGTCATTTTTTAATTTCCCTTTGCGTATTCCCATTAGCCTTTGTTGTACGTTGTAGTAATGGTATGGTAGGCCCTATGATCATTAGGTCATAATTTATAATTATGATATATAACATAATGCTTTTGCTATAATTTAATGACTGGATAGATGGATTGTCTGCTGTTTTCGTTGTCTTTGTCTTTGTCGGGATCTCTCAAGACTTATGGTTTTCAAAAATCTATATAGACCCCATATCTATAATTATATAAAATTGAAATTACCTACGATATATGAATTTAATACTTACTGTTATATACGAACATAAAATTACACAGCGCGATGTGCCTATATTGTCTATATGATAAAAATCAATTTCTTTCAAATTTCAAACCAAACCAATGAGCTAAGAGAAAACAGATGAGAGACGTGCGATGTTAAAATAAATATCAAACAACGTTAACTATAGACTATTGGCATAGCCTACAGTTTAATGTTTAATTTGACGGTCAACGCATAGCCAACAATTCAGGAACAATCATTGCGTGCAGTAAGTCTGACTAGTGAGTAAGTTGATGCGGACGTGAACGGACTAATGTTAATGTATTGCTATTAAGTATTTGTTCTTGCCATCAAGAATATTATATAGTTAAAGGCTATCCGAATCCTTGCCGACATCATCTTCAAAATTCGAGAGAAGAATTAATTTCATCAAAATTATACAGTTGGAGTCATAATATTATGAGTACATTAGGTTTTGTTGCATTTATACAGCGGACCATTAGATATGAGGACCACTTGAGTTTGGTAATGCTTTCATATTTATTTTATTCAATACCGATACCGAGGACCAAACGAAATTCTTCGACTTCGACGTCGACTTCCATCGGTCATCGGTATCGGTAATCGGTACCCTGTGTCTTGTATTTGTTTTTTCTACATAGTGCTCGTACTCAATTATTATTGCGTGGGCTGTTCCTGTTTTTTTTTCTACTTCATCTTCTTCTACTTGCCTTATTACTCACTCAAGAAACAACCCAACGGCAGGAACAATATCCAAAACAAATACTTCAAGTCTGCAACTCAAGATATGAAGCTTAGTGAATCGATCAATTTCTCCTCCGCTCAAATCACAAATCACAAGATTAATAACATTATACTCGAAGAAAAAACAAAGAGTGAAGGAGTGAGCTACCAGCATAATGTAGAATAATTTGTACCACTATAAGATTTAGAACCAGTGGCCATGCAGAACTATGACCACCAGCAACAACATACTTAGGAGCCCCAGCCCAAAATAAAGTAGCGAAAATATTAGCTATACATAAAAGTATAATATATTCGGTTCAAAATTCACAGTTGTAATGGTCATCATTACAATGTTATAAATCTACATTTTAGTTTTTAATGCTCCTTTATTATGATAATGTGGCAAGGGGACAAACCCATTTAAGGGTGCCACATCACACTTGACGACGACGACGACGACTGACGATGTGGATCTCAAAGGGAGTGAGAAAAAACAAACACTTGAGCTTTTGTGCAATGTATTATTATTCTTTGGATTTTGGTTCATGTTCACATGTTCATAGATAGCGTGAGTGAAGGATCAACACGGCTCATATACAATTTAAGCTAGGGTTAAAAATGAGCGATATGTCAAAAACAGTACAAAAAAGCAATGGGACAGATGCGTGAAGTGTTATAGTTATGAGTTTTTCAAGAGTGTAAAATGCTTTATTTGCATGTTTTTGAAAAGTACAAATTATTTCGTATGCATGTTTTTGAAAAGTGCAAATTATTTCATTTACATGTTTTTGAACATTGAAAAATGTTCTATTTGCATGTTTTTGAATATTGCGAAATGTTCCATTTACATGTTTTTGAATATTACAAAATTTTCAATTTACATGTTTTTGAATATTGCAAAATGTTCCATTTTCACGCTTTTGAAAAGTCCAAAATAATCAATTTTCCTACAGATCTGTAGCCATTGTAAATAGACTCGAGTCTCACGGCACTATCACCGCATCGCACCACATCGGGAAGTTCAGATCTCTATTTGCTACCTGAAACTCGACATCCGAATCCGGCATCCGGCTTATTGATATATGATACGATATACTTCCAACTTTGGAATGACCGAGCAAAGCTTTGATCTCAAAATGTGTTGTTTTCAACAAAACTTTTGTTACAATCTTCATCGTCCATTCTATTTTCGTACTTACTTGTGTGCCAGACACAAGATTACAATCGATAATTCGATTTCACTGCCAAAAGACTAACAATAATATCAGAATAAAGTTGGTTGTTGCTTGGTTGTTTTGAAATTCCAAGTTGTAATTGTTCAAGACGGACGAGCTTATATATTTTGCTTTGTAGCCTCATTATTCGAAGGGGAGGAGGATGACTCGTCGTGTAGCAGTGAGTAACTCCTAATCGTAAATGACAGTAATTAAGAATAATTATAATTACACTACTTTTGACCATGCTGTAAGGCTGTAAGACAGTCTGGGTCTGGGGAAGAAGCTGCATGAGATTAAGAATTTTGATTCTCTTCGTCTTCTTTTTTGGAACCACTTCAGACTGGACTAATAGTGGACGATGGACGATGACGAAGACGATGACGAGGAGAGTCATTACAATTACAATTATAATCCTAATTATTATTACTATTATCTTCCCATGCCTCTATCCTATCAGACCAAATGCACTCAGCTGTTGATTGTGATTTTACTGCTTTCTTCTATGCCTATATTTATACACATTATCCTCTCTTGCATTCTTATTTTCTGATTGTTCCTCGAGACACTGCACTGCATTTTCTAGCTGCAGAAAAATTATTATTAATAATAATAATTGATATTATTATGTATGGAACACGTAACAAATGGCAGTGGCTGCGCGGCTCGTCACTCCTCAACACATTTTGTTGACAGCATTATTGATGGCTGATTGACTTTTAGGAGACTCCTGAGATGGACATCGACATGGGAGAATACTATGGAAAACAAGGCGCACGTAAAGGCTCGTCGTCTCTGTCAGTGCCACACTGCCATTAAAACTGTTAACAACAAAATTAATAATAGTATGTATACTATGTAGTGTATATGCACTTTTAATAATACTGTCCACTGCAGGCCAGAGGCTTATGAGAACAGATATTAATAGAGGCTTATGAAAGACAAAGATAAATCTTTATAAGGTAAGTATATAATTAATATTATGGTCACTTTAGCCCCCTTCACAACTCCAAACTCCAAATCCAAACTACTTCACTAATAAACTGCACGTAGTACGCTCATTTATCGTCTGTGAAGAGCCAAAATTACCCTTATCCATTTTTACTTAGAATCAAAATGAGCTATATGTCATAAAAACAAAACGAGAAACATGCGGATAATGTTAATTGGGAATTTTTGAAAAGTGTGAAATGGTCTATTTACATATTTTAGAAAAGCGTAAAATGTTCTATTTGCATTGTTTTAAAAAAAAAGTAAAATGTTCTGTTTACATGGCTTTGAAAAGTGTGAAATGGTCTATTTACATATTTTAGAAAAGCGTAAAATGTTCTATTTGCATTGTTTTAAAAAAAAAGTAAAATGTTCTGTTTACATGGCTTTGAAAAGTGTGAAATGGTCTATTTACATATTTTAGAAAAGCGTAAAATGTTCTATTTGTATTGTTTAAAAAAAAAGTAAAATGTTCTGTTTACATGGCTTTGAAAAGTGTGAAATGGTCTATTTACATATTTTTGAAAAGTGCAAAATATTCCATTTAAATGCTTTCACGACATGCTTCAATATTTTTGTAGATAGTGGACATTGTTTTTAGCTACAAATGTATATGTGCCATTGTGGTTCTTCACAGACGATATAGGCCTAGCACTATAGCAACCTTACAAATTATAGGCACAGCGTTCGTGTCCGTGTCATTCTCTATATCATATTACATTTTACTCGATTACTGTCTCCTGTCAATTACTTACATTTCGACAACTTTAAACTTTCCTACACATAACTTATTGTCGCTACCATCGGGACTGTTGTATTCCATCTGTAATGTTTCTATGACGGATGTAAATACTAAAATTGAGATGACACATTACATTGAGATAAAACCGGGACGAAGACACACGGAGGACAGAGAGAGAGATGAGAGAGGAGTGAGAAATGAGATGTTCAATCATGTACATACGGGACATTTGCATGATCCTCATCATATTACCATAACTCACCGCACACACTAGGACCATTACAATTTTGTGTGACTGGATGGAGTGAGGGATGCTGCGTGGTGTGGGACTGCTATGGGAGATGGGACTGATATTATCGATGTGAGGGAGTTGTAATTACTCGCGTGGATGGGGATGTGCGTAAATAATAAATTGTCAATACTGTAATGGGGTCAGACGTGGAAGGAGACAAATGTCACATGTCATTAGACCATCGTCAATCCACAGTCCGAACCAGCAACAAAACTACTAAATTACTACAAGCTTTTACGTACCACGAACAAGTTTACGATCATTGCATGAGAGCGCATTCTAGAAATACATGTGTAATAAGTATCTTGTATTAAATATCGGGAGTGAAGATTCAAAATGGTTCAACTCCAATCTAAACTAGAATTAAAATGAGCTATCTCAAAAAACACTAAATGAGATAGATGGGCAAAATGCTAATTTATTACGAGATTTTAAAAGTTCAAAACGTTATATTTACATGTTTTTGAATAGGGGTAAAATGTTATATTTGCATGTTTTTGAAAATTGCAAAATGTTCTATTTACATGATTTTGAAAAGTGCAAAATGTTCCATTTACAAGTTTATGAAAGGTGCAAAATGTTACACGTACACGCTTTTAAAAAGTGCAAATTGTTCTATTTACATGCTTTTAAAAAATGCAAAATGTTCTACTTACATGCTTATGAAAGGTGCAAATTGTTACACGTAGACGCTTTTAAAAAGTGCAAATTGTTCCATTTACAAGTTTTTGAAAGGTGCAAAATGTTACACTTACACGCTTTTAAAAAGTGCAAATTGTTCTATTTACATGCTTTTAAAAAATGCAAAATGTTCTACTTACATGCTTATGAAAGGTGCAAATTGTTCTACTTACATGCTTTTGAAAAGTGCAAATTGTTCTATTTACATGCTTTTAAGATCTTGATATTTTTTGTAGACATTACATTCAACATTTCGTTTTGAGCAAAAAATGGATTTGGCCCATTTTAGTTCTTCACACACTATGTATGAGCCGCTAATATTATGATACCCACGTGCTACATATACATAAATATGACCATGGAATCCCATACAGAAAATAAAATTCTAAATTATCTCAGCTTCAGCATTAGTTTAAATTCAACTCAAGTAAATAAATACTACTGCAGGCACTTGCACTTTAAGGCTCATACTACTTGTACAAAATTTAGATCAGTTTCGGCTTCTTTTCAATTTACTATCAACATAAATTATCAACAAGTATATATATCACATTTACTCTGCTTCATTTAACACAAGCCGAAACCAATTTTATGATTAGCAAATTAGTCCATTGACATTCATAGATTTATTCATCCCACATCTTCCCTCCCTGTCCCTGGCCTTGTGTGGAAATGCACTGCAATCATCGTCCTGACAATTCACATTTGCACAGTCCTGGAATACTGAATTGCTGAATTTTGCATATTGCACAACATGTGAAATTTCATTGACTTGAATTTGTCTACCTACACAATCCCCGATGGTGAGATGGAGATTGCGAATTGAGTCTATACTATGAGACTGAGGATGAGATCGTGAGATAAAAAGAAAAGTTCAATCAGCATAGAGTCAAAGTCAAAGTCATATAAACTAGTGGCAGTCAGTCTGGTGGTTATGAGGTTGGTTGGTATTCGATTGAGAAAGGAAACTGGAGGAAAAACGTGGAATAAAAGTGGAGAGAACTCGTCGAGTGCAATCAAAATGCATTCATGCATGCAACCAAGACCAATGTAAAAGGTCTACCTACATAATGTAAGGTAGTTGAAAAATCATGAAAAAAAAATGTAGAATAGGGGGAAAAAAGGAAGATCATTATAGAGGGACGGAGACGGCGGGATGCGATCTGGCTGTGTCTGTGGTCTGGTACTGGTACTGGTGACAATGCACTATACGAATTCTATGTACAATCTTAAGATCAACTTAATACACTGGATTTCATCAGCACTATGGTATTTGAATTTGAGGTTGGTATAGCCAAGTGTCGTAAAGTAAAATGAGTTCCTCCAACAGAACACCAACCTTGCATACCAAGAAAGAATACGATAATGCAATCTATACAGTGCTCAAATTCAACCCCAAAATCCCAAAAGCCGAGCAAACAGGAGGAAAGGAGAAAAAGTCCGTAAATCCAGGAGCATGGAATTTTAGATGAGAGTACACAACACTCAATAAGAAATGAATTCAGTGAATCATTGTGCGGAAAATCGATACGTCTGCTGACGGACATTGAGGATGACTCATCGGCCTCTCGTGTTCCTTCGTCACCACAGAAATAAGACTCAGCAGAGCACATAGGCTAAATAAGAATAAGAGTGACTAAGGTAGCGTACATATAGGGCATTTCATTTCACATAAGTATATGAAAATGAAACTGGAATTCGGATATTGGGAATTCGGATTTAAATGCACCGCACCGGACCGCGGACCGGCATCGGCATCGGCATCGGTCTCGTCCCTTCGTCTACTCTCTACTATCTCCCCATCTCACGCGCTCGTTTCATCACAATTTTATTTCATTCAATTCCAGTGCCAGGGCCAGTGACATGACGACGACGAAGACGACGACGACAGCCCAATAACACAGGGCAAAACGCATCCAAAAGTGTGCCTCATGCATTTTCGTGTACATTTGTCCATGTCCCTGTCTTTCCCTTCCTCCATTATTAAAATATCCAATATACCGTTCCCGTTCCCAGTACGTGTTTCTTCATAACGGATTTTGCCGGACGGCTACAACTACTGTATATGGTCTCCTATGGTTTCCCTCAACTACTTACTGCATTGCTGTCTTTCTCCGCTTTTCCTGAGGCAGCGGATCCAAATCGAATCAAAAAATTCAGACCCACACCAACACCAACCAACAGAAACCCTGAATTCAACATATAGGGAGACTAAGCAGGCGACCAGAACTAGAACAGCTGCTAAGGTATTGTTACACGTAGCCTCACTACCTGCCTATGTTTTCATGTTTCATTGGGCTTGGGCATTAGCTGTAATTATATGCATTTTTGTATCTTGTATTTTGTGCAAACCAAATTTCTTTCTTCCCAATTCAAAAACTAAACCATGACCATGGCATTATAACCATAGCCAACGTCAACGTCAACTTCATAGCCGCATGGGATCCCATTATTATCAAGAGTCTTCCTATATAATTGCCCATCTAACTGCTAACTGCTAAACTGCTAATGAGCTATAGGTAGGTACTTTGGGACCTATTTCAAATTAAATATAAATTAAAATCCATCATGTCCCTCATGCTAATGGGAAATGGGGGGACATTAATTATTTTTAAAGCCAATTACAATTAGATTCTCTCAGCGGGTTTTTTTTTGTTTGGTTGTCGTTGTCGATGAGATTTTTGCTGCCTTTTCTCGTTCTCGTTCACGTGTAGGAACGTAGTTAACAATAAAATAGCTAAAACAATATATAGAAAAAAACTGGTTTTTCCGTCGAAGTCGATGTCGATGTCGATGAGGTCTGTGACTGTGCCGTCTTACTAATATGAGGAAGTTGGTTGGTGGATACAACATTATGTTGATATCGATGCTGATAATAAAGGAAACATGCTGCGGTATTGGTATCGGAAAATACTGATATACCTTTAGGTCCCTACCCACCACCATGTAGTATGTAGTGCTTACTCAGATAGGCTATCTATAGCGGGACATACACCGACTGACTGAAGGGAGATTCAGATTTTGATGTCGATGTCGATGCCGAGAGATTCTGTTTGATTTGACACAAACGTTCTTATACATGTAATTACCTGCAACATAGAAATATCTGTAGAGGAACATGACATGATCGAGGTGCTTGGCTTTTAGTTGTTGTTGGAATCCCATTGTCATTTTCCTCATGATAGGATAACAACTCCAAAAGACAAGACAAAAGACAAATAAGAAGACACGAGGCAATATTAAAAGTATAGGAGATTAGTATTTGTATTCTGAGTTCGATTTCCATGTCAATTGCAGAGCTGTTCAAAAGATATGTGTAGCCTGTCTCTAGTATGCACTTGCTACGTGGATTAGATTGGGAGAAATGAAGACCCTTTGGAGCCGATGCGATGTTGAAGACAACCAATTAGTAATGGTTATTGACGTGTGCGAAAGGATTATGATTGTTGACAGGTCAGTCAGAGGGAAAGAGCTCTTGCCACATCGATTCCACTTTCGACAAGAACCAAAAACAACAACAACAAAAACAACCTTATGTCTAAACAAACCGTCTTAAAAATAATTATGTACCTAATATGTGTACGTAATAGCAGAGAGGGACTACTTTGCTAAATACTCGGAAACTCTCAGGGCTGAGAGAAGCCCCATGCCGACGCGACGGCTTGTCAAGAGCGATAAGGATTAATAAAATATTGGAGAGGTAAACATACAAAAACAACACAGGTAGGTAGGTATAGTTCTTCCCTTTGGACAGGTAATTGTATCCATTGAGTCTTTCAGGAGGTACAAATAAGTGCAGATGAGAGACGAGATCCCTTTTTATACATCTCTGATTTTGACGGATGGAAAGCTCCTTTCCCCACCACCACTTTTGACTTTACACAGGCTATGCCTTATATAGACGAAAAATGAAGACGCTTTGCGTGGCATGGTTTGGTTTAGTTGTTTGTCTTTTTTGTTATCTCTCTCTCTCTGTTTAAGTAAGTGTTGACTTTTTGGCTTTACTTTTTATGTTTGAATGCTTATGGTTGGTTGGGTGATGGGATGTGGATGTGATGATGACGCTCATGATTGTGACTGTGAATTTTTTTGATTAATCTGGATCATGTCACTTCCTATATATTTTTCAATTACAATTAATGGTCAAGTTTTTTATCTGTACAATACAATATGGTGGAAATAAAGAAAACAGTGACTTGACGTCAGGGCTATACACTAAAAAAAATCTAGCATGTATGCACTTAGACGTATGGCCATGGACTAGAAGTTATAGAAGAAGAAGCCCATAACATCACCACGACGAGACAACCAAAAGTTCCCACAACCAACACCAAATGTCACTTTAAATCGCCTCTGTGTGTCTCCCTTAAGCTCAGCTCCTAAAGGCCTAAAGTAAAGCAAAGCTTTAAAAAACTTATAAGGGAAAGCATAAAATAAAGAATGGGAGAGCGAGAGAGACAGATCATATAAATTCTCCTTGACATTTTCACATGGTCCTATAAAACACTGACTAGTGGTACTCCACTATTCATATTCACCCCCATTACTCCATAGTTTAAATAGTGGTAGCAAAATTCGGCTCGTTTTTCACTTTTTATTTCATTTCTATATCAGTATACCCTCCATGGAATACTGGTAGTAATATATATACATACTATGCAATCCACAAATTTTAGACTCTTCACCCTTCTCCTCCCTGAGCGTTATGGAATATAGAATAAAATTTACGATTTCTTTTTTGTGTCAGATTAGAATTAGAACCGATGCCATGCGATGGTATCTACATGACATGATGTAGACTGTAGACGGAATTATTTGGAGCGATATTCTATAATATGCTGTGATTCTGTGATGGTGGTGGTGGTGGGTGGATGTTTTTTATGGATATTTTTTATATACCAAACTCCTCAAAAGAAAGAACCCCATAAAAATCGAATAAAGTAAATTTTAGATTTTTTCCCCCTTTAATGCAATGTATTCTGTTTCTATATAGATAGAAGGATAGAAGAAGACGCAGAGAATAATTATATTACCTTTGCTATATGTAATTACGTGGACAAGCACATAATTTTCAGGACATTCATAAATTTGAACAGGGTATATGACTCCAAAAGGGAGAATAATATCTGTAGTGGAGTGACATGATAGGACTGGATAGGGCTGTGAGAGCATGTGATCCCCATCGTCACGTCACCCACAGTACAAAGTTCCAGTCTGAGTCTCCAGCCATATCCCGGCCCGGCACAGATGACATGCAGACCAGACCAGACCAGACCAGGACCAGACGAGTGCAATGATAAATATATTACATTTGAAATTGGAATAAAATAAATCCAGCGAGTAATAAATAGCCTTTAAAAGGACAGTGGAACGAAATATAGCGTGCTGTTTACGCCTAAAAAAGGAACGCGAACTCAACATTCCCTTTTCAGGATTTGTACAGCGAATAATAGATGTATGGAGTGATATATACAGATATTACAATTCAACTTCCATCAACTTCAACTTCCACAATTCACACACAGACATAATATTTTCTGCTACAGTGCTCCTGCTTCAAAAACTTCAAAGATTCTCAAAAGTAACTTTAGTAAATGGGAGCCAACAGCCTAAATGCTTATAGTACATAAAACTATGCAGCTACGCACAGTAAAGTACCTATAGGCATAATCTAAAAGTACTCGTGCAGCTGACATTAGACTTAGACGGCATCCCAATAAACTATAAAACAACAGGGAGAATCAGAGGACCCAGGACCCGCCAGGCCACAACACTCAAACACGGGTTTTATATTTGCTCAGACAGATATTTAGCATGAAGTACATGTAGTCTGGCTCTGGTTTGTTAATTTATGCGGGTAGTCTATATGTCTATGTTTACTGCCTACTGTGCCTACAGTCTACAGCACGTCCTCCGGAGCCGGACACACGACATATTTATGTATGTAGGTATAAAGTTGATTCGTGCACGGCTTGTTCTCCATGTTTAACATATCGTAATTGTACTAATAATTCCGTAGACTGTGTTTAACTCGTATCTATGGCACTATGGTTACTGGTATTTGAAATTAGAATTACATTTTTGACCTCGCATGTTTATCAATTTCTTTCGTGGCTTGCCCCGGCCCGGCTATATAGGTACGTACATGGCTCATGGCTTTTGAGCTCGGCCTTTTAGTTACAAAATTTAAATTCTAGTTCACCACGACATAAATAGGTAAATTACAAAAACGAATTTACGAATTACAATTCATGTCCAAGTCAAAACTATAAAGTATCAGCGTACCAGTCTCTCAGTCTCAGGATGAGTAGACCAATAATTTAATTTAACTATTTTGTAGAATCCCGTGCATACATACGTACATAGCATGTTGGATTTATAATTTTGAGGCAGGTTAAAGCTTACTTATTAGGACTTGCGGGATCATGACTATATGATTATTGGGAAAATAGGATGCATGTAGGGGCACATCACTCAATGCAACTTGACTATATAGTTTTAGCTTTTGACTGGATGATTGTCCGAGGAAAAATAAATTGTAATTAAGTAAAATTATAAGTAATAAAACAAAATTGTACAATGTTTCCCCCGCTTGACTATTGACTTGACTATAACTATATAGATTAAATATACTTATTTAGATAGTTCGTGGCAAGACTTCACCCCTGCGTGCTTTATATTTTATATATATTTTGTATTTATGTGTTTCTCTCTCTCTGTCTGTCTGATCTAACAGGATTTTTTTTGAGCATGAGAGGCACTAGCCCAGCAATGTACTTGTACTGTACTCTATAGCATAACATGTTAAAATTAATGGAATTCATGAAGATGAGAATCCGCCGTTAAATTACTGGTAGTACCTTTTTACAATACATTTTATGACCAACACAGCCACAACAGCAAGACTAACACCAAAAACCAACGCGAACATGAGTGTAACCTACAGGGGTTATATTTATGTGAAATTGAGCCTTCAACCTCCGACAGAGCAAGGAGTTAGCCACGCAGTTTCAAAAATTAAATGTGCAAAGTAAAATAAATAAATAAATAACATCTTGAAAGTGGAATCCTTTTAGTTTTAAATTTTAGGTCAAATGGAATGATGAGGATGAGTGAACAACATCTTCCAACATCCGCACACACATCCAGCATCCCAGACTTAATTTCCTCAACACGATCTTTCTCTCTCTCGATCCATCTTTTTTTATACGCCTGGTGCACAGATTTAGAAGAACGGTAATGACAGCGACAACGAGAACGAGAACGAGAACGACATAAGGAAAACAAAAACACTTTTTTTAGCAGGTGTACAAAGCAATGGACTGAGAAGTGTAGAAGAGTGTGTGGAATAAGAAAACAATGTATCGGTATTTAGCATTAAAGCAATGCAGATGTCCCACACTATGCATCATCCCAATTCCCATTATCACTGCCATATTGCGTTGGCTTGGATCTCGGATTTGCCTCTGGAAGTTGTGTATCAAAGGCTTAATCGCAAACATTCCTGCCAAATAATAAATCAATAGGAATGAACGGGAGTTGAGTCATTCAATTACAAGTATTCACGACGAGGATACACTCAACTATAGAATATCCATATAGCTCCTATGTATGATATACTATCGGAGCATCTTCAAATAAGTACGTGTCCATGTCATGTGTGTGAAGTGAAGTGAAGAGAAGAGCCCAGAGAGGATTGGCCCCTCACGTCACGACACGCCGCGCCGCCGTTTGTCATTACATTATCTTTTTTAGTTAGATTTTAATACTGAGTTGGAATTTGAACTACAAAACAAGGTAGGTAGGTAGATCCTCATCCTCTACTGAGTGAGTCTCAGTCTCAAGAAGCAAAATGAACTTTTATGGGATGGCAAATGGGGATATGATAGGATGGGACACACGGGAATAATCAAATCGATTCAACTCTGCCTCCAGCTCAACACAACCCATATAACCGCATATCACAGATATATACACATCATGGGAGCACTTAATCGCCGACGTGCATACTACATACACAAATAATTACACAACAATGTACGACTCGATCCTCAACCTAGGTTTATATTAGCAACAATAAGTAACCATGGAGGATCATTAACGAGGACTAACCGCACATGAAATAATATATTATTATATATATAAACACGTACGAATAAATATTCCCAGTTCTAACATAGGTAATCGGCAATCGGTATCAGTCATCAGTATTGCGAATTTTCGAATTTGCGAATATGAATCAGCCACTAACTACTATACAAACTACAACCAATACTTATAGATGAGGGGAAAAAATGAGTCAGATCAAGAATAAAGACAAACTATGAGGATTACCTATACGATCCTCTTTGCAACAAGAAAAAAAAAGGATGCGATATCATGATATATAAAATTATATTTTATGTGACAGTAGGATTTTCTTTTACTCATTAAATTATGGGAGAGAAGCACTAAGTATATAGCTGACTCTGAAGGGAATCTGTGAAGGGGATCCAGAAAAAACTCCAAACATATCCAATTAATTGAGCAAAGGGAAGGTTAGGTTTCTTATTGTGCATGTTTTCCCATTAATGTTTTTGCCTCCAGCTCTCGAGCCTGTCTTCCAGCATTACAGATAGCAATGTGGTGGAACGTGGGGAAGTAATAGTAAACATGTAGCAGTAACGATGAACAAAAGATAATAATAACCTCTGTAGTACTGTACAGTAATGAATTGAGACGAGACTTAAAATATTAAATTGCTTGACCAGTGATATCAACAAACGAATACCGATACCGATATTGATTTCGGTTTTTGATGAAGCAATAAAAGAAAAATTTAGTTTGTAGTCTACACTGTGGAATTCCTCCACTGATATAATGAGGATTCCAAAATAATTCACTCGACAGTCAATTTATTAGATTTGGTATTTGGATAACGCTTTTCTATGAGTACATGCGGCTATTTCTGTCTGTTCCGTTCCACCTGTTTGAATGTTGAAAAAAAACTCATTTTTGCGTTGTTAAATAAAAATAGTCGCGAGGTTCTATAAATACACTTTCCTACATGTATCATATTTCATATGTAAATTATAATAAAATTACCATACATTATAAATACAACATGTAATTTACAATAGCCTATCCAAGTCATAATCATCCCAAACCTAGACTACAGGGATCTGTCTCGGAACAACTCCAGATTGATTTAATTAATACAGACGTTTTTACTATTAACAATAATTACGAATTAGATTACGAAATAAGTACGATTATATTTTCCAAATCTCAATGCTCAATCTAAGCCCCACTACTCGAATGTCGAACCGGGGGATTAAATTCCTCGATGCAACAGACTAGAAAATGATTGCATTTCATAGGTTCATTTACATTTTCCCCAATCACATACCGTGCCAGGAATTTTCCCGTTAAAAAAGTCAAAGGAAATTTCTTGGCATGCATCCCCACACTAACAATACTTGACTATAAGGTCTGATGACGACTGTCGAGAGTAGACTGGTAGACCCTAACCGAAACCATATCGTGCCATTCATTGAACTATTAGCAATATCAAACAACTACATACTAGAATTTTAGAATTAGAATTCCGCAAAGTAAACTGCAAAGGACATTGTACAGAGATACTGCATCAAGTCAGTTTACACACCAGTCTGACTGCGAATAATACATGTTCAGTTTCAGTTGTACACTTTCCAGATAGATAATTTTGCAAATTTAAATGTGTTTACAAATGAGGTGATTGCTATCTTGATTTTCTCGCCATATCTTTATCGTTAGTCTGCAAAGTTTTACGTGTATGTAAAGGTACTTCCGTTTCTGTTTACTGCACATTTTACAAATTTTCGCACACAGTCAAAGTAGCTGTTTAATTACTTTGAGAATGTTTGAAACGATCCTGCACTGCACTGACTAGTGAGACGAGCCTCATCTGTTGTCCGTATCCTCTCATCATCATCCCACACAGACAGACATTTAGGTAGATGTAAAGGTAAAGTACCTAACAACCTAACCTGGTATAATCAATTTTATAACATTGCCTTAGCAATAATTCACACAAAAGATATCTTTAATGCATTTATTCAATGGACAGAGCAGGGGAATGAGCACAATTAGAATGAAGAAATCAAATTCAAATATCCCACTATCTCCACTAACTGACAGCAACACATGACACTGACAGTCGACAGTTCTATTCTTCTGTTGACAATCAACAATTAATTAAGTTAATAATGATATTGGGAACACACGAGAGGTATGTATACTGGCACAAAAGTATTGCTAAATAGTGCATGTTCAAGCTCACTAGTCAGCGATCTACCTAGCAGGATCATATACGTGTATCGAGTTTAATACTCGAGAGTAATTTTATAGATGAAGGGAATGAGTTAACTTAAAACAGATAATAAAATCTGTAAAAGGTAAATAAAAGGGATTGTGGATCGTAAAAAGGAATGAATGCAAACATATTTAACAAAAGAGTGGTAATAAATAAGATGAAAACAGATGAAAATTTCTTTCCCTTGATGTCACTTGCTTGTCGTTGTCACTGACTAGAAAGTGCACTTCTGAGAAAATTTGAGATTGAGAAAACGAGCCCTTAAAACAGTGCACATAAAAGTAAAGCAAATATAATATTAAAGAGGTTCCGTTTTGCCTGTGACTTAATTTTTTACTCAAAGTGAAAGTAAAAAGAGGAGGTGCAACTGTTCCCGCCAGAGAAAGGAGTGATTTTTGTGAGTCAGAGTTACTCAAAAATCAAAATTTGAGTAACGCTCTGACTCAACTATTGAGCAGCACTGCGCATGACCGTAAGTGCTTGAAGTGCTTGTCACATTCTTGCCGCCTTTTGGGAGTCACAGAGTTAAGTAAAATTGGAACGGAACCTCCACCTTTTTACTTGACTCATGAGTCGGTTGAACAGGAGAATCCTCCGCACAATGCTACGCCCTATGCTACGCCGGGTAATGCTACGCCCTATGCTACGCCGTAGACGTTGCCAAATGTATTTACTGCCTAAGGAAGTATACTACGCTCACCAATGCTACGCCCATAGGTCAATGCTACGCCCATTAACCTATGCTACGCCCATAGGTCAATGCTACGCCCATTAACCTATGCTACGCCCATAGGTCAATGCTACGCCCAAGCTCCTAATGCTACGCCCATCTATGCTACGCCCGTAATCCTCATGCTACGCCCATATTCCTAATGCTACGCCCATTATTATTAACCATTATATTATTAACCATTATACCATTAAACCTAACCTAACCTAACCTAACCTATTGGAAGTATGGGCGTAGCATTAGGAGCATGGGCGTAGCATAGGTTAATGGGCGTAGCATTGACCTATGGACGTCGCATAGGTTAATGGGCGTAGCATTGACCTATGGACGTAGCATAGGTTAATGGGCGTAGCATTGACCTATGGACGTAGCATAGGTTAATGGGCGTAGCATTGACCTATGGGCGTAGCATAGGTTAATGGGCGTAGCATTGACCTATGGGCGTAGCATTGGTGAGCGTAGTATACTTCCTTAGGCAGTAAATACATTTGGCAACGTCTACGGCGTATCATAGGGCGTAGCATTACCCGGCGTAGCATAGGGCGTAGCATTGTGCGGAGGATTCTCCTGTTCAACCCATGAGTCAGTGATTTTGAGTAAATGAGTAAAAAAATAAGTCAGACCTCGAAAATCGACGTATTAGGACGTAGATATCAATGCAAATGAAACTCCCGCTAATCTTAAAAAGTTTACTGTTAAAATGCACCTGCCTGCCGTCGTCGCCATATTTCATGGAAATGAACGGCACCAGTCAATGGAGTCGACATTCGGCAATATTTTAATGCTGATAAATTCCTTCGCCTACGAATTGGAATCATTATCATCATTGTATCGTAATTCCTAATCCTATCATACATGTTATTTGTGCCCAACTATGGTAATCATTATTTGTTCTTGTTCTGTTTTTTTTTTAAACTGTCCGATGTCCGAACTCTCTTTTGAACAAGAAGTTGTAATTGTAATCAACGACATTCTCATTAATTTCAACTTCAACAAGGTAAGGAAAAGGATGAAGATGTAAGTATAGTGAGTATTTAACAACAGTGATCTTCCTGTCTATAGTGTCTACAGTCTACTGTCTAGAAAACCACACGCCTGTCTGTTCGTGTTCGTACTTACTTGGAATGTGAAGTTGAAGAATCAATACTCTTTAATTATGGGAATTTAGACCTTATTATCAGACCACTGACTGTGAACACTGACTCTTCAAACATTTTGCTAAACATTTTTATGCTTCTCCACGCCATATCCGACCGAGAGTCTCCTCTTTTTTGCAAGAGTTTTTATCGTTGTCAGTATGTAAAAAACAAAGCAACTACAGAACCAACTACCACACACAACATAACCGTCAATTTGACATACAGAATCGGATGACAGGACCAGAACAGAACCAAACTACTAGAAAAATCGTGAGAAAGGTCAGGATCGCCACAGTGGCCAGGCTGAAACTACAACACAATAAAGTGCATTCAAGAAAGAATAAACTATATCGGGAGGGGATAAATCAAATCTCACAAACATTATCCGTAACGGTTTCATGCTGTAATGAATGGACTTTTGTTTTGTTCAAGAAAAACTTGTCTTTGCCAGAGCCAGTGCATGTAGTGAAATACAATGTTAAAATACCTACTTTACCTACCTATATCAATATAGAATGCCTTTATAAATACTGACTGTACATTATGTTGTAGTCCGTCCGTAACAATTTTTATTGTTGGATAGTCACAGCAGGAGTGCTGTAGTAACAATGATAACGACGTTGATCATGCTTTTGCATCACATGGTTTTTAATAGAAACACAGAATTAGTTTATAAGTCCCAACAATAATAATACAGGTTCCTGTTGGCTATTCCTTGTATTTGGTGGATTGGATCTGGATTACACATAAAATAATAATGAAACTCTCTTGAATAGGTTTTAATGGGCCACATAGGTACCATACAGATACTATTATTGTTCCAAAATACTACAAAACAAACTCAAGTCAAAATCATACAAAGCTCCCGAGAAATAACAACATCATGTTGGTCTAACTGAAACTGAAGCTATAGAACAACTGGATTCATATGTCTAGAAAGTAGAAGAACACAGGAATTGTATACTGTAAGTTTTTGTCAGAGGCTATCTGTATTATTTTGCCTGACTCGATTCGGCTCGGTTCTCGGTTTGATCAGTATCGGTAAATTGTAAAATCAGTCGCAAGGAATTACTCTCGACTGTTACTCCGTGAATACTCTCATCTGTTCTGTAGTATACACTAATAAAACAAACTTTTTGCTGTTGGCTGTTGCAAATAAATACCGACAGCGATGCCAGTGAAATTTCGACAAAAAAAATAATGCGAAAAGCCAAAGTAAAACCAGTAAAATGTATTGACAGTTAAAATGGAAACATTAAGGCGTAATGCCGTCCTAACTTGTAATCATGTCATGGTGGTGATATCATGATTTGATGTGATGATAGCTAGTCGTCGTTTTATATAGTGTTTAGTGTTGATCGGTTTGTATATTGTCTGTCAGTACACAGACTGTCTACAGTTTTCACATCCCTATTCTTTATTGTATGCTTAACTGCACTTGCAACTGTGTTCCAAAATCCCCTATAGACACAAACTTCAAATCCGAAGTGAATGAAAAGCTCAACAAAAAAATTGAAGTCAACAAGCCGGCTTTGCCATCTTCCCCTATCACCATACCATAACCATAATGTCCATTTCCACACTGCGATATGTTCATGTTGGTTGATATTGGGCTGGATTTGAATTAAATCATTGTATTGTTATGTGAAATCTACTGAAATGTGTATAATTTATAGGGATTTGAGGGAAGACATAGGCTAAACTAAACACTGAACTAGAAGTCATCGAAGCTATATGATTTTCACAAGAAAAATTTAGAGTCGGAACAGCGACGTTGACTTCCCTTGTGCATTCATACTTTTGAAGAGTGAGAGGGAGTGAAGAGCGAACTGAAGTCGTCCGACCAAAAAGAAAAAAGGCCGAGAGAGAAGCTCAAAACTTCTTTTTAAGTCGAGAGAATTTGCGAGATCATCGACCGAATACTCCTAAAGAGTTTTTCAGGAGAGATAAGACGCAAGTGTGTATGGAAGCTGTAGAGTCAGAGCGAGCAATTCTCAATGTATGACTTGTAGAGTCCAAGAAGAAGTGTATAGATGAGAATCCGAAACGTCAAACGAATGCAACAAACGTCTTCCCCTTGGGTTCATACTTTTACTACAATACATCTCTCTGCTACTTGCTCCTAGTGGTAGTAATCGCTCCTACAACTTAACAACCACACCACCGCAAACTCTCCTGCCGACTGCTGCTCCTGCCTGGCCTGACAGATCAACTTGGCTTCAAAGTCGAGGAATACATACATAACTAAGTAAGGGCTAAAGTACATGGAGAAAAGGATTGATGAGATGAAAAAGAAGATGCATTTGAATTTGAAGGAATGAGCAAGTTTAAACTTGAGGCTCTGGCTGTGACTGTGTGAGGCTATGTGCGAGAGAATTGAAGATCGCGTCTCCGAAAGTCTGCCTCCCCATCTGCATCCCATCACATCTCATCTCATCTTATATATGCGATTTCAAGTACGAAAAGGAAGACGAGTCAGTCTCCCATTCGGCATTCTCACTTGAGTTTAAAGTTATCATTATTTTCCCGTCCTCATCCTCACTTCCATTTCTATTACGTTACATTAGTTTTACTCACATCAATTGCACTTGTGTAGTTGTTCGGTTACTCTTGAACATATAAATCGCCTACTAACACTAACGCCCTTTAAGAAAGTATTGCCTATACACTACGATTACAACTGCGGCTAACTTTAAGTATCTGCATCTTCACAAGTACATTTATAAGCAAAGCAATCTCCCTAAGCAGATCTATCCCCGGCAGACTATCTCTATCTCGAATTGTTCTCTTCTTTTCCCGTTCTTGGATGATATCTATATCTATCGGAAGCGTCAGGAGCATTTCAGTCCGTTCACGTCTGTCTATTTTATTATACAAAACTTTATAGCATCTATACCATATATACAGTATACATACGGTACCGGTACTACACATATGTCCTGTCTACAGTGTCTACTGTCTGCTCAAAGCCTACTACAGTGCACACATCTCATCTCGCACTTCAACACTATACACCAAATTCCAAGAGTGTAATAATAAAGTCATGCCAAAGCCAAACCATGCCATGCCATGCCAAACGGACCCAGTCATCATCATCATCTCATCATGGTTAAGAGGTCTTATGAGTATTACATAAAAAGTAGTTGTTTCTGCAGAGAAATCAACCTATGGGTATATTTTTATATGGTAGTTTTATGCAGCGCTGATCTTATTCTTATAAGAGAAATATAATAAACCATATGGATGATCATCTATGACTTACCAACTCTCCAAAAACTAAAACTAATAATAGGTAAGTAGCGTTAGACCTTGATTTCACTTGAAAAGTTAACCATTGTTAGCCTTACGAAACTCGCTTTCAGATTTAACAATGGTTAACTCTGAAAGCGTGTTTCTTAAGGCTAACAATGGTCAACTTTTCTAGTGAAATCAAGGTCTTATAGGTATGCAGTGTTGGAGTAATCTATGAAATGAACGACCGACCGAACACCAAGACCAAAACCGAAACCAAACCGACCGCCAGGCAGTTTGCAAGAAGATGTAAAATGTCATACGTATGTATATGTGCTGATGGAATGCTATTCAATTCCATCCAATACCTATGTACATATGCAATGTGCCCTATACCCAAAGTTTGAAGTTGGAGGAGATTGGCATTATGGCATTGGTCCTAGTTGCCAAAACCATTGTTGTCCCTACACGCTCCTTGAATCTGAATTCCACTCTTCTTAACTTTGATGACTAGGAACTAGGGCCAGAATTAGGCGAGAGACTACTGATCTAAATGAGCAATATGCTTCTCATAGCTATTAACAGACCCTCATTTTTTCCATTTACTTTATATGGCATAATTCGTCTAATCACACACCACCAAGTACCGACTACTTCACTTCGCTTCCATATTATATCCCAGCCTGCTTAAATTCCTTTAGTTACCACTGAGTCAGAGTGAGTTCAATTTTATGGAGTTTTTACGAGAAAAAAACTAAAAGCGGTACTCGTAGTTGGTGGTACATTTATACGATATTATGTATAAATATAACAACGTAATTATACGGAAAGGAAGTGAGCAGAATGGACGAGAGGGTGTATATCGCCAGATTTTAGACCAACATTAGTAATTCGTACTGGTAGCATCTTTCCACAGTAGCCAGCTGCCAGCTGTAGTTTCAGGTTCTTGTTGTTTATGATGGAATTTCACATTTGAATCTGAATAGCTACCATCTATAATAAATAGCTCCAGCTACCCACCACCACCACACCTGCACCTACGTCGTCGTTCCGCTCGCGTAATAGGTTGAAGGTATAGTGGTACATAGGCATATATGAGTATTTACATTTTGTATCTACCTACACATTCATGAAATGCACTTTTAAAATACAAGAAAATCTCTGTAAAGAATGGAAACAGTCCCCAGCCGTATAAGAAAGGAACGTAATGAAATAATAAATGGTGGTTTTTGTTTTGAGTGAGCAAGCAAAATGCAACAGAAAAGGACAATTACACCATGATTCTCTTCCCTACAGATTCTCTTGACTATAAGGCACTCCGCATCCATTCTTATCCCTGTGTTGACTGTGTTCCCCACATATTTCTCCCTGTCTTCTCTTGTCTTGTCATGTCCCGCTATCTTCTTTTGTAAGGACATACAATCCAAAAAAGATAATTTACCATACCATACCAAAAATCCCATTCTCCCAATCTCCCATTTTGAGTATAGGGAATCCAGAATCAAAAACCAAGGAACAAGTTCAGATAGAGGACCAACCAAAAAAACGTCAGATTTTACTCTTTAAAAAAATCCTTTTCGTAACGAGGGAGTGTGTTATCTGTGTATGTGTCGATAATTCGATATCAGCTTCGGTTTACTTAATAATGTAATAGGAGGCGGATGAATTTCATTGTTTTGAGAATTGAGAATACCCCCAAAAAATTTTAAAGACAATAATCCCAGCGTATTTATTAGTATAATCACAAACAATATAGTGCTCAGAAATAACGTTTGAAATCCGAACCTTCTAGTCATGTAATTACACATAATATACTTCCTAGTTCCCAGGATCAGGCACAATCAGAATCACAAAATGAATGCAGGCCTAATTCTAATATTAATGTTAATGTCGATGTCGATGCTAACAATGAAATAGCAATGCACACAAAAAATACAATTATCTTCAGCAAAGTGCAGTACAAATACCACAACGTATCAACATTATGGCACTCCCTTGTACAATACAAAAAATCAAATCATAGAACAAGGAAAATATTTGTAGTAACAGTGATAATGCAGTATTAACCTTTATACTAGGAAATCAAGAAATTGCCCACTTTGACTAGACTTACAAAAAATGGCGCCGTTTTCATCTTTAAAAAATGCGAGTGCAAAAACTTTTTTCGAAGACGCGACTCACACACATGTCTCCTCTTTTTACTACACTTATAGTTAGTGCGTCAATGTCAGTCTTGAAGACGATGACGGTGATATGAGGATGAGAAGAGCGTAGATAATTCAGTGTCTAGATGATAGACTGGTCAACAATCAAAGCAACAATGACAATCCCAGTGCCGGTCAATGTCAGTCTCAGTCAGCGTCAGCTTGAGCGCAATAGCCAACAAGCACAGCTATTTATGGGATGTCATTTTAGACAGATTCAGAACATACTAAATACTACGTACTCTGGCTCTGGCCAGGGAGACTCACCACGTATATCAAAATATATGAATGAATCCTATTCATTGTCATCTTCAAATTACTCAGGTAAGTGTATTAAGTACTGTTACCAATTATAATTACTCATATACTGTACTTAATTTCTGTGCAAATTTTATTAAATGACATATCTAACAATAACAACAACAACCACAATGCACTATAGAATACAGATTCGATTGTTCGTATACTATGTAATAATAATTGTAAATTTTAATTGCAGGTATATAAGCTCGCCATGTGGAATAATAATCATAATTATGTTCAAGAATAATATTCAACCCAGCGGAATTTTTCTCTCTAGCGGCTTTCCATAGGTTCTCGCTCTGTGTCTCATTCTGAGATTTCTGACTATGCATATTATATCGTTGTCGTTGTGTCATGCTTGGTTTTCGTTTCACTCAAAAATTGAATAATCAATGAATAATGATTTGATTCACAGATTCTGACTGGTTTCTCTCTCCCTCCCTCCCTCACATCAACTGCAGATTCTCTGAATGCATAATGGACTCCAACTTTTACGGCAATGGCAATAGAGATTCTCTATGCCATATGATTTATGCTCCCTGGATGCTGGAGAGTCGCTCCTTCCTTCCTATTTTTTTCATCTACACACCTCTCCATCGAAAAATGAAGTACCTATACCAGGTATTAAGAAGGCAAGGCAGTGGTTGCGAGGAGTGTTTGTGAAAAAATATTCGTATTATGCGAAGAGTGAAGATGGAAAGGAAGAGGAGAACCTCAACAGAGAGAATGGATTAATGGATAATGGATATATTGCACTACAAACTACAAACGACCGGCCACCTAATCTACCTACAATGAATTGAATCACGTTGTTGACGTTCAATTCGGAATTGCATCGAAGAATAATATAAGAAGACGTGACGACGAGCATCCGTTGTGAGTTGAAGTTGAAGTTGCTGCACATATAATAAAATATGTAGTAGCCGAGAAAGAAGTCGAAGATGAAGACGAATCTGCTGAGATGATGATGATCTTACAGTCTACACTTCTACAGTAGTTTCTCCCAGCTATATATAGGTAGATATTTTATTATAAGAGAATTGAAGGAAGGTGGCCATTCAACTCAACTCGTCAGTCAGGGGACTGTGAGTATAAAGCATTATACTATGTTATTACCATGTAATTGTGTGTGTCGTTTTGTAATACTCGTACTCCTGGTCTCCTGGTTGCCTTTCATCTTCTTCGCTATATGTATTCATTTTTTTAATACACAGATTCGTAATTTCTGCAGCATGTAATCTACAACAATTTTGATTATATCGATATCGATATATAAAGTTTGGATTTTTAGATCCACAGTATTTATTTATTTTTTTGTTGTTGTTGCAAATAATTCCTTATTATGATTCCATTCTTTCTATATTCTATACGTGTGTTTCTTCAATTCATCTGCGGCCCCACGGACTGAGGATTCTGATTGATTGCCACTGCTACTACTATTACAACTAAATTATCTCTTCTTTCTACGTTGTGTGTGTCTGACCACTGTACATATACCTCACCTAAAAAACTGTCTGTACGAACGAATTAATTTGCCATTGCTCCTGCCTATTCTCCCAGACAATAATTATGATTGTAGTGTACATTCGATTTGGATTTGGATTTGGAGGCATCTATTTATTGAGAGTTTTTTTCAGTTTGTCAAAAGCTTGATGATGCCACTCAATTATATATCTTAAGTATCAAAATTTATACAGCAGTGTGCATTGTACGGTGTATATTTCTAGGTCTAAAATTTCAACCTCAAAAGTTTGTGCGAGTACCAACACCAACAAGAAACCAAGATCCTCGTCTGTAGGAGTAGGAGTGAAGGTGGCTAAAAGGAAGAACAGTACAATGCAGATCATTATTCTCTACTCTAATTACTTCATCTTGTTGTGTTCATATCACGATTATTTTTCATGAATGTTTTTTTCTCTCTATCGCAGTGTCTCGCTTCATCCTCATTCTACATATGCGAACCATATAGCCGAGTGCATGGCTGTACTCAGCTAGTATAGGAGGGAAGCCTAGCTTGAATTCTTTCATGTTCATGATGATGATGATGATGATGAAGAAAGGAGTAAAAAGGATAAGGAGTAAATAGACATAATGCAAAAGGGTTTACGGCAATTTAACTGTGTTGACTGTAAGGAACTAATTGGAAGATGAGCCATTTTCAAGTCATTGTTAAATTAGTGAGAGACACATTAGTACCTACATGCATTTCGTAAGAGTCTATATGAGCGGAAGGCGTAAGGTTATATAGAGCCTCACAAATGAACTAACATTATTATAGCACTGCGGTCGGTCTCAGTCTCGATCTCGGTCTCGGTCTCGGTGCAGTACGGTGTAGATGTGCAGATTGTGCATATAGATACAGGTTGAGAATTAAATTCCAATGGTAATGGTAACTACATAACATGTAAGAATGCGAATGACTATATTATGGTGTCGTGGAGACCTACACGACGGCTCGACAAGGAAGACGAAGACAGTAGGGCAGTGACAGCCCAGCAGTACACAGGTGATGATGGTGTTGAGATTAAAAATAGAGACATATACATGCAGTACCATATAGATATGTAGCTCCAGCATTTACATATTTTCGAACCCCAATGAAAAAAAAAAGAAAAACTTTATAAGGTATATTTAATTTCTCTTACCTTGAGTATCATTGTAGTAAACGTTGATTCGTTCTAATTGCAGCTCAGATTGTCCATTGTAGGAACCAGTCGGGTCGATTCCATGCTCGTCAGAGATGATCTCCCAAAACTATTCAAAGAAGAAAAAAAAGAAAAAATCATGAAAAAACTGAATCATATTTGCACGTTTCCCTCAAGACATATCCTACTAATAGTAATAATAATGATAGCACACTAAACTAATCGTACTAAAGGGAAGTACAGCAAGAGCAACAGGACAGATATGCCATTTTTACACACGTTATACTAAGAAATCTGTAAGGGCTCTGTAATGCATAGAGATTATGGCATGGATTAAAAAGAAGATTTTTTATACACTGATACAAAGACAGACTCCGGATTTGGATTAGGTATTTGGAGGTAATTTGTAAATAAGGGCGCAGGACAGAGCCTTCTTTTGGAAGATTTAGGTTGTGCACTCTATACATACTGGTGTATTAATTATAATAATATTGGTAATAATCTAGAGATATGCTTTTAAATGTGGGCATTCCCTGAGCAACCGTGGAGCGGCCATTACGGCTACCGCTGTTTTTTTAATAATTAGAGAGAAACTTTGAGAAAAATGCAGAAGATTAGGCCTACGACCGGAAGGGATATCCCACTGGTTCACTATATGATCTGTCCTTTCCCTCCGTCCTCTCCTAATCTCATCAAGTATTTGCGGAGAGCTCCTTCTGGCTCTGGCGCAGAGCAGTCATCATTATAAATAATTTTAGGTTAAGATTTTTTGGGATTTTATCTCCGTCCGTGTGCACGGTTTGCTCGTAAATACATACATACATCTCTGGCCTCTTCTACTTAGATTGTGATTTGATATTTGAACATGATTTTGATTTTTGGAGTTGCTTCCCTCATTGTTCTTTTATCATGAGCACTCATTATCTTTTTGATCCTATTGATATTTGAGCTAAATTTAAGGCTTGAAAAATTTTTAAATTGAAGCCACATATTAATTGAACAATATTGTAGATTGTTGTAGGCCCTGTAGATACCAAAACTCACGGTGTGTGAGTGGCTTTTAGATGCTCGTTGTAAATAAATTTGAGCCACCTTATTTCCCTGGACGTTGACTAGTAAATTCGCAATGCGAAATCGCTACCGGTACCTACCCTCAACCGTAGAGTAGTGACTGATTTTAGAAAATAATTAAAGCAGGACCTCTGCTTTCAGATAATTTCCATATAGAAAAGAAGATGCGAGGTTAATTGAGATTTTTCTAATACTTTCTACTCAAGTGTAGAACATAGCACCATGCCTATATAGTCTATAGGTACTTTATAGGGATAATTATAGTAAATAAGATTTTAACTTTTAAACATCTCTTTAAGTAAACCTGTCTATATGGTCGACGCCGACGACGACCACCCTCATTGAAAATTGAAAAAAGGTAAACAACTAAAAACAAAAAAAAACTGACTACATATTAAGGTAACAACAGCACTGTTCTATAATCACGATAATTATTATACTAATCTTTCATTTTTTCATAAGTTTAAAAAATTCTCAAGATTTTCAAAATGGCGGCAATCATGATGCGGTGTGATACCTGGCGATTCCAATGACAGACGATGTACCTATTAGTATTTAGGTAACTATACAATAGACTATATTATAGGCTCATACATATTTGTAACGAGCTAAATATTTTTGAATGCTTAAATTATTACATGCATTTTAAAAGTTAAAAACCTTATGGCGTCGCTCTTTGTGGTTTTTGGTTTGAAATATTTTCCACTTGAAGAAAGAAAATGATTTGAGTTTGAGACTCGATCATAAGACTTTTGGAGAGAGAGTCAGGGACTCAGTTTTATACACAGAAGAATAAAAGACAAGAAGAAGAAGAAGAAGAAAAAAAACAAATTCGTTTAGTTTTTCGTTGAAGATTTTTTTTTCTTTTTTCTTTCGTTCTTTCTTTCATTCTTCACTTTTGAGCTTTTGAGTTTTTTAGCTCTCCTCATTTCATTGTACTTCACTGCTATGGCTATGGCTATGGCTATTGTACCCACATGATATTATACGTATACGACCAGTACCAGTACCAGTACCAGTGTACTTTGTGCCTGGCTGTATTGTACTGTATTGTAAATATTGTGCTGTGTAAATTGTAAATTGTCTGACCATGTTAACGATAAGTCAAGTTGCATGTGTCCTAGTAATCTTTTTAAAACACCTACAACATAAAAATTCACAGTAATAATAATTGGGGTGGGAGGTATCCATTTGAAATGTACACAAAACAGTGTGTATTGCTTTTGCTCCTGGTCGATTTTACGGTGTAATGAGTTTCAATTATTCTACCTACACATCCCTGACCATATAACAACTACCATCAAAAAAATACAGCAAAACTTTTAAAACTTTTTGGAAGCACTCTGAGTGAGACCAGTGAAACCAGACAGACAGACATGTGGGCACACTATATATCCACTATATCCCTATAGATTTGTATTATTGCTTCAGTTTCAGTCTCGTCGGCCATGTGTATATGTAAGCCCACCTCCACCAAATTAAATACTATTGGAGATCATACCGAATATAATAATACAGAATAGTAATAATAATAATCTAATGGCCTATCCTGTAGCATATTCGTGGCATGACAGTGAATCATTTTTCTTGTGGTACTTTTAGTTTTGGATTTTGGATACTATGCTGTTGATAATGCAGATTGTTGATCCTCATGCTTAATCGTCTCCGTACACGTTAGTTTCCCTTTTCCTTGTCCTCATGTACCTCTGGTACTGATTCAAATGGACGGAGAGGCTAAACCTTAAAAAGAGAAACACGTGCCTAGGTAGGTCAGCAGATATTTCAAATACAGACAGAGACACAGTCCGCACCAAAGACAAGCGAAGACATTCTGTTGTTCTGTATACAGATATGACACGACGGCGACTGAGAGATGAACGGTAAACGGACTTTTCCTACCCGGAATTTTCCTACCCGGACTATTCCTACCCGGATTTTTCCTACCCGGACTTTTCCTACCCGGACTTTTCCTACCCGGACTTTTCCTACCCACGACCTTACCTAGGACTTTTCCTACCCATGACCATGAAACAAAAAACAAGTATTACTATTTATCAGTGTACCGTAATAATGCGGCAGTGTCAAACGAGTGTATTAAATAATTGCGAATTTAAGAGTTAATACTTCATTTAAATGTTTTTATAAATAATAGCGACTATTGTCTTCAATTATTTTAATTTACGTAAACTATCCCTAACATTAAAACTGAAAAAGATGGTGTAAGACAACACTCAAAAGTATTACATATAATCTACATGAATTGATAAAGGATGAAAGAACAGCAAAAGATATAGGTAATAACGTTGTATTACTGTGGGCATATCTTTGCGCGATGTGTAGTTTCTTTTTTTTGTACATGGGTAGGAAAAGTCCTAGGTTTGGTCGTGGGTAGGAAAAGCCCGGGTAGGAAAAGTCCGGGTAGGAATAATCCGGGTAGGAATAGTCCGGGTAGGAAAAGTCCGGGTAGGAATAATCCTACAACCGAGATGAACCCAGGGGTGCGATATATGTATTATAATAACACTAAGGTTCCGTTGTTGCTGTTGCTGTTGTTGCTAATGTTTTGTTTCTCTGTTGGAAGAATAATACAGAATAGCTAAATAGATGCGTGAAGAATGCATATGGGATCGGGTGAGGATCCGGATGGCGACAAACCACCCATCTGCACAATACAGATATTCAAAATTTAAAATCCTTCCTGTTTCTTCTTGTACTGTAAATTGTTACTAGTTGGTAGTATTGTCAGTGCCGGTATAGGTTGAATTTGGTTGGGATGAACTGCCCTGACGATGAGATTACATATTTTATGAAATATGGGAAAGACACTCACGAGAAAGATATAATATGGAAAGGGAGACGGGCGAAGAAGAAAAAAAAAGAAGAAAGATCGCTTATTAAATGGTGTCTGAGTCAACAGTCAAGCAGCACTTCAACTCGAGTGAGACTATATATGGGTGTCCCCTTGAAATGTGAAGATGTAAAAGAGCGTTTTCTAAACTTCAGATATGAGATTTAAGAACATCTTAACGAAACTATACTAGGAGAGATACACGAGATCTCGTACAAACCAATACGTACTCATAAACATAACTCATCAGTCATTTAGAGCCTCTGTACTGCGCGTATTTAGCCATCTCATCTTGTATGTAATTATAAGTTTTTGAAAATAGTGAAAATAGTCAACCATTTTTGAGCATTTATTTAACAATAATTGCACATTGTAGACTTTTAAAGTTTAACTACAGTTTCAGGGCAGGATAATGTGGCCAGCGCAGGCCTTAAATGTCCAAAAAACATGTAAATGGTACATTTTGCAGTTTTTAAAAATGTGTAAAAAGAATATTTTGACCTTTTAAAAACATGCAAATAAACATTTTTGTGCATTTCAAAAACATGAAAAAAAAATCATTTCCACTTTTCTTAAAACATGTAAATAGAACATATTGCACTTTTTTAAATCAAGTAAATCGAACATTGAGCACTTTTCTAAAACATCTAAATACAAAATTTTGCTTTACCAAAGAAAACCATCAATAAAATCCGATCAAAATGGTGGTTTTTGTATGGAAAAAAATTTCTGCCTAAAACCAATGCCTTCGTCCGGCCCTGTACAGTTTAAAAGTGAAGCAATTTCCGACATGATCCCAACCCCCAACGATTTAAAGAGTCAACAAGTGTAAATAAAACAGTACACAGTATAGCTAGGCATTGGTGTGAATTAAATGAGAAATTAAAGAAAATGGAATTCTTGCCCAAATCAAAACACACAGAAAAAAAGTAAACTATTTAACTTTTGTGGATGTGATTCACATCACGTCATTTCCTCATTCTCCTATTGGCAAAATTTTCAAGTGAAAATCTGAGCACAAAATGAGAACGATTAGGATTGCAAATTGCAATTCACAAAATTACAGCGATGCATTATCTGTATAGTAGAATGCAAGCAATAACGTTCAACATTTTGTTTTTTTATCTGTGTTTTTTTTGTCTGCCGTCATTCCGTCATGAGTGCCTTCACGCCCTCGCCCCATTCATACTCATTATACTATATACCATCACCATTTGCGTGGGATATGTTTTCTAGGTTGCAAAATAAAATGCACACACACACACACACACACACACACAAAATAAAAAAAATATAATTATTGAAGGTAGCTATGTGGCACCTACCTACCTATACATGCCTACCTTACCTCCTTTTGTACAGATAATTTCTAATTCTAATTTCCAATCCAGAATCCATCGCATTGCATTGCAGGAACAATTAATGCTATTATTCTAATATAATTCTGAATTCTAATAAAGTGTCTGTACTTGATGGGATTACATGTGTAATGTAACTAAAAATAATGATATACTGTATAGCTACAGAATAAAGATCGAGGGAGATATTGAGCTCATCGCATAATATTAGTAGGTACGTGCTTAAGGTTAAACAATTCGGCCCTGGACTGAACTGGAATGGATCGGCTTTGGATTTGGATTTGGGTATTGAGTGTGTAGACAAAATATTATTATTATGCTTTCGTTTTCATTAGTCAATATCGTTCCTCGACGAATTTCACCCACACACATGTCTGTCCTCATCATGCATGTCCATGAATGACCATATATAAAGGCAAAACCAACTTTAGTGTGATTACCACTAATACGTCTCTTATGCATATATACATTCTGAACGTATGAGGCTAAATATGTCTAGTCATATCTCAGTATAAGTTGTAATATGCATTAACATGTGTAAGTATCGCTCTTATGTGTGTGTGCAGGCAGTATCAATTTTCCCGGCTTTGCCCTTATACTTTGCATTACTATGTGCACATTATACCAATTCACAGAGATTGAAATAATGGGACATTATCCAAATCCAAGCGAGAGCTTTATAGCCGTGTGTAGCCGTAGCCGTAGCCGTCGTATTGATCTTCCTTCAGGGATCAAGTAATGAAACATAACTACAAACTACATAATGAACATGGATAGCCCATAATATCATAAAATCATAAGACAATTTACAATTTAGTCTGTAAAACTTGGATGATGACGGTTTTGGTTTGGTTAGAGCCCCTAAGTAAGTATGGGTAGGTATAGGTACTTAAGTAATAGTAATAGTAATAGTAATAGTAATAGTAATAGTAATAGTAATAGGAGGTACTTCCACAAGCCGTGTCCACTTTTACAGCCTTGTTCTAAAATCGCCTTTTAAATCCCGTCCATACAGATGATGTGCAGATATCTGATCAGTCTCTCTCTCTCTCCCTCTCAACTCTCTCCATATGCCCATATTTTATTCCTACGCTTTGAGCAGTATTTTTTGGGCTTCCTTTATACTAACTACTACAAACGAAACGAAACGAAACCACGAGCACGAGCAATCAACCTAAATCTAAATAATATCTAGTGGAGTAATTATTATATTACCTACATTGCTATTGTATTAACAAATTTTATTTTTTTATACACAGTTTCTGAGCCTGGCTCTGGAGGGATTTTTAAGGCTTGGTCTTTTATATCCCACACGTGTGACAGTGACAATAAATATACATTTCCATTTCAATTATCAGTGGACACCATCAGGGTGAGTGGAAGTGACAGGGCAGAGGGTATAATGTAGTAGAATATAATGACATAATATCATAAACGAGCCGAAGAAAGGCCAACATTAATATGATTATTTATACTGACAACTGACAAGGCGGATGGGGATGGGGATGGGGATGGGGATGGGGATGGGGAGGGGGGCTGTGGGGATTGGGGTTTACTAAAGACGATTAAATCCTGTAGTGTGGGTGACTGTGTAGTAGTAGTAGTAGCTATACATATAGACTGGACCTGGGCCAAAAAAAGAGGCTCTCGTACATACCTTACATAGTAATGTTACGTATTGTAATTGAATTGAAATTCAGGTAGTCATAAAATCCAGAGATAATGTATGCACATGGCCATGTGAACACGGACACATTTAGCCTTTTAAACCGTGGCATAGTAATAGGCAGACTGATGTACATCATGCTAATGTCAGTCTCATTCGTCAGTATGACTCATTCTGTACAAAAGCTCTCAGGAAATTATCATCTCCACTCTGTATTTTCTGTATTTTCTCCCGTCTACATTACTTACGTATGCTGACTCGTCTAGGTGTGTGGACTGTCTCGACATGACATAATGCCCATGAACATCATTAGAATAATTCCAAGATTTGTATTAAATCTATTATTACATCTGAGTGTCTCAGCTTTGGGCAGACTAGGCAAGTCTGGAGGTCTCTGACGAAGACGACGATTATTGCGATTACGGTCAGAGCTAAGTGAACAGCAAACGTGTTCAGCTATGTGTACGCTCGGCCTTTCTTCTCCCAGGTTTGGGGTGCGTATTAATGAGTAATTAACACGTTCGTATTTAAATGTGGAAATCTGTGCTTGCTGATACCAGATTTTTGCTCTGCTTTTATTTTTTTGAAAATTTTCAGATTTTTTTGTACTTTTTGCTTTGTATTAATTACAGCTACAGCCTCATATAGTCAAACTCAAAGCAAATGCGAATCTTATTATTGTAGTAAGGAAATACTGCAGATAAGGCACGTATAATGCGGTCAGCGCAGGCAGCTCCCGCTGCTTGAATTTTCAAAAAATATGTAAATGTAACATTTTGCACTTTTCTCAAAACATGTAAATCGAACATTTTGACATTTCAAAAAGATGCAAATAAATTTTTTTGTACATTTCAAAAACATGGAAATAAAACATTTTCCACTTTTATCAAACCATGTAGATTGTGTAGATGTAGGTTTTGCACTTTTCTGAATCAAGTAAAAAGAACATTTTGCACTTTTCTAAAACATGTAAATACAGCGTTTTGCTTTACCCAAGAAAACCATCAATAAAATCAAGATGGCGGTTTTTGTATTGAAACAAATTGCTACCTAAAAGCAATTCCTTCGTCCGGCCTTGTGCAGAATGCAACTCTTCGCTACCGGCAGTTTCTTCTCATCAGCCCCTTGGGAAGTGAACTTTTACAAGGGATGAAAACTGTCATTTTATGCAGATTCCCAACCATAATCATAATGATACAGGCATTGAAACTAGGACTATATGGTGGAAAAAGTATTACTGTTATTACTATGACGATACTTTGAGTAAGTCATGCCTCATTTCATCTACTCCGTCGCTTTTCCATTATATTTATTTTTACTATTCATTATATTTTAGATGGATTCTTGAGTCATCCCTTTCTTTTTGTTCATAATAAAATTAAAATAGTACAGATGCAATTCTCAACATCTCGCACCTTCCTTAACTTTATGTTTGAAAATTATTAACTAAATTTATTATTGCAGAGCAGCCGTGAGTGCAGCCGAAGCCAGTAGAATTACCTACATAAGAAATTGCTCGAATTATTCAAGATTTCTCAAGAATTCCGCCAAGGCCAGGGTCATACAGCGTCAGAAGAGTGAGACGTTCCAAACTTTAATTTCTTAACAACAAAGGACTTTTTACAAATTAAACGAAGACAGAATCAAAATGCAGTACAACTTGAGGGCACGTCAATTAATGTTGTATACCTCACTGACTCCCATCCCTCCATCATCCCGTCAACTCTCAGCTCTGTCATTAAACATTAAACAATTAGGATGTACAATTTAGAATTAGGTTTATTACATTATTCATTATCCTGAGTGTGTATCGTTTTGGAGTCTTTGAGGATCGCGTCCTCGTCCACATCCACATCCTCCGCGCGCATCGTGCATCGTGACTCCACTCTCCATATCATCCCCTCCCCCGCCTCATTAATGTATAGTCTTTAATTAGTTATATGGGGAAGGGATTCTCTCTCTCAAATTCAATTTTCAATTATGGATCATATCCTCACACAGATATAACTACACGCATATTGAGAAACAAAATTGACAGCCCCAAAAAACGAAAGCCCACTGCCACTAACTAAGCTCAGCTAAACACGCAGGATTTAAAATTAATTTTGATGAGTCGCTTATTGTGTCGGCGTACCGTCGGTTTGAGCGTATATGATTTTCCTATGTTTACCTGCATGACTCATTATCAATCATAAGATTTGTATTTTTTGTCTTAATTATCGTTAGCTATAATAGTCATCGAAGGACGAAGAAAACAAATTAGAACTCCACTATGGTTTCCATACACCTAAATTAAACGGGAACCAGCCACCTATACCATGTACGCTATGTGGGGGCAGATTGAAAGATATGCAGTTTACATGCATCTGCTGGAGTTACCTAAGAGCCTCAGAAGGTAAACATTGAAGACTGAAGGACTAAACCTGCCCACAATTAATTAGAGTACACGTTAAATAAAATAGGAGCGGACTTGGTTACGACATTTGACTGTTCTAATGAATGGTTTTTGGAGCTGTCAATTTAATTCTTGACTCTCCTCAAAATCCTCAAAAGTTGATTGTACTTTTTTTCTAATGCATTGTATTGTAATTTCACAATTGAATTGAAATGTCCCTGTCCACGTCCACATCATCTCGGAGTGAGAGTCAGGGAGTGAGACAGAGACACAGAGATGGAGAGATGTTCTGAACCAGAAAATGAAATTACTAAATGACGTTATCTCTCTGGCTGAATCCACTTTGACAGTTGGGAATGGAACACAACAACAACAACAACAACAATAACAACGGAGGTAAAATGCATTGCAGCGCTCAAGCGAAGGCTCATTTTTCATTGTGTTATTGAATTTTAATCGGATGAGCATGACATAACTTTATGGAAGTGCAATTTGCTGTATTTAAAGATTGAAGAATCAAAATGACTCATATTCAATTTAATTTTAAGCTAGAATCAAAATTAGCTATGTCAAAAAAAAACAATGAATGAGATAGATGCGTAAGCTTTTAATTGCGAGTTTTTGAAAGGTGCAATATAATTTATTTATATACTGGTTTTTTTAAAAGTGAAAAATGTTCTATTTACATGTTTTTGAAAAGTGCAAAATATTCCATTTACATGTTCTTGAAAATTGCAAAATATTCGATTTACACAGTTTTGAAAAAAGCAAAATGCTCTATTTACATGCTTTACAGCAAACAAAAACAACAACACTGCTCACCATTCAACAATTCAGAGCGAAAAACCAAATCATCATGTAATATGATCTTCTACGGATTCACCATTCAATATAAATTCCAACTTGGAACAACTAATAATAATAATGTGTGCTGACTTAAATAACTTAAATATATGACGTAATTGCAATTACCATATGGCCGTGGTCATGGCCATGATATCAAAATATATCGGTGACGTCCCTTAGGGATTTGATTCGATTTTGATTTAGAATGACGAGCTACTATTAATTCACTCACTGTCCCTGTCAACATGAACCATTCGAAAATATTTACTAAATTCCATCGTTAGATTTCTCGTCCTCCTACGTCCTACGTATGCCTCTATCACCGCTACCGCTACATCGCTATCGTTATAAAACAGGGACGCTTGTCCCACACTACAAAATTGAAAAGGAAAAAATAAATTCATTAAAGTGGAAATGGAAAATAGCAATGATGCTGCACACTATAATATAAATTAATGCATTTGAATTTGTAATTTGAATTGCGTTTTCACTTAGCATGTTTACTGTAGTATGTTTCTTTTATTTATTTTTGTTTAGAATTTAAATCATTAAATCTCTGTATGTGGTACTGTGCGTGTGTAGCACACACTGGCCTGGCTGGCGATCCAGTGCAGTAGTGGGTCCACTCAAAATTTTAATAGTTGTTTTTAACGTGACCCAAACTTGTCGCTGTCTCTTCTAAATGTATGATGTCTGTAATTTAAAACTTATGTGACTGCCTTTCCTATACACGCTGTATTCCTGTATAATTATATACGTAAGTCACTCATACAGGAGGATTGGAATTGT